>OY735239.1:30292902-30325402 GCA_963457665.1 Thysanoteuthis rhombus
TTTCATATACATTCTAAATAGTTTAATTAGTTATAATAGTTGAACTTTGAAAGACCAAAAGTTTAAAGAATTTAAGATTTGAGGATCTGTATATATATGGGAAAATCCAATTTCAAAATTCACATCAAAATCAATTTTATTTAACCATTTTATTTTGCCTTGTTTATCGTAAGCAAAATAGTTATACAAAGTAGGTGAATAAGCAACTTACTATAGTTCATTTCTGTGTATTATTTTGTCAATTTATGTGTCAAATTAATTTGGATTAGATGACGAATGTAGTTATCTACTTAAATTATTCTATCCTTTATTCTAATGATGATCATACTTTGAGTAAACTGAACATAAAATTAGAATAATCAAAATGAGTTGTAGTATCTCTCAATAAATTTCACAGTTAGTTTCTCTCTATATATATATTTCTTTGCTGTCGTCCTTAAATGATCGACTTGTTAAATTTTATGGATGAATTTAAAGATATTTTGGTGGAGTTACAAGCGATGTCACATTCGAAGATACAGACAGTAAGATTAACGGGCCACGTTCAAACTCTGGCCGAGACTGCTTACGTTCTTTGTGCACTAATCCCCCCCCTAAAAGGCACTAATACATAACGTGCCCCCAGGTAGGGGTAAAATAGTAAGGTAAATTTGGCTCTATAGCGATCGTAGACGACCAGTCTAAGAGAAAGATAAGTCTGAATTCAAAACCATACTGGAGTCGAGAGTGATGGGCCACTGAGCTTCAAAGCTCCAATTGTCAAGTGGGTCCAAGCCAGAAATGTTCCAAGAAACTTTGATTCGAGGGTATATTGTGCAATAACTTATAAAAGTCATTTATTTCGGGTAGATTCATTAGCACAGATGAGAATTCTAACCTAAAAACAACGATCTGCATATTACAGATCAACGGAATTCATTGTTCGCTGACTGTTGACCAAGTGCCAGAAACGCTGTATTCGTACTTCTGCCTATATGAATACAGCTTTGACAGACACAATGCATGTCAGCGAGTGATGTTGCCCGTTATTTCGACTCAATTCATTTCCATGATTTTGTAATGAATGCTCCCTAGGTGGTGTACGATATGTTTAGTGTTAAATCCATTTGAAATCTTTTTTTCTGATATATTTGTCATCACTGATGAGACTTTCAATATTACGACCAGAAAACAACAATCGATATACTGCAGATGTAAGACATTCATGTTTTACTAAGAGTTGACCAAGTACCATGAGCGGTGTATTCGTAAGAAGGGGATATCTCTCATGACGACGTTGTGGGAAAATACTGCTTATATTCGAGTCCGTTGATTTTTAATCGACTTCGAGAATTCGGCCGTAACCCCGTTAGCATTGATGGGAGGTTTTTCAATCCTAGTCCTTGAGCTGGGTGCTTAGCAGAAGAGCATTGAGTACCTGCATTAATTTATTTTGTATGACTGGGCGGTGGATTGAACTACGACCTACTGAACTGCAGGCAAGGACTTCACTACTAGGTCACAGTGATCGGTATTCTTTCAATGTACAGGAAAACAGCAGGGGAAATTCGGCTCAGTAGCTTTGGGGGCAACCAGTCAGTCACTTATGGAGCTGAAACATGGAATCTAACCAAGAGACAGACCCGCAAATTGAGAACCATGCAACGTGCACATGAGAGAATAATGCTAGGCCTCACATGGAGAGACCACAAGACAGCACAGTACATCCAAGAAAAGACAAGAGTTAGAGACATCATAGAATCCATTAGAAATCTCAAATGGCGGTGGGCTGGCCATGTTGCAAGAATGACAGACAATCGATGGACGCCGCGACTCACGACATGGATCCCCCGAGACCACATGCGCAACCAAGGCCGGCAAAATATTAGATGGAGAGACGAGCTAGACAGGTTCAGGAAGAACTGGCTCCGCGACGCCCATGATAGAGAGGTGTGGCAGATCCTGGGGAAGGTCTATGTCCAATGACGGACGCTAAAAGACTGATAATGATGATGATGATGATGATGATGAGTCCTAACACTGAGTGCTCAGCACTGAGTGCTCAGTTTTCAAGTATTTATCAAGGCTCAGTAGTGGATTGAACGACAACCAGTTCATGAGAATGGCCTATTTGAATCCAAAACCATGCAGGAGTGGATAGTGACAGCCCACTTGGCTATAGCACTCTAATTGTTAAATGCATCTAAACCAGAATTGTGCTTCATGAAAGGCTAACAATCTTTAGTGCATTCGCAGGGCGGTTGCAAGAGTTTCATGTTCCCTGGGCCAGACTTGAAATTTGCATTAGGAATGTATGCACCATAGGCAAGACTTGCAATTTCCAGCATCAGTTTCTTGATTTTCTTTTAGTTTTATTTTAATCTTTAGAAAGGTCAATAATGCACCCTTACCGCCTGCCTAGTTTAACCTAATAGATGGCGCCGACCTTGTGCATAAGTCTGCTCAATTTTCTGAACAACGATGAACAAAAAGAAACCCTCAAAACGTGTATTGCTAAAAGAGGGGGTTAGACTGAGAAATAATAATCTCTGACCTAGAAACGTTGACCAATGCCAATGTTGAACGACCGTAGCAATCAAAAATGGCGAAGGGCTCTAACTTACAATATTTTTTTTTTATATGTGCATGTTTTATATGTTTCTGTACTCCAGCGCTTCTGGCACTTTGTCTCCAGACTTGAAAATTGGCATCAGACCTTTTCTAAAAACGTTTTTTGTCTTCTACTTTTTTGGAAAACTTCTTTGACCTTTCAGGGCCTTGGTTTAACGGGCTTTATTAATAACATTTAGATGTTTGTAGATATTTTTTTAACTCTATTTTAGATGTTTTACAGTGCAAAATGACAGTGATGATATAAATAGAATCTAATATAACCATATTCATTTTTCGATGGAATTCTTTGACATGACTTCGAATTTTGACGCTACGGTTGTTCAAACATCGACTGTGATGGCGAGTTCTCTCACAGTTTTTGTAATCAGTCGGCACAAAAATCTTATGTTGTGCATTTCTTTCCAGGGACAAATGTACATGCGTACTTTTGAACTGAATATCATGAATCAATATCAAACTATAATTTGAAAAATCTCCTTGTGTATGCACTGAGATAACTTCTGTGTGCTGGGCATTGCAATTTGAAGTTGTTTGGACTTACGGTTCTCGATATGAGATGGATGCTTGATTTACAATAAAAAAGATTATCTTGAAATGGATATATAATTCTGCCTGGATATATACATCACCGTCGTTCATGGGCGTGGTTTTTATAGATCTAAAATATTTGGTGAGAATATATGTATATCAAATAATCAAATTAGATATCATTAGATGACGTGGGGGCATTTTTAAAAAAATTGTTTTGATTGTTGCTATCAACCAAATTATAATTAAAGAGCAGCGTTTAATTTTAGTCTAGACCTCCTGGATATTTTCATGAAACCGGATGCTCATTTTGAACCGGCATGCCCTAGTTTTTCAATAAAAACTCAATAAGCTATCTACAGAATTTGAAATCTTTTGTGTATACATTTATTTCCTTTGAGCACTGGTTTCTATCACGCGCAAAGCTTGGAAAGAACAATACCTTTAACCGTGAGGCTTGGAGAGTGAGAGTTACGCACGCATTGACTGTATAACTGGAAGAGCTACACGGCGACGATTTTGGTGATTGTTCACTCATCACAAGCAAGTGGCAGTTTTCATCGTTCCCTTACATTCATTATTGTTTGTAAAATGAATTTTTGACCAGATCAAGAATCTGCATTGAGAAAACGGCCAGGTATCGTATATTCTTGAGTATAAGACGAGGTTTTTAAGAACTACGAAAGTCGACAGTGTTGAGAACGGGAAAATTCATGTTAATACCAATGTTCAAATCGGTTAAAAGTGTTTGTAAGGGATTAAATTACCAAGAGAGAAAGAGAGGGGGAAGGGTTAAAGAGAGATGGACAGGGTTCTATTTTAGTTATAAACGGTTCATTGTGTTAGTGAAGATAGAACGATACGATATAGAGAGTGAACAAAGACAGAAGAATTTCCGTTTTTCACGTCACACTACGTCACACAAGGTCATACTAATCTTTTTTTAAAAATCAATTCTCGAGATGAAAAAAAAGAAAGTGAGAGATATATAGATATATAATGAGATAAAAAAATTCACTACACTAACCTGTTTATGTTTCTACCCAATGTGGGCTTCTTTAGGCGAATCATGAACTTGACTTAAATTCTTATGTTGAATGTATCGATCACTTTATGAAATAAACCCATCATTCATCAGATATTGCATTATATTATATCATATTCTTGATTTGTATATTATATATATATATATATATATATATATATATATATATATAAACATATATATATATATAAACATATATATATATACATATATATATATATATATATATATATATATATATATATAGATAGATAGATAGATAGAATTTTTTTTCATTTCCCAATGAATTATATTGCATTTTGGACGATATTTTTCATTTACTTTCATACTATCATTATTTTCGTTTCGGACGTTTCAACATGTTTAACGAGGATTGGCTTGAAACTCAATTGAAAACAAATAGTTTTATTACAAAATGCTGTCAAAAATGAACATAAACGAAGTGTATAGTGAGTGTTGTGTGATATCTATTTGAAATCATTGTTTCACGTAGAGTTGTCATCGTTGATGAGATTTTCACTTTTACAACCTGAAAACAACGATAAATGCTTTGGAGATGAAAGCAAATCATGTTTTGCCGACAGTTAATCAAGAACCATAAACTTGGTATTTATTAGAATGAAATAACTCGCTTGGCATCGTTGTTGAAACAAAAAAATGGAAAAAAAAGAAGCTTGGCTTATATTCGAGACTCTTGATTTTCTTAAATGTTATGCTCAATTCCCAAATCGTATAACAATAAACTTTGAGGATTTGGCCATAACCCCTCAGGTTCGATGAGAGGTTCCTCAGTCCTAGTCCTTACGCTGGGTGCTTAGTGAGGAGCATTGAGTACCTGCATTGGAGTATTTGATATGAATAAGCAGTGGATAGAACCACGACCTACTGAATTACAGGCAAGCACTCTACCACTACGTCACTGTGATCAGTACACAGTCGATTTACAGGTAAGATAGCGCAGGAAATTTGGCTCAATAGCTTTGGGGTCAACCAGTCTAGGAAAAAGACAAACCTACTCCTAGCATTCATTGCTCAGCGGAGTGACATTGAGTATCAGTTTTAAAGTATTTGGCACGACTCGGTAGTGGATCGAACCACGACCTACAGAACCAGAAGTAAGCACTTCACCACTGGGCCACAGCGATCGGTATTCGGTCAGTGTACTGGGATTTCAATGTCTTCAAGATCAACATGACTTACCTACGCCGCGTGTTAACCATTTCATACATTTCAGTTCAGGTGTTTCGATTTCTATGTAAACAAGTCTGGTTGGTCAAACAATAGAAACTGTCATGTGACCAATGTATTTTGGCAGCATGCCGTATTGGGGATGATCAATTTGAAAAAAAAAATAAGAAAAAGGAGGATCTATGAATAGGTTACTTCTCTCGCTTTTTGTTGGGCGGTGGTCACTAAAAAAGCCTGGATCTTGAAAAAAGTATGAATCCGCCTATTACAAACCTAACACAAATTACAGATTGATGTAGCATAAATTTACTTTGCAAACTGATCCCTCCCACTAATAACCTATTTAGGGAAAGGTTTTCAAAAGACAAAAATGTTTTTTTTTTCTAGACATGATAAGGAGTAAATGCAAAAATGTTCGGCTGGACGCATGGCACGTGCATAAATTGCCAGTCTGTCAGGCCAACTTAAAAACTGAAGAAACTTTTGTTGACTCTTCCGGTGACAGTTCTGGTTGACAGTTTCTAACTAAGCCTTACACGCACCAGAACCAGACAGGCAGGTCTGAAAAAAACATAACAAGTTTTGTCGCTTTCAACTAAGAGAAATAAATTGAAAAAAAAAAAATTATAGAAAAGCTAAGATTTATAAGTAAATATTTTTCAAACTGGAAAAAAAATCCTCCCAGGACATTCTCGCTTTTCCAATTAATGAGAGATTTTTCTGTGTGGCACCAGAAATTAAAGACCTAATATGACTTACAAAAAATTACCAACTCCAATAGACATATTTATATGATGATTTCTCTATCATAGTCTCTCTCTGTGTCTCTCTCTCTTTATACATACATATATATATGTGTGTGTGAGTGTGTGTGTGTGTGTTTGCGTCTAGAGAGTTTTACAGCTTTATACACTAAAGTTGTAAAAGAACCTTTCAAAGTTTGTCATTTCAGTCAATTCTTTCCAAAAATCTGATTATGCAATGTGTATAAGCTTTTCAAAGGGTTTTATGATTTACACAGAATCATATATCATAGTACTCTATATGGATTTGTTTTATATGGATTACCGGTTGATTACTATATAACTATTTTGGGGATTTGAAAACAACGTGGCTCCACGGTGAGTTCATCAAACACCATCTCTCCTTATGCCATGATCTTAATATTTAGCTTCGTTTGTGTTTAGGGTCAATTTTCTACCAATACATTTAACCATAGTATTCGACAAAATATTTCGAGGTCACTAACCTTATCTTATAGAAACCATTGTCACTTTTTTGTTGTCTTGTCTGACCTGTCGCGTTAAACCAAACCAATATATACGAGTAACGAATCCCCACCTAAAATTGGAATTTCTACTCATGTGGTAGTATCACAGTAGTAAACCCACTAAGCCACGGTAACAAAACTTGTAATTGACCTGAAGAGTTAGGTCAACTATGGCAGTCCCTTCACTGCTATTGCTACTGTCTTATGAGGAAACGTTGACAGCTGTATTGTTGAGTTGTTATGAAAAAATCAAAATTAACTTTCTTCCTTTCAAATGAGCT
Source organism: Thysanoteuthis rhombus (assembly GCA_963457665.1). NCBI lineage: Eukaryota > Metazoa > Mollusca > Cephalopoda > Oegopsida > Thysanoteuthidae > Thysanoteuthis > Thysanoteuthis major. The sequence goes on from OY735239.1 coordinate 30,299,828, forward strand.
GCAGTAGCCTTTTAACGCCCGTCCTTAGACGAAGACCTTACCCAAGATTTGCCAAATCTCTCTATTTCTATCGTCCAAACATCTTGCCAGTTTTGCATATGATATATCTGATTCGTGTTTTTTCTAAAATGCTCTCCAAATTATGTTAAACATTACCCCTGTTATGCCTTGTTCTTAGTTTGAGAGCAATTCTTTTGGTCAGATTCCATGTTTCAGCTCCATAGATGACTATCGAGAGGACACATTGGTTGTAAACCCTTCTCTTCAAAAGTAATTTTTTTTTCAGTCATTCATTTCCCTATTCAGTAGGCCGTGAACAGATCACTTTTGACTTCAATTATTCACCGCTCCGTTTTGAATCAACAGTCATCGATATCTTGAAATTTTAGCCACAACCAGACCCTCTGCAGGACATGAATGTTTTTGATCTTCCACACCAGGTCTCTGATATCTCCCTTGGGACATATATCTGCCCAGCAAATTTTTCAACACACTCAAAATCCACTTAATTCATTATAATCCCTTCCAACTTCAAGTCACAGACCACTTATAAAAACACCTGTTCTTGTATACCTCCACATTCCTGAGAAAACCAACTTTGGCCTTCTGATATTGTCATATTTTTCATATATATATACATATATATATATATATATAATAAAATGAGTGACAGTTCCTTTGAAAATCTTTTTAAGTGAAACCGAATGTAAAATCTGTAATGAGCCATTGAACAAAAAATAGGAAAAATTGTACTCATATATACACATATATATATATATATATATATATATATATATATATATATATATATATATAGTAAATAAAAAGTATGTTATGTTTTTCCAAAACAAATTTGTTTCGTACTCGTAATGTACTTTTCAATTGGGTAATATATTTATCTACGCGCGCGTGTGCCTATACGTAGGTACATCAGTAAGTCCGTAGCCTAAAGATGTAAAAAGCATAAAACAATTCTTTTAACCTCATCATTATCGCTCCCTCCATTATATATATATATATATATATATATATATATATATATATATATATATATATATATATATATGTGTGTGTATAGTGGGTTAGACAATGAAGAGAATGCTGATGATGGTGATGATGATGTAAAGTGGTCCGGTCTGTCTGTCCGGATATAAAATGATTTATCGGGATAGAAATCTCCAAACACTTGAACAGATTTCCAAGTGACATATTTTTTTTTATTATAGCGGAAACGGCGTCTCCAGGGAGTTGTTGAAAGAGAAAATATCAAGACTACAAAAACTGGTCTGGTTAGTCACTCAATCGAAACCGTCATGCGACCAATACCTTTTGCCAGTATTACGTGTTTGGGATGATCAATTAATAAAAATTAGATTTGAAAAAGGGCTGATCGATGAATAAGTTATTTCTCTTGCCTTCCGAGGGCAGCGACCACTGGAAATCCCTTAATTGAACAGCAAACAAGCAGTCGGACTTAAACTACGGGATCAATTTAGCATAAACGTAAATTACAAATTGAACCCCTACTATAAACCACCTGAGGGTATTTTAAAAAACCCTCAAAAACCGTTTTTTTTGTCTAGTCATAAGAAGGAGTGAATATTGAAAATTTTAGGCCTCTAGCTCCATTGGCACAGCTTTGTATGCGTGAAACATACATACATACAGATTTAGCTCTTTTAGATAAAACCTGAGGGAATAGATTAAACGTAAACATTCTACGGATATATATATATATATATATATATATATATATATATATATATAAATATATATGTATATGTGTGTGTGTATGCGTATGTGTAGTATTTACTTTTTATTTACTGTCACATTGATAAATCATTTTTCAAAATTACGAAACGTGTGGCTTGGAGGTAATCTAGATTATATGGAGAGAATTTTTATGGGGTCAAAATCGATGAAAATTCTTTTTCAGTTCATTGAGTCAAAATCGATGAGATTTTCTTTCAATTTATAGTTCAAAACCGATGAAAATTCTTTTTCAATTTATTGAGTCAAAATTGATGAGATTTTTTTCAATCTATGATTTCAAAATCGATGAGAATTTTATCTCAATTCATGGGGTTAAAAACGATGAGAATTTTTATTGATTGTTTCAAAATCAATGAGTGAATCGTTTTTTCACTTTTAGGAGTCAAATCGAGAGGAAAGATTTTGAATACGTCCTTATATTTTGGTGTGCACTTCACTATTGCAATGTTTTATAAACAATCATTCTTCAATATTTTTAAAACTGCTACTTATCCTCGTTGTCATTTTTCAGTAACTTTTTTATAAGAATTAAAATGATGGTAAATAGAAGTATTAAAAATAACAGATATCAACTTACGATCACAGCCAATAACTGAAGACAAGCAGCGTCACAATCTGAAGTAATGTGAAAAAAAGTCTATCAAAGAATAAATATGGTCAGAATAAATCCTAGTTATGACATCACTAGCGTTTTCCATTAGAAAACATCTAAATAGATGTTTAGAAACATCTAGATTCTGGAGTAGCTTAATAGACTATTCCTGTCAAAATAAGACTCCTCAAAAAGGTCATAAAAGCTTCTTTTTTTCCAAAGATTGAAAAAAAAAAAATTGAAAGGATATGATAAAATACTGATGTCAATTTTCAAGACTGTGGACAAAACGGTATAGCCTGGAGCGCTGGAAAGCACAAACAATTAAGCATGCAACATGGCATCATCGTCAGCAGCTGCAGCCTGCTAACGTCCGTCAGTGGATATAGATCTTTCCCAAGATTTGCCAGACTTCTCTATCAAGGGCATCGCAGAGCCAGAATTTTCTGAATTTATCCAACTCGTCACACTATTTTACTTTCTGTCGGCCACAGTTTCGCATATGATCTCTGGGGATCTATGTTTTGAGTTGTGGCGTCTAGTACTCGTCTGATATTCTTGCAACATGTTTAGCCCATTGCCATTTGAATTTTCTAATAGTTTCTATGACGTCTCAGACTCCTGTCTTTTCTCTGATATACTATGCTGATTCTCTCCTGTGTATGTTGCATGGTTCCCAGTTTGACGGCCAATCTTTTGGTTAGGTTCCAGCTCCATAGGTGATTATTGGTAGTATACATTGGTTGTATACTCTTCTTTTTTCTTCTTCTTGAAAATCGAGCTTACTCTGCCGAAAGTTTTTCAACCTCTTCGCTTTATTTCTTCTTATTTCGATGACTTCATGGGAACTCACTGTCCAAGGTATATGTAGTGGTCTACTTTCTCCAGCTCGGCATTTTTGATTTCGATTGTTGTGTCTTTGTCCTCAACCCGTTTGTTTAACATGACATTTGTTTCGTTGAAGTTCATGAGGAGGCTAACTTTCTAGCTCACTCCATATACTTCATCTAACATTATTTGGAGATCGTGAAGGTTCTTATCAAAGAGAACGATGTCGTTAGCAAATCTGGGGTTACTTAGGTATTTTCCGTCTATCCTGATTCATTTGAGTTCCCTTTCTAAGAAAAATATGCATTTATTATTATAGATTGATCCCTTCACCACCTTTGGTGGCAACAGTTGTTCTATAATTTGCAACACTTAATCTTACAAATTCAAATAATGGAATAATTGCGTTTATAAACAATTTTCACGTTTGGCCACTTTTGGCCATTTTATTGTGTTTTGGCCACAGAAGTCCCCAACTATCTGGCAACCCCGTCTGTTGTACTGTTGTGTTGCTCGTTTCTATTTACTTTTATGTTTCACACATATTAACTATTCAACTGAGTTTATCAGAGCCAAGGGAGCAGAGCCCTACACAATCCAGGCCCCTAATCCGAAAAGTATTATTTCCTGCTTGATTTCATTTGCCTGGGATAGTTTTTATGTCTCTCCCCTAATCTGTCCGACGTCTAATCTGATCTCCAGGGACAGCTCGACGGTAATAGCCAGTGACTCGTGAATCTAACAATGAAAAGTCATCAGAGGGGCAAACATTCATCTATGGCAGTCTCCTAATACAGTAAGTCCCCGGGTTACGGACGGACCGACTACCTGTAAGCGGATCTGACTAGCTGTATATTTAACTATCTATCTCAGTCTTTTCATATCTATTTATCTCTATTCATATCTATCTATCTATCTATCTATCTATCTATTTATCAAATCACTATAGCGCCACAAATGGCCTGACCTACCAACCAAGTGGGCTTCAGATTCTTCTCTCTTTGGATGTTTATTCTTGTGAGCATGTGTGTGTGTGTGTGTGTGTGAGAGAGAGAGAGAGAGAGAGAGAGAGAGAGAGAGAGAGAGAGAGAGAATGTGTGTCTGTGTGTTCATGTGTGCGTTGTTTTCCAAAAAAAGTTATTTTGGCGGTCTCTATGGTCATTTTGGACCGACAATGCCCAAATCTTGTGTTGGTATTTTCAAAAGGATAATTGAAGATATAAGATCTATTTTTTTAAAGATATTTTTAGATAAAAGATCTATTATTTCCGGATAATTTTGAATATTTCTTTTTAAATAATCAGGCTACACAAGATACAGTAATTCATTTTTGCAAAAAACGGATATCTTTCTATCAATTTATCTATCTATCTATCTATCTATCTATCTATCTATCTATGTAAGTTTATGCTACATTGATCGCTTAGTTTTTACCGCTTTTTTTTTCTTTTGAGAGTCGAACCAGATCTGTTCATTATTATGATTTGGCTCCGCAAACGAAAATTTAGAGGGGAGTCACATCTCATGCAAGTCCCCCGATGGCTAGTAAGCCCCCCCCAGGAGTTTTTTTTTTTTTTTCTTTTGAGTGTCGAACTATATCTGTTTATTATCATGATTTGGCTCCACAAACGAAAATCTAGGGGGCTTTTCGCATCTCATGCAGGTCCCACAATGGCTAGTGAGGCCCCCACAGGAGTTTCTTTTTTAAATTTTCTAAATTTATTTATTTATTTATTTATTTATTTGCCACGTCTGCAGGTGAAGGTCTAGCAACTGGAGAGAGCTCCGGTCTTACAGTGCAACTTTTTTCTTCTGCTCTTGCTCTGCGGCTAGCTTTATAAAGGGATTGCCTGGTAAACCTTCTGTTGCCATGTCTCCCCGCAGATAATCTCTGTTGTTCACTAGTGGTAGTTGATACAAAAACATGATTAAATCTATTTTTATAATATTGAGCGCTCTAAAAATGAAAGCCGAAAAAAAAAACCAGGTCTGGCTAATCACTCAATAGAAACTGGCATGTGACCAATGTCTTTTGACAGCATACCGTATTTGGGATGATCAATTAAAAAAATTGGAAACAGAGTGATCAGTGAATAAGCTACTTCTCTTGCCTTTTGGGAGAAGTGATCACGAAAAAGTCCTAAAAAATAAAAAAGAAACAAAAAAACAACAACAGATGGACACAAACAACAGGGTCAATTTAGCATGAACCAACATTGTAAATTGAACCCCGACTAAAAACCTTCTTTTTTTAAAGAAAAATCGTTTTTTCTTGTCATAAGGAGGGGAATGTTTAAATTTTCAGCCCTCTAGCTACATTGATTCGGTTTGTACGCCAGACAGACAGACAGACAAAATTTTAAAAATGAGAGAAACTCATGTTGGCAGTTTTGGTTGACAGTTTCGAACAGTAGCTTCTTTCCTGAACAAAAATAATGTAGAAATTCAAATATATCCACCTCCTTTTTTTCTTTTTCACGGAGAATAATAACTAGTCCGATAATCGGGTGTTCCATAAAGCAATACGCTACCCCAATGGGAAGTTCGTCACATTAAATCCATTTATCTGGCTCATATCTATCCGCGTTTATTAATGAACCATTCTGTCGAGTGTTTGTTCAAAAATGGTTTATTGTACAAAAGTGTAGTTCTGGCCCACCCCGTTGCTTGGGAAACATCTTGCTGGTAGATACAAGTAGATAAAGCCGTGTGTTTGGCCTTTGTGTTGTGAGCGATTTTTATCTGTATTGTGAATAGCATTTCCTAAAAAAAATGTAACTGCGATAGAAACCGAGACATAGGTACACACGTATACAGATACACGTATGCACATACATACAAATATCCATACACATCCACACGCATGTGCGCGCACACACACACACACACACACACATATACAACCATCAAAATTTACGAATACCCATACATAGGCAATCACACCCTCATAGACAAGTGTACACACACACACAGAAGAGGCACGCATACACATGCGTATATAAACATCCCAATACACAAAGGTCTGTATACACACAAATATACGCACGTATATACACACAGAAATGCAGAAACATACACACTCACACGGACGTGAAAATGTGCACTTACATAACCATACTCATACAAAACAAGCATTTACGTTGGTCAACACACTATTCACATATATACATACAGAAATATTCATTTAAAAACACTCACATAAACACAGGAACACAAATAGATACACACATTCAAACGCGTACATGCTGACACATAACGGACCTCATATATACAAAAATGTATAAACACGCACATACATAGGACCAACCCTGGGTTTTTCCCGACTATTGTGAGTACTCCATCTCACCAAACCTGCTAGGCGTACCTGAAATTGCCCTCGGACATGAAGATGTCTTTAACCTTTTGCTAATCAACAGGAAATATTCACCTATCGGGTATTCCTTAAATATTTGGGGAATTTCGTTATTTAATTTTCCCATTGTCTATTTTTGTCCGGAAAAACCCATTGTCTCAGACATATGACAGGCACACCTACGATTATATATATATATATATATATATATATATATATATATATATATATATATATTTAGATATATATATATGTATATGTATACATATGTATATATATATGTATATGTATACATATGTATATATATATGTATATGTATACATATGTATATGTATATGTATATATATATGTATATATGTATATATATATATGTATATATATGTATGTATATGTATATATATATATTCATATATATGTATATATATATGTATATATATATATGTATGTATATGTATATATATATATTCATATATATGTATATATATATGTATATATATATATGTATGTATATGTATATATATATATTCATATATATGTATATATATATGTATATATATATATGTATGTACATATATGTATGTATATATATATATATATATATATATATATACTCAATAATGAGTAAATATATACTAAGCCATTTCATTTTACACTGCTCGTTACAGAAATGTAGAGCGATTATATAAAAATTATAAAATGTTACTCAAATGAATCTCATTTGAATAACCTTGTTGATAGTGAAACAAGGTTAACTTTGTTATGAGTAAATAGCGTTTTATGATTATATAGATTTATAAATAGTCTAGAAAGCTTTACAGCTTTAAACACTAAACACATTTTTCAAGATTTTTCCTAACATCTGTTAATGTTTTTCAACGGGTTTTTTTTCTGTTTTACATATACTTTGATATTATGGTACAATGTGTAAAATTATTCTTGATTGGATCATCAGTTATATACCATGTAACCGTTCCGGGGATTTTGAAAACAAAACAGTTATATAACACGGCACCGATCAACACTACTTTCCTTTCAGTTATGATTTTAATACATAGCTTATGTCATACATGTAGTTAGTTATTTTATAGAGGATATTATCAAAATGTATTGAACATGGATATTTACGAGGTGTGTCCATGATGGAACTGAACTTTTTAAATGGCGTGCCTATGAAAGGTTTTGTTGAGTCCCTGACTAGGGTGCTATGTAGCAGTACCTTGATCTTTTGTATAAAAAGAAACTGCATAGAGTTATGTTGGATGCTTTTTGTGCTACACGTTTTAGAGTGAACGTGTGTGTAGAGTTCTAGGAATTATCCACAACTTATTCAATATGTTACTTATACATATTACTGATTATTTGTTTTTCTCGTTGTACAACATAAATGAATAAATAAGATAATACTATACTATGAAAGGCACTGAAATTCAGTTTGCCTAGGGCGCCAGGAACTGACCAGCCCTGGTCCTTCTGGGTCCCTATTTTCCTTCTTCTTTCTTTTTCTCTTCCTTCCATTCCTTTTCTTCACCTTTTTTCATTTTTTCCCTCTTTTGTTTTCCTTCTATAATCAGAAACCGTCAAACAAAATTGTCTGTGAAGTCTCTCCAGTTTCTAAATCTGGCTAGCTATAAATCATGGGTACAGCCACACAATTGGAGCTAGATGGTAGGTAAGATTATTATCCTCCCCCCAAAAGTTTTTGAGAGGGTGGGGTTCGATTTACAATGTAAGTGCATGCTAAATCAGTCCTTCAGTCTACGTCCGGCAGCATTCACGTTCGTTTTTTCAGTGATCACTGCCCTAGATGTAAGAAGTAACTTATTCATCGATCAATCCTTTTTTCCCCCAATTTTTAACTGATCACCTTCAACACAGCATGCTGCGAAAAATACTTTAGTTTTCTATTGAGTGACTACCCAGACCTGCCTCTTTCATTTCATTCTCCATTTTCCATTCTCCTTCAAGTTATTAAATCACTTTCATTGTATGTCTATTCTCAATCGTAGGCAGATTAAAAAAAAAAAAAAAAAATGGTCGTCTGACCATTTCGAGATTTTTGACTGGTTGTTGACCTCCTTTGACCGTACCCATAGCAACCGTCATAGAATATTTTGAAAGACTTAATTTGAAGTTAATATGATTTGTTCACTACACGCACGCGCCACCCGGTCCTCACCCGGTGCCCCTGACACCGGATTCGCACGATCATTTGTATATTTTTAGTGGTAATTCTTCTTTATATACGTACTTAAATAAAGTACGGTTTTATTCGGGGTGACGGTATAAACTCTATTCAAGGAGAGAGGATAAACTTCTTTCAGAGTGAGGGTATTAACTCTATTCAGGTTAAGGGTATAAACTTTATTTAGGGTTGCCTTAATCCAAGAATAGGCGTCCCTTTTGTGATTCGGGTGATGGTATAGGTAATTGGAGTTTTAGGTCAAGCAAAAAAGAGTACTAGTCGAAAACTTTTGAAAGTTACTAACCGGAGGTTTTAGCTTTTAGTCAACCAAAACCGTCGCCAAAATTATCAACATAGGTTTCTTTAGTTTTCAAATCAGTATGGCTGGCTACGTATGCATCACACGTGCAAGCCGTACCGACAAAGCTAGAGGGCTAAAAATTTAAATATTCACTCCTTATCATGTCTAAAAACACTTTTGAATTGAAACTTCCCCCCAACAAAATATATGCTTTTTGACGTGGGGTTCAATTTACAATGAAATGTTATGCTAAATTGATCCCTCAGTTTGTGCCCGGCACCATTCACGCTTGTTTTTTGAAAATTCGGATTATTCAGGGATAACAGTCGATCAAAATGTAAGAGAAGTAACTTATTCATTGATCACCCCTTTTCCCAATTTTTTGATTGATCATTTCCAACAAGGCATGCTATCAGAGAACGTTGGTAACGTAATGGTTTCTATTGAGTGACTAACCAGACCTGTTTTATTTCTAAATCTTCCACTTGTACTCGATATGGTATAGGGGGTGGGCACGGCTAACACACGATTCCTCTCATTTGTTTTATCTTCTTTTCTTGATTTGCTAAGCCCATCGAAGCTCCACAAGAACCCCGTTAACAGCACATTTCGACAACACGTTCCTATCTCTGTCCATTGCCAGCTTCATGCGACGCTGGACGATAGGTTGGGTTTCCTCAGTTTATATTCAGAGTTGCCCGTATCCTTGACTGGCTGCCAAGCAAGGCTTTAAAGCCATATCTACTTTGCTTTTTACCCAAAGCTATAGTAGGAGAGATGGATTCACGCCTTTTTTTCTATAGAAAAAATCCTAATTCTCCTTCTCTCTCTCTCTCTCTCTCTCTCTCTCTCTCTCTCTTCTATTCCGAAACCACATCAAAATGATCAGAGTCGCATATCACGTCCAAAACAAGCAAGTTTTACAGCCACAAAATATGTGTTCATTTCATGCTTCTATTGTTAATGAAGCGACCCCCTCACATCAAAAACTTGCGACTCAAACGACTTCAAAATTGCTATTGCGATATCCAGTACACGGAACAATATATAAGGCGAATATCAACTGCGTAACATCGCTAGTTGTCGTATTATCCCGCTGTGCACGCGCAGACACACACACACACGGGGAAGTTTCTCAACTAATCGGAAGGATTTCGTACGTGTCCTGGTAGCTTTTTCATGTTTACTCCGCTTAACACAGGAATCTGACTAAGCCCCTAGATATATTCATAAAATATGCATCTGTGTTAATTTCCATTCAAAACATAATGGATTTCAACTCTGTGTGTGGTAAATCACTGCCCTTGACGACAATATTAGACCTTTTTAAAGCAATGCGTTCTTTCATAGTATCTTTTCTCGTTTTCTCTTTCATTTTATTCACGTCTATCTATTGAATCAACGTAGCTCCACAAATGTCCTTCTCGACCTACCAGCCAAGAGAGCTACAGAGTCTTCTTTCTTTGCTCGTCCAAGTGTTTGCGTGTCTTTCTGGGCGTTTTCTTGTCACATTGTTCTACAACCATGAAAATTTGCATCAGTAATCCCACTAGGTACCATCTAAAAAACGGTTGATTTGGCTTTTTTCCCCGGAAGTGCTCATTAGCAATGATGTTCCTGGGGTTGGTGTCACTCAGGGCGGTAACTTGGAAAGTTTTTCGCACAAAAAACCACAAAAACGGGCTAAAAATGGCCAATTTCAATTGTTGAAAATGAGATCAGCACCTCTTCAGAAAACAACAACAACAACAAATAAAATCGTTTTTAGATGGTGCCGAGTGGGATACTCATGCAGATTTTCAAAGTTGTATCGTAATGTGACCATGAGCGTCCGGAGATACATTTTTCTGAGTAAAGAGCATATTTTGGTGCAGGAACTGGATTTGGACCAGCTGAGAATCATTGATTCAACCGCTTTCTGCTGACATATAGAGGAAATTTCTCGTCCACATTCGATGAAAAGATAGTTCCTTCTACCGTCTGTTCAGCCAAATGCGGCAACATGTTGCCAATTCAGAGGACTAAATTGTTCCTGAAAAAGTGTCGAAAAACACCTAAACGCGCTAAAAACACCATCAACCATTTTATGTCCACTTTTAACAGCTAGTTACCCCACTTTTCCGCCTGAATTTAGCGTATTTCTTGTCTTGGCAACATTTTTTAGCCCATTTCAAGCGCTTTTTTTAAAGCAATTTTAGCTAACGTTCAGCTATTTCCAAGCCATTTTAGGTAAAAGCCATTTGCTATTGAAAACGGATATAAAATGGTTAGGAAATAGTTGAACAATTGCTACAATAGCTAAAAAAGGTGTTTAAAATTATATAAAAACAGCATTATTTTCCGGTATCAATGTTGGTATCTGCTTTTTTTCTCGACATATTCTTAAGATTCACTGGGTCGCTATATATGTGATCATTAGAGGAAAGAAAGTTACAGTGTGTAGTTTTTTTTTAGAAATGCATTAAAAATCAAGTAGGGGATTGTCAACGGTCAGGAATTAATACAAGCATTACTGACAGAATAGGGACATCATATGTGTAACTAGCACATACCGATAAAAATGACGGGTTTATTTATGCATTGGTCTGCACTAAGGAGCCTAAAGCTACTTTATTGGGTAATTTGTTTCAATAATCCAAGTATTCTATTTTTTTAAAAACTTTTCATTAAAGTCTATACTCAAATTAAAACATTTCTTTCGGCGACTTACACTTTTTTTAGTTTCAAAAAGTCCCGCGATTCTGCGATGTATTATACATTGTTATCTAGTTTCATTAAAACCCTATAATTGTTTTTTTTAGCTGTGTTAATCTATTCCACATGTACCAATCCAATATGAATTTTGGCTTATGATAGGGATTGGACAGGACAACCATACAGTTATACGACTAAACATACCGATTTGTATCTATGTATTTTATATGGATAGAAAGCCCGCGCCATCTCGACACATTTACTTTGCAGCAAAGAAACGAATCAAAGAGACGACACAAAACAAGATTTGTATAATAACTTGATATTCTGGCCACAAAAATTATAACTCGAACAAAATATATGAAAATATCTAAATCATTGGCTCATCTTTTCCAAAACAACTTGTTTCTTTGCTGCGAAATATATATCTATATATAAAAGACACTTTGCAAACATCCTCTAATAGTGCTGGTTCCATATTTTTTGCCGTGAGTATCATGTATGGTTCGAGCGTGCAAGTCACACCACTGGAGCTAGAGGTCTGGAAATTTAAACATTCACTCCTCACGATGTCTAGAAAAAAAAACTTTCTTTTGTCTTCTAACCAATCATAGGTTTTCAGCGAGGGGTTCAGTTTGCGATGAGAGTTTATGTTAATTAGGATTCCACTTAGCGTCCGCTTGATTCTTGGAAAGTCAGAATGTTTAGTGATCTGTTCCCAAGAAAAGGCACGATATGTAACTTTAATTGATTACTACTTTTACATTGTTTTCAATTGATCACTTGACGTGTAACCAAGAGACCTTGGTCACGTGACGATTTCTATTGAGCGACTGACCAGACCAGTTTTCTGAAAATCCAGATTATTTTAGTGATCACTAACCAACAAAGGGCGAAAGAAGTAACCCATATATTATTATTATTATCATTATTATTTGCAATCTCACACCAGTTGTCTGGTGGTAACCGCTGGAGTTTGAGTGACAGCAAGTCTCCTCAAGTCTCCAGCCCTTCTCTCCTAGTTCTCATAGGCCACAGTAATACTGCAGTTTACAGTTTCACACCGGTTGCCCAGTGGTCATTGCTGAAGGCTGAGTGACAATAAGTCTCCTCAGGTCTTCAGCCAACATCTCTTCTCTCCTTCGCCTATCATGCCAGTCCTGTGGTTCACATTCTCGCTTGTTAGGTCACTGTTAACAATTAGTTTTGCAGTCTTTATATTTATTATTATTATTATTATTATTATAATTATTATTATTATTATTATTATTATTATTATTATTATTATTACAATCGATGACCCCCATCAAGAAAAGACGTTGGTCACGTATCAGGTTTCTATTGAGTAACTCATCAAACCTTTTTTTATCTTCGATTGAGATGTATTTTTTATTCATTAGGACAATATTCCCGAAATTGAAAGATAAGAACTTGTATCTCCCCTACATTTTAGTCGTCTATCACTGCAATGCAGTGGTAGAGTGATCGTTTCCAGTTGAGTAGGTAGTGGGTTCATTCCAAGGTTGAGTCAAACCAAAGACCTTGGAGGATCGAGGAATCCTTGAAAGGGATGGGCTCTGTCAGGCTATCTCGCCCAAGAGACAACTTTGAAACACCTGTACTGACTAATGAGACCAATTATCAATGACCAAAGACATTGTAGCTATACATGAACTGATTTTCATTCTGTTTTTAATTAATGTATGGTATTGGCAGAGGTGTGACTTGAGTGATTTTCAAGACCTTTTGTTACCTCTGAAAACTATTTCCGGCTTGGAAAACAAAGTAGTTGTTTCTTTGGGGAAAATGTTTAGCGCACCTGCAGGGAATTAAACGACAATTGAGTTTTTATTTTAATTAATAGAAACAGATTGAAGGATTGTTCGTTTGTTTGTTTTTAAAGGAAGGTGACGAAATGGACAAAAATGTGACTAGGAGCACCCGATGGTCACATTTTTGGGTCTACAACCTGGAAAATACGCATGAGTACACCATTAGGGAACCTTCTAAAAAATATTTTTTCTGATCACATGACAGTTTCTATTGAGTGATTAACCAGACCTGTTCGTAATTATTGTCAGCATCAACACTGCAGAATGATCTGTTATGCAGTACTTTGGCAATGTTTGGTTTACTGTCAATAATTGATAAAAGGCGAAGTAACAGGCCTTAGTGCAGTTAGAGCGAAAATATATATCGTTTTAGTACACATTCGGATAGAAAAATCTTCCTTTACTTTAAGACCAGCCCTCGGAATTCATTCAAAAATGAAAAGGAAAACTTAGGGTGAGCTGATTCCGACAGGAAGACAGAAATAAACGTCAGAATTTAAATAAAAATTCTTGACATCTCACCGTGCGGTTACATTTTGACAAAATTTAGATACATTACGAACCAGTCTTGTCAATTCAGTGCTTTCCACACTAGATTTAGCACAATTTAGCACCGTGAAAATCCAAACGAGCAGAGCCATTTTTAACGCAATTTAGTGCCATTCCTTATCAATTCTAAGCCAATTTTAGCTATTATGATTGTCATAAAACGGCTAAGAATATCTCTTATGCCTTTTGGTGTTTCCGATGCTTTTTCGACGTAGATTTAATGAGGAAGATTTTTTTGAAGTGGGCAACACAGCCTAGACCCCCAACCACTGAAAAAAATGGGTCCGGCTCCACCGCTGTGTAAAGGAGTGTATCCCTAACCGACAGGCCACAGACTGGTACCGGGCCACAAAGCATGGGCATCCGGGCCGTGAGGAAACGATATGATTTGTCGATATTAAATATGAACTAGCGGCACCTTTTCTCATTCCATGGCACATTTCACCTGCCTTCACTTGGAATTATATTTGAAGTCGCCTCCACAGTCAATAACTGAACAACCATAGCGTCCAAATTTGAAGTTGGGCAAAAAAAATTCTATCAGAACTGAATATGGTCAGAATAAATTCTATTTTGGGAATCACCGGCTTTTTATTAGTGGAAAATATGCAAAATAGAGTGGGAAAAAAATCCAGAAATATCTAAATTCTGGAGAATCTAGATTTTTATAGATAAACACGTTGGAATAAGACCTCCAAAAAGAAGCCTTTTCCTCAAAATAAGAAAATTAGGTTTCTTTTAGAAGGAGTACCGATACAGTGTCGGCAGACAAAACAGTATGTCCAGGATGCTGGAACGCACACACGCACATGCACACGTGAAAAAAAAATGGAAACCTTTGCCATATCTGGTGGCTACGGTCGTTGAGTTATGCAGTAAACCAACTGTAAATAGATCAATGAGACATCTAAATAGTCAATGAACGATCCTTTTTCGAAATTAATTTGAGTTTTTCGTCTTCGATATTCAGGTGGGTTTAATTATTAAATTCGTTAGATGAACCTTTTCAAAAACGAAATTGAGTGTATTAACCAAGTGTAAGTAACTTATAATTGACTTATCACCTTCTATTCCGTTTATGATTAACACCCCCCGCGTCGGCCGGTTCGCAAGAAGGAAAGAAAGTTGGTGACCCCAGATATGAAGTGTTCCCTGAGGGGTCTGTTTTCTTTTCCGGCTTTTTCTCTGGTCCAACAATGGTCAGGTCATAAGGTTGACAGATTAAAGAGTACACCTGTATTGTCAGAGACCATCAACCAAAACTGTCAACATAGATTTCTTCAGTTTTTAAGTTAATCTGGTTATCTATGTGAGTATCACGCCCACTGACCGTGCCGATGAAGCCCGAGGACTAAAAATTTACACATTTACTCCATGTAATGACAAGAAAAAACTAAATAGGTTTTTAGAGGAGGAGGACATTTGCAATGTCATTTTATGCTAAATTGTCCCTTATTTGTGTCCGACAGCTCTTACACTTTTTGTTTCATTTCAGACTTTTTTTAATGTTCACTGCACAACAAAATGCATGATAATTAATTTATTCATTGAATTCTCCTTTTAGAATCTTTTTAATTTATCACCCCCAACATGCTGCCAATTACTGTGGTCATTTGTCGGTTTCTATTGAGTGACTAACCTGTAGTTATTCGATCGTTCGCTCTTGCTTAATCCTGTGATTTGAATCAATCACGATCGTTTACCATACGAATTTGTTGTTTTCTCAGGTAAGCCGTTTGACAATGATGAATTGTCCTATACATCATTACCGCATCCATCGTTGGACCTTCCCGAAGATTCGCCAGACCTTTCTGTCATGAGCGTCGCGGAGCCAATACCTTCCGAACTTGTCTAGCTCGTCACACCATCTTTTTTTCTGCCGGCCACAGTTTCGTCTTTGATCTCTAGGGATCCACGTTGTGAGTCGTGATGTCCAGCGGTTGTTTGAGATTCTTGCAACATGACCAGTTTATTGTCATTTCTAACAGATTCTAAGATATCTCCAGCTCCTGTTTTTTTCTATTGATATATTGTGCTGTCTTTTGATCTCTCCATGTGATTTTGAGCACGATTCTCTCCGGTGCACGTTGAATGGGCCTCAGTTTAAGGGCCAATCTTTTGATTAGTCACCTATGGAACTGAAACGTAATCAAAAAGATTTATTGGTTGTAGACCCTCCTTTTCAAGACTAATGGGATATTTTCGTTCTTAAGGGTTGAGCTTGCTCTGCCGAATGCTTGCCATCCTAGAGTGGTTCTTGATTTCTCCATCTGTCGAAGATTTTATGGAGATTTGTTGATCTAGGTAGACGTTGTGGTGTTCTTTTTTCAGGTCTGTGTTTTGGATTTTGATGGTTTTGTCTTTATCCTCAACTTGTTTGTTGAATATGCTGTTTAGTCTCTCAATAGGAATCGTTTTAGAATCCAAGTTAGTTCGGCTGGCTATGCATGTATGTATGTATGTATGTATGTATGTATGTATGTTTGTATGTATGTATGTTTGTATGTATGTATGCATGCGTCACATATATAGGCTAAACCAATGGAGTTAAGGGCTAGGAATCTAAACATTTACACATTATTTTCACAAAAAACGTTATTTTTTAAATACCCCCATCTCATTAGGGTCTCTGAAGGGGGTCATTGTGCAATGTGAGTTCATGCAAAAGAGATCTCTCAGTTGGTGTCAGCTTGTTTTTTGAAAATTCAGACTATTTTTAGCGGTTACTGCCCAACAAAATGCGTGAGAAACAACTTATTCACTGATCACCTATTCTAACGACTATTCTAATTGATCACCCCCAACGTGACATGCTGCCAAGAGAGATTGGTTACGTGACAGCTTCTATTGAGTGACTAACCTGACCTGTCTACTCATATATATATATATGTATTCCCTCTGTTGATTGGTCAGGGTCTCTCTGCTGCTCACGTTTGATGAATACGACGCTCTACCTTAGATTTTGTTCGACTACTTCCGGGTGTTTGACACTGTCCCCTTAGGCCTTCATATCCAACATCCCAACTATCACCCCCCATCTCTCCCTACCCGGTATTTTACCACCCTCCCAATCAAACAGGAATGTCACCGGTATCACTCGTCCTTGTTGGCTCGGACATTTTATTCCCAGGGGGCGTGCTGACTTCTCGCTTTCATGGTAGAGGCGTTGTTTTGTGGCCCGCTAAAGGCATCAAGTTGGGTTGATTATTGTGAGGTGTTTGGGTTCTTCACATTGAGGGACCACAAGACAGCACAGTACATCCGGGAGAAGATAGGAGTCAGGGGACATCATAGAATCCATTGAAAAACTCGAATGGCAATGGGCTGGTCATGTCGCAAGAATGGCAGGCAACCGATGGACATTGCGACTTAATGACACAGATCCCCAGAGATCACACGTGAAGCCAAGGTCAGCAGAGTATTAGATCGAGAGACGAGCTAGACAAATCTAGGGAAATACTGACTCTGCGACGCCCACGATCGGGAAATGTGGCGAGTCCTGGGGGAAGTCTATGTCCAATGACAGTCGTTAAGGGAATGATGATGATGATGATGATGATGACAAGCAGGGGCGGATGGAGCTTATAATGGGCCACACACCATTCATGATTTCGGGGCCAATCATATTAAACTTATGTGATCTAAACTATTAGTTTATAAAGGAGCATAAACGTAGTGAAATTAGATTAAAAGATTGAGAAATTAAAACAGAAGCAGATTTTCAAAAATGCAATAAAAAGAGAAAATATTCTTGAGATTTCAATCGTTCATAATTATAGAATGAAAAAAATGTGGGAAATATTTGATAAATTTAATAGATGAAAAAAGATGGCTATACGATGAGGGAGTTTGTACAGTGTTTGTTAAGGGAACAAAAACGGATTTGCCCTGCCTTTCAAAATCCCTCTCGGAGACCCTGCCAAGGTCTCCCAAACTTCTTTGGCCAAAACCCTGAACACAGAATGTTTTTGACTAGGCAAAAACATAATTTCAGTGTTTCTTCACTCGGTTTTATCTAATAAATTAGAAACCGTCAACATGATCTGTCATCTCGAATGGTGTAATGGTTAGCACGGTTATCTCACGCGTAGAAGGTCGTGGGCTTGATTACCGGTACTAGCAAAGAACGTAGACAAGTTTTCCATGCATTCAGTACAAAACCGAAAATGCCTTTGGCAGTGGGGAGCTAGGTGACTGTGTCTCTTTCCGCTGCAAGTGACATCAGTAATGTAAAGAAAAAAAATGTTAAAGCAAGTTTCTTCAGTTTTCAAGATGGTCTGGCTGGCTACGAATCGGTTGAAAAATTAATATTGCAACATAAGTTGATTTTTAAAATATGTAATAGAAAGAGAAAGTATTTTTCAAATTTCAAAAGTTGATAATTAGACAATGTCGAAAATGTAAGCCGTATGCAATAAATCATGAAAATAATAATATATTTTCAAATGTTAAAATAATGTGTCTGATAGAATCAACATCGAAGGGTTATTTCATCTATAAAATAATTGTTTTATTCGGGCGTTCAGTGTATTAAGCAAACTCACTGCTTGGATACAGGGAATACGGGGGCAATCCTTCAAATTCAGGGAGTACCCGGAAAAGCAACAAAAAAAAAGGAGTTGGATTTTTTTTAAGCTAAAAAATGGCCAAAGACACTTAAAATTTACTAAAAAATGGTCAAAAACACACCCAAAATTGGCTAATTAAGTGCTTTTCGCACCACCAACAATTACAAAATATAGCACATTGAAATTGATTCCCATAACATTCACCGGGAAAGAGTGATTTCTAGGTTGGGCTAGAACTCCAATTGCCCCCTCCTTCGGAAACGGGTATGGTATGAGGTAATTATTTTATTTATGATTGATCCCACCCCCCAGGGAATGGTGACGGAGTTCTACATTGCTATTTATTGTAGGTCTTCCACCTTGGTATAGTTTCCGTTCATGCTAATCCGGCAATAAGTATAAGAAGATGGCAAGTGTACTCACGCGAATATTTTGCCTTTTAACTCTGAGCCACATAATATGTTTGCCCTTTAAAATTTAGTATGAATCCCGAACTTTTAAATGGATGGGCACTTACTTTTTCCTCAGAAGTTGACTTCCCCGGGGGTACGCTTTTCCAAGGTAGCACTGGGATTTCTGCACCCACCCTGTCATTTACAAGTTCGAGTCAATCAAAAGCCTGAATCAAAGAGGAAAGAAAATCACTATACCGATGAGGACGGGGTACATGACACCGGGGCCCTGAGGTCCAAGGGAGGCTTGGGTAGAACTGTGAATATTCACTCATCATTAAACGGTGATCGAATATGTGAGGGTGTTCGAAAAGTAATTACGTATTTTCATGTTTGGGAAGCATTACGTATTTTCAAATCACAATCGCTGTTTTTAAACCTTTTAAACCAGAGCTGGCATTTAAGAGCCTTCACTGCATCAGGATACACTTCACAAATGTTTCTCATTGTCTGCTCAGCTGAACTACTCTTTCGAAATTCCCAGAGTAAGCAAAGGTGAATATTTTACTCTTTAAGATCTCTATCTTCCATGGGGCTACTTTACTATACACTATAAACGACACACTGTGACGATGGACTAAATTCAGCCAATACTTCGTATCATTTAATCCGGATTTCGTTTAGTTGGAAATTTATAACAGTCAAATACTTATTTACTTTACAATCATGAAAATACACAACAACTAACACTTTAATTGTATGGTATACTAAAAAGGTTATAATAGATGGGAATAAGATGGCTATATGACAAGGGCGTTTGTATAGTGGGTTGCTTTATAGAATCCCTCTTAGAGGCCCTGCCAAGGTCTCCAAACTCTTTTGGCCAAGACCCTCAACACAGAATATTTTTGACTCGGCAGGCCTCTGAGCAGAAACATAATTTCAGTGTTTCTTCATTCAGTTCTATCCAATGAATAAGAAATCATCCACCAATGTAATGGTTAGCACGTCGGCCTCACACACAGAGGGTTCGATTCCAGATACCAGCAAAGGGCGTGAAAAATTCTTCATTAGACAAATTTCCCTGTACACACAGCAGCTAATTGAGTACACTCTAAGCTGAGTGGATTGGGAGGAATGTAACAGTCAATTTACCCCCCCCCCCTTTTGCATTAGTATGTGACTATATGCCCCTTCCTGCAGTGAGTGACATCATTAGTGTAAAAAAGAAAACTGAAAAAAGTTACTTTAGTTTTCAACTTGGTCTGACTGGCTATGTATGTATTATGAAGAAAGGCTGCTCCAATGGAGCTAGAGGGCTGGAATTTCCAACATTTACTTTTTATCATTTCAAAAATTTTTTTGAAAAATTTTATGCCTGAATGGGTTTTTTGTGGGGGTTCATTTTGCAATGTAAGTTTCTGCCAAGCTGATCCCTCAGTTTGTAACCTGCGACGGTCACGTTTCTCTCCGTTTGTTTTTTTCATTAAATTCAGCTTTTTTTTTCATCCAACACAGCATGCTGCCAAAATACGTTGGTCATATGACTGTTTCTATTGAGTGACTAACCAGATCTGTTTTACTTCAATTTGATAATCAAGTAAAAGTATTAGACGTGAACAGATCATGATTTTTCATTCATTTGTTGATGTTTTATAGTTCACAAACGGAACACTGATAGATAGGGACGTATACGGATACAGACACATACACATGGACATACACACACAGACACAGAGATGGGCACACACTGTCATGGGGACACACACAGGCGCACACAAAGACACGCAAAAAGAGAATAATCTGTTGTCCACTTGGCTGGTTGGTCGGCCATTCATGGGACTGCTGTGATTCAATGAAAAAAATGAAGGGATATTTAAAAAGTATTAAGCATATTGTTGATATGTTTAAAACACAATTTTCAAATAGAACATCTTCAAAGTCTTTTTGCGTGTCTGTGTGTGTGTCTGTGTGTGCCCCCATGACCGTGTGTGCCCATGTCTGTGTCTGTGTGTGTATGTCCATGTGTATGTGTCTGTATCCGTGTATGTCCCCATGTGTCAGTATTCCGTTTGTATGCGTGTGTCCGTATGTTTGTCAGTGTATGAGTGTCCGTTTGTCCCTGTCCGTGTGTGTGTCTGTCCGTGTGAGTCTGTGTGTATATGTCCATGTGTCCGTGTCAGTGTGTGTGTGTGTCCGTGTATGCATGTGTCCATATGTATGTATGTCCGTGTGTGTGTCCGTGTATGTCCCTGTCTGTGTGTGTATGTCTCTGTTTCTGTGTCCATGTATGCGTCTCCATATGTATGTGTGTATCCGTGTGTGCGTATGTCCGTGTATGCATGTGTCCATATATGTGTGTGTCCATGTCTTTGTCCGTATGTATGTCCATGTGTGTGAGTGTGCACGTGCATGTGTGTGCGTGTCTTTGGGTGGTCTGGGTCACATTTTTAAGTACACCACAAAGAAGGGTGCATAACCAATGCATCCTCCCAATAGTCACTTATGGAGCTGAAACATGGAACCTAACCAAGAGACAGACCCGTAAATTGAAAACCATGCAACGTGCTCATGAAAGAATAATGCTGGGCCTCACATAGAGTGACCACAAGACAGCACAGTACATCTGAGAAAAGACAAGAGTTAGGGACATCATAGAATCCATTAAAAATCTCAAATGGCGGTGGGCTGGCCATGTTGCAAGAATGGCAGACAATCGATGGACATCGCGACTCACAAAATGGTTCCTGCGAGACCACATGCGCAACCGAGGCCGGCAGAATGTTAGATGGAGAGACGAGCAGGACAAGTACAGGAAGTACTGGCTCCGTGACGCCCATGATAGGGAAGTGTGGCAAGTGCTGGGGAAGGTCTATGTCCAACGATGGACGTTAAAGACTGATGATGATGATGATGATGATGATGATGATGATGACCACAAAGCACCGTCTCAACCTGTTTCTTCAAAATGAAGTGCTCCGTTGTGTCTAGATAATCCTCTTTCGATCACCAATGCCCGAATTTCCGTCTGATATTTCTCAGATAATTTTAGAAGATTATTTTAGATAATTAGTTCTGGTACACTTGCAGACTACGGGGATTCATTTATGCAAGTTATTTTCTTTTTCTTCTTCTTTTTCTTCTTCTTTTTCTTCTTTTTCTTCTTTCTTTTTTTCGATCTTGGCAACCTTCATTTGGGTCGCGTCTATGGTTTTGGTAACCACTGGATGGGAATCTTCATGGAGGAATCCATTCCGCATAGGCCATGCCAGTTAAAGAGTTTGAGAGGGACCTCTGACTTGCGTTAATGGTCGTAGTTTGGAGGATGGTCTCTTCATTTTGGAAGATCAACGAGATCGTCATGAGAGGCTTCCCACATGATACTAAGCTGTTTAACGCACCTAGTATCGGAGGCGGTCACCTATCTTGGCATGCCTCAACTTTGCTGTTCCGAATGTGTTTTTGCCGTAACAATGAGTCATTACTGAGAATTGTTTTATAGGCTATAAAATACAGTGCCATTTTAGCCAGATTCGTCTGATGAGCATGAAAATTTTAATTCGACCGGTACATGGGTAAATATGGTATGTGCAGAATTCTAATATGATGTAATATTACAACGTTGTGATCACTAATACGTAATATTTTTTTCTCTATTTCAGGTACGTAAAGTTTTCTGTTGGTCCGTTATTTGAGGAGCCTATTATCGGTATATATAAATATACGTATTACATCTATTTATTTTTCACATTGCATTTGAAAAAATATTTTCCCTTTCCAAATTTTGAAGATGAATAATTTTTCTTTCAAATGATTCCTACCCAACTTTTCATTAATTTGATAATTTATTTCAACTATAATTTCATGCATCTGTTGATTTTTTTAACACATTTTACAGATAAACCCCTAGAGATATTAACTATGTTTACCTTTAAGAAAAAAATATCCAGGAACTGCTCGAACGGAACTTCTTTGGGATTTTAAAAAAAAACCGGAGAATTATGTAAAATATTTTTCTCTTCGGCAATTCCTTAGTTTTATTCAATGAATTATGATTTAGGCTTTTGATCTGGAAAAAAATTCACTCCATATTAAGAAAACTATTTTTCATTTTGTCGATTATTCCGACATTTTTCAAATGAATTTTTTTTTTTAAATTTTGTTATAACGTGCTTCGACTGATATTTATACAAAAATATTAATACAACGATGAATAAATATAACGAGAAGGTAGAAAATTATTTACCGAGTATATCTTTATGTATTTTCATATATTGTTTTTTTTTTGTGCAAATTGACCAGTATTTTAAATCATGGGAGCTGCAAAAATTGGTACATAACCCAATTATTGCGCTTAATCTTGTTCATTTCCCACTGAAATACATTGCGTGTTACATTCTGTATTATGTCCATTTTGTCTTCCCGTAAGATTGAAATTATCTATCTGTCAACGTCCGATTATAAACAATCGAACGCTGAAAATATTTGTTCATTTTTCTTCATAACTACCACCAATCTCGAAATTACCTTACAATACCAACAAATATTGCTGGTTCCCCATCTCAATATTGGGGTACCGGATGAAAACACATTTCTTCTTTCAAAGAGCTTTTCGGACAATTGAATCCTTTCTTGTTGTTGGTGATGTTAACACGACGTTTCCGTCGATTCAATCTACAACTTTTTTTCGGTTGTATTATCTGAATGTGATGGTACTAAAAAAATTTTTCCAATGGTAGCAAGTTGGATTCAGCTGATATCTTTTCTTTCCTTGGTAGGACTGGATTTCCAAAGTTTGTCCCTGTTGAGTAACGAATATCACATCGTACTGAACTTGCATTTGTCTGAGTCATACTTCTAATATAGACTCCCCCCCCCTTGATTTCTCTCAGTTCCCAACAGCGTTCCCCGTCTATAATCCGAACTTCTTCCCTGAGAGGATACTGCTCGCTTTTTTTTAATCTCTAAAGAGCGTTGCTACCATGGGAGAATTTCTGTTTACCACTACTACATTCGGATAGTACACCTGGGGAAGGTCGTTGAACGGATAGGTCCAAATGTTGTGTTCACAATACGAACAAGGGGCTCAGTCGCCCCCAAAACCCTTTGAATTTATAGTGAACCTTTTCAAACCTATAGACAATACATTTTTTGTCATATTCCAAACTTTCCAGCCATGTTCATTAGCTCAGAAATAGAATTTATGCTTGTCAGGCTATTACTCTTTTCCTTTATGTTACTGTCACTATTCCACAAGGCCTGAAATCTGTTCACTATTACTACACGAAAATTAGTAATGCTCTCTATTTATATCTTATTAGAGTATTTTTCTTCCTAAGAATCATTTTGTTCCTTTCATTTTATAGTTAAATTCAGTTCTGCATGCTACCATTCTATGGTCACTTCCTATATCTACTTTGTTTATGGTGGTAATGTCTTTATTGCTATTGATCTTGTCGTCTATTATGAATTGAATTTCGTTTTTTTTTTTTTTTGTAATACAATTTGGTTTTCTCTACATCCACGTATGACCTCGTTTTTGAAAGAATGTATTAGTTATCTTTCATCCGTATCTCCGGAAAAATCAGAATTGCATGTCACTCTCTCATTTCTCTGGTCTCTTCCGTATTTTTTCTACAATAGATTCCCCAACATTTCCTTTATTTACTTCAGCATTAAAGTCCCCCATGAGTATTGCGTAATTTTTTTTCTCTCGATTCATTACTGATGTAATAAATCTCTTCAATCTTCTCGTCAGAACTTTTCTAAGTTGGCGCATAAACTTTGATTACCGTTGGTGTGTATATTTTGTTTAGTCGGACAGTGTCTGGTCGCATTCAATGGCACTTTGCCCGCAGGCACATGAAGCAATGCGATTGGACCTTTAATAGATAATTACCTAACAAGAACGCGACGATATTTATATTGTTGGGCTGTCATATGGGATTTGGAAAGGTTGCCGATATTTTCTGGTGAGCAATCACACACACACACACACACTCACACACACACACACACACACACACACATATATATATATATATATATGAGTGCGTGTGCGTGTGCGTATATTTAGGCATGTATAGATAAATAGATATAAATCTATATAGACAGAATTTGCAAATAGAGAGATAGAATTGAACAGACTGTTATACAAATATATATATATATATATATATATATATATATATATATATATATATATATATATATATATATATATGTATGATAGATATAAGCAGTCTGATACAAATAGTTAAATAGATAGGTATGAAGAGACACCGAGGAGTAAAGAAAGTGAGGTTGCTGTATCAAGACCGAACAAATAAATCTGAAGATCGACAATCAAAAGGTAGACATTCATTGCCGTTGGCAGGTTTCATTGGAATGCCATATATATATATATATAAATATATATATATATATATATATATATATATATATATATATATATATATTGGAATGTCATTAAAGTGTCAAAAACGATCGTCACTTATTTCCTCCTGCCTAAC
>OY735239.1:30330402-30340402 GCA_963457665.1 Thysanoteuthis rhombus
AGAAACACATGTGTTCTTATGCTTTGATTTGAAATGCAAAATAGATGTATCGGTCTACTATGAAACCCTAAAATAGGGTTTTGATTTCAAATCCAAAATTATGTACTTCCTTAAAAACTGTATAAACCTCGTGTTTGAAACCATAAACCAAAACTATCAAAGAAGCCTTCTTCAGTTTTCAAGTTGGTCCAGCTGGCCATATATGTATGTATGTATCTATGTATTTATATACGTAATTACAAGTGGAGTGCATGGAAAACTCTTCATAAGGATAACTTCCCACGTGCATTCAGCAGCTAATTGAGTACACTCTAAGCTATGCGATTAGAGTGGATGTATCCCTTCAGTGGTCTTGCATCCTGCCAGGGGGATTGTCATAAAATTTGTTGGTATAAAGTCCTGGTCTTAAGCAGACTTGAGACTTGGATCTCTAAGCTGACGTATGTATTAGAAACCGGGACTTCGTCACCAGCTGTCATACTCCATTAGGGCCTGTCTCTTGAGAGACAGTACGGTTTACTCCATGTATGAAGTATGTATGTATTACGTATATAGGCTGCACCAATGAAGCTGAAAATTAACATTTATTATTTTTTACGGTTCTATAAGGGTTTTTTTTTCAAAGTAGGTTTTTTTCAAAGTAAGTTTTTCGTAAGGAGTTCAATGCAAGAGGTCGTGAAAAGTTATTTATTCATTAATCACCCCTTATTCCAATTTTTTAATTGATCACGTCGAACACGGCATGCTACCAAAAGACATTGGTCATGTGACGGTTTCTATTGAGGGATTAACCAAATCTGTTTTTATTTTAAACTTAATATAATCATATGCTTCACTAAAAACTGTATCTTCGTTGTGTTTTGATTTTTAATACCAAATGTAAGTTTAAGAAGAATTTAAAATTAGTTGGTGTGTGTCCTGTCAACTTTTTTGATATCTTCAATTTTTTAATCTCGGTACTCCATTACCTGGAATACTCTGAGATACATTTATTGGTTCATGATATATCCTCAGGTAACTTTGATAATAATCATGAATAATCTGGACTGCAGCAATAGTTTCATACAACCAAAGCAAGTCTTAAAATTTGCGCACTGTGTTGAATTGTAACGACTATTTCATCAATTTGGAGTGCTCCCAGGGACCCTTGCGACCTGGGCAACCGCTTAGGTTGGCCTAATGGATGGACCAGTCCCGTAAACGAGGGAAACAATTTCATAGGAAAATTGAGAGGAAATGGAAACCTGAAGAATATCTAGGCTTTCGATTCAGTTATTCTGAACTTTCTCTATTACTATTTTACTATTGCCTTCAACTTTTATAAACGACTCGGTGTTTAAGGTTAGATATATAACCAATTGTTAATTGAGGTAATTATCTTAACGCAGTAATCAATGGGAGAGTGGTATCTATATTATACAGCTATGACTCGAAGCTGTTTGAAACTGAAGTCAAAGCCTCTGCTCAATGATCAAAGTAAAACACGGTGATACTATTAATCGACTGTCGAACATTTTGTCGTATTGTCTGATTGTATAGCAAATAAAAAAGAAAATTCTTCACTATGTAAGAAAAACATGTATGTTTTAATATTTATGTGTATTTTCTTAAATTAGGGTCCCTTTATAGCTAGTTCAGGCATCTACCACGAGGAGGAAACTCCTGTCAAACGTACAACCTAGGGGCTTTGCTTATATTCGTGCCACCTTGATGGACAATAGGATTTAAGCCCTTGGTTTAAATGTTAGGATCGGTCGTGCAGACGTCGTATTTCATCTTAAAACTTCATACCACAAGCTGGAGGACTATTTTGCGTCAAGGTCCTATACTCGTGAAAAACATTGCCTAAATCTTTGTTCGCAAAACTAAGCCATTTATAACACATGCTAAAGGCCCCACACTCGCTATATCCGGCCCTATAGGCTATGAGAATCTAGTACGGTAGATAAGAAAGCCTATAAAGATTTCTTTTTTCTAATTCTCTGACCTCTGAACTTAAAGGCCAGTTCTTTTCTTAACAATTGAAGACTAAGTAACTCTTCTATTCACTTGACGCTAATCCCAAGACATCAAAGTTAATTGAATGACCACTTGAATTGATACTGTTTGTTTGTTTGTTTCTTTCTTCTTCGACTTTTATTTTACTCTCTTTCGTTTTCTTTCTCCTTGACTCTTTCTTTCTTTCGTTCTTTTTCTTCCTTTCTTCCTTCTTAAACTCTTTCTTTTCCCTCCTTTAATTGAACAACCAAAGCCACCAAAAAGTTTTACCTTTTTTTATATGTACGTGCGTTTGTTTGTGTCCGTGTGTTCCAGCGCTTCTGGCCATACCATTTTGTCTATAGACTTGAAAATTGGCATCAGTACACCACGAAACTCTTCCTAAAATGGGTTTTTGAATTTTGGAAGAAAAAAACGTTTTTAAAAATCTCTCCCACCTTAAATATCTTTTTAGTGTGATGTTCGATTTACAATGTAAACTAATTAGTTTACTGCTCCCTCAGTTTGTGTCCAGCAGCATTTTTTTTTGTGATCACTAACAAAGCAACTCATTCATTATTTACCCCTTTTTTAAATTTTTTAATTTATCACCCCAAACACAGCATGCTTTCAAAGGACGTTGATCACGTGACAATTTCTATTGATTGACCAACCAGACTATATTTGTTCATTCCAACTTTAATTATTGTAATCATCTTTTATCCAAATCTCCACGTGTGTTTATTGCTGTTGGCTTTTTTTCCCTTCTAAAGACTAGAAATAACCCCAATAATCCACTTAGCATTGTTTCTTGACCCTTTAAAACCCCTTTCTTTCTTAAAATCAACAAATACCCCCAAATGTTGTGCAGGGGGGGGGTAGGCCAAAGATGGGTAGGTGACCGAACACGTGGTCGTTGGAGCATTCATTTTCATAAACTTAATTCTATTTAGGGAGGTAGGGTGACTTGGTAACCGCGCTGGGGTGTAGGGTACCCTCAAAAAGGGCGACTCGAGTCAACGAATACGGGGTGAATCAGATCAGGGCAATCGAAAGATTCAGATCTGAGCATTAGATTGCATGGCCCACTGCGCAGATGCGCAAATACTTCTTTGTTAATTGATGTTTATTGTAAGATTAATTCTTTATTATAGAAAGGTTCCATGCCTGGGCCCTAAAACCCATTTCTATCATTGATTCATAGCAGACAGTGTTTAAGGTCAGTTGGAGTATGGGTTGAATCAGCCAAAGGTTTCAACTGTTCGGGGTTAATGAAGAGTCTCTGGTTGGTATCCGTCGACGTGCTTAATGTGAGAGCCGCATCTAACTATAAATTGAGAAATCTCCGTTTGTATGCACTGAGATAACTCGATAACTGACCATTTTACGATGTTGATATTCACCTGATATGTTGGTCCGTGCATCGGACATAATGGTGTCAAGGGTGAATTCGTTTGGGCCAGCGTTGTATGGGGGATGCCCGATTTACAGTTTTAAAAATCCATACTGGAATAAATGCATATTTTTCTGACCGCAAAAGTGACGTTTTTATGACACAATGTGTGTTTCTACTCATTACGAAGAGAAACAGCGACGGAGACAGATAAACAAATAGAAGGAGAGAGAGAGAGAGAAAGACAGACACAGACAGACAGACAGACAGACAGAGAGAAAGAAAATCAGGTTTTTTTCGATCGATTTTTTTCTTATAGAACGAGAATGAATTAAATTATATTCAGATGACGTCAGGGGAATTTTTTTTTAAAATTCTGTTTTGATTGTTGCAATAACAATCAAAACAGAATTTACGACCATATTTCTGTTTTGATTGCTGATATCAATAACATCATAAATAAATAAAGCACAGCGTCTCATTATTTCAAGTTGAAACCTCCTGAACATTTTTATAAAGCCGGATGCACCTTTCCAACGTGCATGCCCAAGTACGATATATTTCAGATGTTTGAGGACGCCGATACATGAACGAAATTCACACTCTTGTTTTTAATACTACATACACATTTTGTTACAAATATTTTACATAAATACCAGAATATACCCGTGAGAAATGTTAGGATGATTTATGTATGAATCGGTACTAAGGAGCCTGAAGCTATTTTATTCGGTAATTAGATTTTGATAATTAGAGTATCTTAATTTCAAGTTTTTCAAGTTTCGACCCAACTCAAGCTGTTTTAATGTGTGACCAGATATTAAGTCTCAAGTGTTTCTATGACGTAATTTCTATTGTTATGTCATAATAAGAAGATAAATCAACCAATCAGATCATCCCGTTTAAGCACAAACAAATATAAACAAGCAACTATTCATAAAAATCGCATGTAAGCTCATTATAAGGTTAGATTAACAAATATGTATACGCAATAATATTTATTAATGTATGTGGTTTTTCAGTAGTTAAATTTTTTTACTTTTAGCAATCAAATTATATGTATATATATATATATATATATACATATATATATATATATATATATATATATATATATATATAATAGAAAGTAAATTCGCTGCACAAAAACGTTTATGCTTCTGCCCTCTTTGGGCCTCTTCTGGCGAATAAGTTCTTGAGTTTAAAGTTAAATGTATTGAACACTATATGAAATAAATCCATCATGTAACAAACATTGCTTTATATTATATTATATTATGATACATCGCAAACCTGATTTTTAATATATATATATATATATATATATATATATATATATACATATATATATATATATATATATATATATATATATATATATATTGTGGAAAGTAGAAGGTAGATTCGCTACACAATCACGTTCATGCTTCTGCTCTCTTTGGGCCTCTTCAGGCGAATAACTCCTGGAGTTTAAACTTGAATGCATTGAGCACTCTATAAAATGAATCCATCACTCATCAGACATTGCTTTATATTATATTATATTATGCAATAATGCAAACCGGATCGGCACTATATATATATATATATATATATATATATATATATATATATATATATATATATATATATATATATATTACTTAAGTCCTCAGGCATTCCCCGGTAACCCTTGCTGACCTAAAAATAATTTAATCCCTCTGTCGCTCAACATTCCTTCTTTCAGCGCAAAAGAACAATGCCTCTCTCAAGAATAAAAATTAGGATTAAAATTCTTGAAAATCTTTTACTAACCATGAATATTAAACTTGCATTTTAATCCGGTCGGTCACAGTTCTAACCTTGTAAATAATTATAAAATTTGAATTATTTTTTTCTTTTTTAACCTTTATATCAACTGTTATGAGAAAAGATGTTCAGCGCGATGGTGGACCTGTCATGCCAGAAGCATAATGTCTGGTCCGTGGAGACTCGTGTACGCGTCGCTATTACTCGACAGCTTGCCATTGGACTAGATAGTAGTAAATTACTCTTTTATATAATAGGAGAGAAACATTTTGCTTATTTGATATAGACAACGGGGAAAATTGTGATAAAAGCAAGTAATGAATTAAGATGGAGATAAAAAAAAGTATTTATAAAATTAAAAATAATGATTAATGATACTTCATGCATTGATGGATCATCGAGAAATGATGAAGGGAGTGGCCCACCCCGGAGAGACATCATCAGAGGTCGGGGGGACATCAAGATAAATAAATATATTTCATATAGATTTTTGGTAATTTTTCTTTGTAATAAAACAACTATCTGTCCACGAGACATCTCCAAATTTTCTCAATAAATTTCCATGAAATTTTGTAGTGGGCTGGACAATGGGGTAAGAAAGATGTGATAGAATTCTGGGGCGGATCCAGGAATTTTTCTTTGATTTGGAGGTATTCCAGTTCTCTTCTTTTTCTCATACATTTCATATATACTCAAGACCACCTTATATTTCCAACAGTTCTTAATGAATTACTATGAAATCTCTTTGAAGGGATTGACAATAGGCTTCGAAAGAAGTGATTAGATTTTAAATAAAAACATTTTCATAGTACCCATACTTATTATCTTCATATCATGCCACAATCAGAACTGAAAAATTAAAAACTAAAGAGGAATTAACTTCGTTAGTAAATGTTGGCTTATGCCAACACATCGAATGATATAGGAAAACTATGATGAATAATGTTTAATGCATTAGTGAAAAAAAAAAGATCACCAACATTCTAGATATCCTAGAGAGAGTGCGAATTCTGAAAGTTAAGGTGACACCAAGAGTTACCGCTTCAGGTAACACCAACCATAGGCCCACCGCTGGTACAGTCAATATATTCCCACAAGCCACACATCAAATGTCAAAGAGCTGCGTGTGGCTTGCGAACCGCATTTTGACCATCCCTGGTATAAAATGGTTCTACTAGAGTATGCTAAGATGTACCAGGGAAAGGTTGGATTCCTTTTCTGAATAGGTAAGACGATAAGACGGGATTGATATCTATTAGTATAAAGATGTGTGGCTTATACAACAGAAAATCTGTCATTTGAGAAATCTCTGTATATATGCACCGAAATGATTCGATAACTGGTCATTGGTTGTTATTAAGATTACCAATCATATTTCTGATGAGATTATTGCTATTAACGACACCCTAAATAAATCAAGAGCTGCATCTCAGATCTAAACCTCTTTAAAATTTTCGAGGTAGTGGATACACCTTTAGAATGGGCACGCCCTTGTTGTTATAAATTACATATTAATCAAATTCCTAAAAGTTATTTGAACTTTTTCTGGTATGTTCGCCACTATTTTTCTATGGCCCATCCCTTTCATAAGGATAGTTCACATCACGAAGGCAGTAGAATGGATCGGCCTTAACGTTGAGGTAACAACAAAAGCAACAAAAATAATGAGTTCGGGATTTCGACCAATTCTTGAAATGATACGACACGTCTAAAAATGAAGAATAAGTCATTGGTAAAAAATGATTGAAAAAAATACAGACTATGGATCTTTTATCTAAAGTTTTAGATATAATTTTAGATATAAAATATAAAAATCTACAATAGATCTAAATTTAATGATACATGAAAGAATAATGCTGGGCCTCACATGGAGAGACCACAAAACAGCACAGTACATCCGAGAAAAGACAAGAGTTAGAGACATCATAGAATCCATAAAAAATCTCAAATGGCGGTGGGCTGGCCATGTTGCAAGAATGACAGACAATTGATGGACATCACGACTCACAACATGGATTCCCCAAGACCACATGTGCAACCGAGGCCGGCAAAATGTTAGATGGAGAGACGAGCTAGACAAGTTCAGGAAGTACTGGCTCCGTGACGCCCATGATAGAGAAGTGTGGCAAATACTGGGGAAGGTCTATGTCCAACGACGGACGCTAAAAGACTGATGATGATGATGATGATCTAGATTTGCAAAACTGAAAAGAAGTAACCGAGATACTACAAAGCCGTATTCTCGTACAACAAACAGAAAATTATTTTACATGATTATTATGGCCGGTTGCTATATACACCATATTTTCCAAACATGCACCTTTGGAACGGGCATTGCCTTAGCCCGGATATAGAGAGAGGTACTAAGCTAAGCTTAGTAAATACTTATATAAGCATCATCATCATCATTATCATCAGGAGCTATAGGAGCATTTTGATATCCGTCACTGGACATAATCCTGACTTCTCGATCGTGGGCGTTGCGGAACCATGATCTTCTGGAGTTGTCTAAATCGTCATGCCACCTTATTTTTTGCCGGCCTCAATCTCACATATGATCTTTGTGATCCCAGAGATTATATTTATAGGTATAGGTGTCATTAACTGATGTCTGATTAGTGAGATTAATCCGTTCCAAAATGTTCCGTACTGTTCAAAACTGCACAGTTAAAGTCTTATTATAATTTGATGTGAACATTTATACAAAGTTATAATCTACGTAGACAGTTTTCGTGACAGTTTTGGTCGACGGTTTCTATGAATGAAACTTTCCTTGGAATTGAATCTAAGAAAAAATACGTAATAGTCAATGGGGGCAATTATAATCAGGAGTTATTCTTTTTGATAATTTTCTCTTAAAATCTGTTATGAATTTAAGAGTTAATGATACATTTGCGAAAAACATGATACGTGTTTGTTTTTTTATTTTTTTTCTTTGAGACATGATATAGAATTAAACTCCTTTTATATAGCAAGGAGGACTTTCTTTTCAAGATGTCAAAATGAGGCAAGAAGCAAGAAAAGGCTAAGAACCACAGTTTCAAGTGTTCAAAATATCCTCCTTCAGCAATATTGTGTTACGAGGTGTCCACCCTTCATTCTATATACGTTTTACGTGATGATGACAGCTCGTGTTATTACTTGAAAGGAAAATGAACTCGTTTATAGAATAGAATTAGTGTTATATTTGATCTTATGACTTAAATACAGTTTTGATAAGTTTTCATCTATCTTATTAGATGCAGTGGCGGGCCTATGGTTGGATTAACCTGTGACTCCAACTCACCTTCCTTCAGGAACTTGCTCTCTTTGCAGGATATCCAGAATTTTGGTGATCTTTTTGTACTAATACATTACACATTATTCATTCTGATTTTCCTATGTTATTAAATGTGATAGCATAAACCTACATTTACTAATTCTTTTCATCTTTAGTTTTCAATTTTTTCAATTCTGACTTTGTGAAATGATATTAAAAAAAAGTCTTGGTAGCATGAAAATGTTTTTATCAAATGTTTCATCACTTTTTCCGTAGCTTTTTGTTCATCCTTCAACAAATTTTCGAAATAATGCATTGAGAACTCTTGGAGATATAATGTGGATTGTCAGGAGCGTATACAAGAATTAAAAAAAAACAAGAATATTTCTCAATCAAAAAGTAATTCCTGGATCCGCCCCCAAATTCACTCAATTTTTTCTGATCACATTGTCCGCCTATTCCACAATATTTAATTGGAATTCACTGAGAATCTTTGGAGATGTGGACAGATAGTTGTTTCATTCAGAAAAAGAATCACCGAGAAACTACATGCAGATTCTTCAGGCAGTGGTCTTGGTGTCTCTCTCTCTGATGGTGTGATCCAGGACAGGTCGCTCCCCCTCCCCGTTGGTCCGCCGGTGAAGGAAGTATTTCAAATATTCATTTTTGATTTTATGATTACTTTTTACGTTCTTCTTTATTTATTAGTTGCTTTTTATTGCAGTATTTCAACGCTGTTTATATTATGTCTTTAAAATGACTTCCTTCTAAAGTATAACGTAAGTATTGCCGATAAATTTAATTCATCCGGCTACATCTTGGTACAGGGTGTCAAACACGCATTTCATATACAGTTTGTTTGTTTTTCTTTTCTTATTACCTCAGCTCTAAATATTAGCTGGAAGGGAATTGAACTATTCCTTAAAAAAATATATAAATAGATATGAATAAATCTATTAGCTTGTTCATATCTATCTATCTATTCCAGTCCATACATTCCTATCTATCTATATCTCTATTTGTATCTATCTGTCCATATCTATTTATCTATCTTTCTATTAGTATCTATCTATTTCAGACTGTCCATATCTGTCTATCAATTCCAGTCTATTCATATCTATCTATACATACCTATCTATCCATCTTCCTGTTCGTATCAATCTGTCCATATCCATTTATCTATCTTTCTATGCGTATCTATCAATCTCAGCCTGTTCAAATTTGTCTATTTCAGTTTATTCATATCTATCTATCTATCTATCTATCTATCTATCCGTCTGTCTGTCTGTTCAAATCTATTTATCTCTTTGTTGACAATAGTAGGTAACAGAGTAGACGCACAGCAAACAATGAAAGAAAAATGGGAACAGAAAAAACTATACGGGGAATTCAAAAGACGAATACAGAATGTCGCAGACCACAAATCATGGATAAGGCTACGAAAAGAAAACCCTGAAAAGGGAAACGGAATCGCTCATAATGGTAACCAAAAACAAACGCATCAGGATAAACTGTCAAGGCGAAAAATGGACAGAACGCAAACCAACAGCAAATGCCGCCTTTGTAGAGAAAGGGGCTCTATT
>OY735239.1:30345402-30367902 GCA_963457665.1 Thysanoteuthis rhombus
CTAGATGGTGAAAAGGCAAAGGCCCAAATAACCGCTTTATCCCCACTCTTCTCATCCAGTTCACTCACTGACCATGTCTGCTCTGTTGGTAGAACCTTATCGCCAGCTCAAGCATCTACCAACTCCGGAATGTTCACGTTCTGTGGTTAAACCACAGGTCAGCCTTATCATCGGAAGAAGGCCGTAGACCTTTATGGCTAATGTGCATCTGCCAGGAAATGAACATTCCTGTCAAACCTACGACCTTGGGACCTTGCTCCTATGTATGTCACCTTGGTTGAACAGAATGCAAACCTTTAGTTTAAAGAGTGGGGTCGGCTCAGGGCAAAATCACTCAAAACTCCACTGCTGCGCAGGCTGTTGGGTTATTTCGTACACCAGCCAGCCAGCCGTCTACAGTTTTTGCTGTGAAAATCATCCCCCTGAAGTCTTTGATCGCGAAACCCAAACCATTCATGCATTGATATATATACTGTCCAAAAAGTATTCAATATGCTTCAAAAAGTTTATACTTACATATTCATAGATCCTCACAATTGACAAATATTTTTGATTTTCAAACATTCCCAATTTACAATATTGTTTCAATTTTTTTTGATATTTGTATTTTTAACCTTGAGTGCAAATTCAGTCAATTTTGAAGCTGTATAATTGAGTTAAAATTCATTTTTTTTTCAAAGGTATCGGATTCTTTTTGCACTCACTGTATGTGTGTTGTGTGGATATGAGGTAATCTGACAGAACTATGATGGTAATTTGACAATGTGGAAGTGAAAAATTCGAGAAAAAAAACAAGCGTTACATCTACAGAATTTTCGGATGTAAGACACTTGTTTCCAAAAATATTTTACTCCCACCTTGTCAAATTACCGCCTTTCATTGTATATTTATATATATATATATATATATATATATATATATATATATATATATATATATATGCGTGTGTGCACATACGTGTGTGTGAGTGTGTGTGTTCCTGTGCGCATGTGTGCCCTTGTGTACGCATATATGCAGGTGTGTACACCTGTGAGTGCGTTATTTTGTTGGCCTTATTATTCTCCTGATGTCATGTTTCTAAAATAGGAAAAAGATTCCCCGCTTCCTCACTTTAATCTTTTCCTTTGTTTAATAAAATGTTGAAGTTCTCTTCCCTTCGTGTCAAGCCATATCCACTTCCATTCGATAGGTATTCTACCCCCGCATCCCCGTGCCTCCACCACCACACCCAACCTCCACATTTTTGTTGCACCAACTTCTGAGTCGACCTTTTCCTCAGTCACTTCCGACCTCTTGTGTTCAGGATTACATTCCGTAATTTGACGACATCTCAGGAGCAAGGAGAATCAAGAATTAAAAAAAATAATCAGAGAAAAAGAAAAAGAAAAGGTTTGGTTGGTCACTCAATAAAAACCATCACTTGACCAACGTGTTTTGGCAGCATGCTGTTTTGGGGGTGAGCAATAAAAAAAATGAAAAAATGAGGTGATTAATGAATAAGTTACCTCTCTTGTCTTTTGTTGGACATTAAAAAGTCTTGAATCAAATTAGAAAAAAAAAAGAGTGAAAACAGCTAGGAAGAAATGAAGAGACCAATTTAGCAAAAACTTACATTGTGAATTGATTACCCCGCCCCCACGAAAAAAAAAAATATCTCGAGGGGGGATTTTCCAAAAACAAGAATTTTTTTTTTCTAAATGTAATAAGGAATGAATGTTGAAAATTTCAGCCCTACTTCCATCGGTGTGTCATTTAAGCGTGGTACATACATATTTACATAGCCAGACCAACTTAAAAACTGAAGAAACGTATGTTTAGTGACCGTTTTGTTTGGTGGTTTCTAATGAATAGAATAAAGAAAAGAGTATACAAACGAAAAAGAAAAGGAAAAATCTACTCAGTAAGAGAAAGGGAAGATTTTTATGAAAGAAAGACGGAAAGAAAAAAGAAAGAAAGAATAATGGGGGGAAAGAAAGAAAGAAAGAAAAAAGAAATAAAGAAAGAATGCTGAGAAAAAAAAAGAGAAAAGGAAAAACAATGGGGGAAAAGACAGAAAGAAAGAAAGAATAATGATAAAAAGACAAAGAAGGAAAAAAAATGTAATGAGAAAAAGAAAGAAGTGATCGAATGAAAGAAAGAGAAAAAAGAAAGAATATACCTAGTAAAAGAAAAACGAACGAAAGAAAAGGAAAGATGAACAAACCTCTTTATGTATTTCTATGCTAAAATCATTTTCAGTGCGATTTTCGTTCCTCGGTAGTGAGTGCCATTTTTTAATTGCCCAAGTATAGAAAAAAAAAATAATAAGATCCCATTAATCCTAAAGAGAAGGGTGTATAACCAATGCATCCTCCCAATAGTCACTTATGGAGCTGAAACATGGAACCTAACCAAGAGACAGACCCGTGAACTGAGAACCGTGCAACGTTCACATGAAAGAATAATGCTGGGCCTCACATGGAGTGACCACAAAACAGCACAGTACATCCGGGAAAAGACAAGAGTTTGAGACATCATAGAATCCATAAAAAATCTCAAATGGCGGTGGGCTGGCCATGTTGCAAGAATGGCAGATAATTGATGGACATCACGACTCACAACATGGATTCCCCGAGACCACATGCGCAACCGAGGCCGGCAAAATGTTAGATGGAGAGACGAGCTAGACAAGTTCAGGAAGTACTGGCTCCGTGACGCCCATGATAGAGAAGTGTGGCAAATCCTGGGGAAGGTCTATGTCCAACGACGGACGCTCAAAGACTGATGATGATGATGATGATGATGATGATGATGATAATGATGATGATGATGATAGAAAATGGCTATTTTGCCGCTTCAAATTTTAATTTTATGACCAGGACTGTGATGTTCTGATATTCGCCTATTTCCGATTGTACAACAGGTGAATTTGCATGTTTCGTTCTTTTTTTTTTTTGTTGTTGTTTTTTCCACATCTTCAAGAAAATCACATTTTTCCTGAAAAAGCATCACGTGAATCAAAATCAACATCTATTTACAGTGATGTTAAGCAAAAGTGATCACCGAAGATTTAGATGTTTCGTAGCTCTACGAGTTTTAAGATTGTACTGTAATTCACTTCCACTAACCAGCCCCCAAAATATTATCTACCAACATGTTCTCGTTATATGGTCTTCGGTAGCGTCGTTCCATATTCAGTATATCCTGGTGAAAGTACTCGCCTCGCTCCTTCGAATACGCTCTAATGTTTTCTGCAAATTCACCAAGATGATTGTCAAGGATATGCAATTTGATGGACAGCCTGCAGCCCATTTCCTCTAACCAAGTTTTCCTCAATTGAATCGTTTAAAAGTTGTCTTTTGATGGGAAAATTTTGACAAATCTCTAGTTGTCCTCCTCTCAGCTATAATGGAAGGGAAAACAGCGATTGACTCTCGAAAGTTATTAGTGAGGTAGGCATGTTCTAATAAAAGCAGAAGATACCAAAGTTTTTCCCAAAATTGATTAGCGGGGGCTGGGTACAATCAGCCACTTATGAATAAGGTAGAGAACTTGGCTAAAGTCAACAATTTTAAACCGTTCTACCATTAAAAGAATTTTCTGTTCAATTTCTTTTCGAAAACAAAAGAATTTCATTGATCTGATAAATACTGTACGATTTTATTTTCCATGTAACCTTTCTCAAACCAATTGTTTTTCTCAGACTCTACTGAATTGTGTCGGTGACCATAGTTTCCTGTCCTGTTGGCTTATTCCACCCCTACCCAACATTATATAGTGATAGGTTTTCCATCCCCCGCTTATTCCACTTCATCCTGAAATTTATCACCCAAGAGTAGTCTCAACTGGTTCCATACAGTTTTCCGACTTTTAATTTCTCCTGGATGCCCTGAACCATTGTGACAAATCTATACCAAGCGGCTTTCTCCTTCCTAGAGAGCCTTTTGGGGAATTCCTTGCACTCCAAGATCCTTTTTTATCTGTGGTCCTACGTTGAATTCGGCTTTCAGCTTTAACCCATGGCAGCATCTTGCTTAAAAAGCATATTTCAGCATGCCTGTTAGGGCTCAGGGCAAATTCTGGGCACTCCATTTCAACTGCAATACATTAGTGCCAAAACCTCGCTAGACGCCTTGAAGTATGATGAATAAGGCAGGGGGGGGGCATAAGTAATTTAAAAATAGTTATGTTTCCGATGGGTCTCTAAGGGGGTTTTACCAAGTTTTCTCGCTATACCAACCGGGTCCCTTTAAGGCACAATGTATATATCACAAAATACCAAGGCGCTAGTCACAAAACTCAAGTTTGAAGGGAATAATAGCCATTTTCTATACTTTTTAGACAAAATCAACCGTCAACCAAAACTTTCAACATAGGTTTTGAAGCTGAGCTAGAGGGTTGAAATAATAGAACTACACTCTTTATTATGCTTTTTTAATCCGCTCAAAGTTGTTTTCTTGGAGGGGGGGTGAATTATAAAGTTATGCTAAATTGATCCCTTGGATTGTACTCACCCATTTATAAAAATCATGAATTTTTTTTAGTGATCACTGCCCAACAAAAATCGAGAGAAATCACATCATTGATTCATTGATCACCATTTTTTCCATTTTTTAATTGATCACCCCTATCAGTAACGCTGGAGCTGAAACATGGAACATAACCAAGAGACAGACCCGCAAACTGAGAAGCATGCAACGTGCATATGAGAAAATCATACTCAAGCTCACATAGAGAGATCACAAGACAACACAGTATGTAAGGAAGAAAACGGTAGTCAGAAAAACTTAAATGGCAATGGGCTGACCATGTTGCAAGAATGACAGCCAACCAATGGACATCACGACTCACAACATGGATCCCCAGAGTTCCCGTGCGAAACCAAAGCCGACAGAATACGAGATCGAGAGATGAACTAGACAGATCCAGAAAATACTGACTCCGCGACGCCCACGATAGAGAAGTATGGCGAATCCTGGAGAAGGTCTATGTCCAACGACGGACGTTTAAAGACTGATGATGATGATGATGATGATGATGGTCTGTAACGCTTACTCCATTTCCTGACTGCTGGCAATTGCTTTTTGACTGATTTTAGTGCAAAGCATAACAAGTCTGTGTCGAAACACTTGGTGAAGAAATGCAAGGAAAACATGGCAAAAAGAGTGCTTAATACTTGAATTCTGCTAATATTGTGTGGTGAATTTCGTTCATTTTTTACCCCCTTACCTTCTTATCATCACTCAACCAATGTGGGCCAAAACAAATTCTTCTGTGATTTAATGGGTTTGACTACCCAGAAACGCTAAAAAGCGCCAAATTGGAAATAAAATAGCCAAAACACCAAAAATGACCGAAACACACCCAAAAGAAGCTAAAAATAATCAAAAATGGCCCAAAATGATCGTGTTTCTGTAACAATTATCTCACAGCCAGGACAAGAAACACGCTAAAGAAGAAAAGTGCTAAATCAGCAACACTGTTCGCTCGTTCGGTTCACATCCCAAACATGGCATCTGGTTTACTGCCGTCAACAAAATTGACTTGACGTTAATTCAAGAATAAGAGCTCAACTTCGTCTGTTTCCGTTTATTTCCGGACCCTTTTAGTATAAGCAAAAACAACTAGAGAGATTTAAAGATTTGCTGGAACTTTGTATCTAGCGTTTCTCAGAGCTATCTTCATGGCTTCGTGTAATACAACAAGAAAAAGAAGAGACTCTGCTTAAAAGATGTGACATTGCATATACAATTTTTGACAGCGTTTGTCAACAGTTGTTTTTGTAATAAAACCATTTTTTTCCAATTGATATTTACAAGTTGATCCCATTGGACGTCTGAAATAAATAAAATAAACAATCATTGCATTAAAAATGAAACGAAAAATATCGCACGAAATTCGATATAATTCATTATGAAATGAAAATGCCATGAATATATCCATATGGAGTGTATACATTTATCATAAACACTGTATAGTCTGCTTTCTTTCTCTCTTCCTCGTACTTTCTCGTACTTTCTCGTATTTACAATCTCTGGAGTTAATTGAAGAAGAATTCTATGACGTTGTCTGACGTGAACAAGAAACAAGAAAAAGAACAGCGTTTCTATCATAGAAGGAAAGCTGTAAACCGATCTTTAACCATTCTCTCTCCGGGTTACTTAATTCCTTACAAACGCTATTAACCTATTTGAATCTGGTCTTGACAAAAACTTTTCTGCCATTCTGAGAAGTTCTGGCTTACGTCGCAGTTAAAAAGTGACGTAGATTTCATCAACATTGTTTGGATTTAACAAATGTTATTACAAATTAAAATTGTTGCTTTGGGTAAGAAGATGGCAAAATCATGTTAATGTGTGCCACTATTGTGCACACCTGATATATTAGAAACCGTCAACGAAGACAGTCACCAAAACTGTTGACATAGATTTCTTCAGTTTCTAAGTTGGTCTAGCTGGCCACACCAATGGAGATAGAGTGCTGTAAATATCAGTACTTATTCCTTACTATATTCAGAAAAAAAAACTGTTTTTTTTATTGTTTGTTCGATTTTTGTTTTTTTCGAATCTACCCCCGAAATAAGTTTCTAGTGCTGGGGTCAATTTGAAATGTAATTTTATGCTGAATTGATTCCTTAGTTTTCATCCGGCAACAGTCACGCTTTTTTTTTTGTTTTTAGGATAATTTATTTAGTGGTCAACGTCCGACTAGAGGCCACAGAAGCAGTTTATACAATGATTACCACTTTCTTCCCCAATTTTTGATTTTTTTTAATTGATCATCCCAACACAGCTACAGGACGTTGGTCACGTGACGGTTTCTATTGAGCGACTAACCAGACCTGCATAATGTATATGTTTAAATGTTCGGGCATATGCTCACTTCCTATATCCCTTTTTTTAATACTTGCTGTGTCACTGTGTATGTAATTATTAGAGTGAATGAAAGTGTTGATATTATCGGTTACATAAATAACTCGCATATAATAAAAAGACAAAAAAAAAACGAAGGAAAGAAAGAAGAACGGAAAGAGGAAGATAAATAGATAGATAGAGACAGAGAAAGGTGCGAGGAGAGGGAGCCAGAGAGAGAGAGAGAGAGAGAGTAAAGAATAACACTCATAGATAAGTATTAAATGACCAACGTTTTGTATTGTAAATCTACTCACTCGGTCTGTTCACACACTCGATATACTATAGAAATCTTGGCATTTGTTCACTTCTTCTGAATGCTTTTAGTATTTGTCGTGTCACAACATAAGTAATTATTCAAGTTTTGACATATTTATTGCATCAATTCTTCTCCTATCACAGATTAGATAAACGACTAGTTGTTAATATAATAATTCACCGATGACAGCTCAATGGTTGGAGCGTCAGTTAGTTCATTGAGAGGTCTTGCATTTGATCAATTGTATCATTTTAGTTCAGTGGTCTTCAAACTTTAACTATTCGAGGGAGCTTTTTTGCGATGACTATATTCTCTGGGGAACCCCTTCAAAAACAACTCTCCCTTCTGCATAAATATAATGAGTAACCATTGCTACCAAAGGTGGCGACAGATTTTGTTCATTTTTTATGTGGGTGTGTTTATGCATTCAAGTGTTCCTGGCCATACAGTTTTGGTCTATAGACTTGAAAATTATCACAGTATTCGACTAGACTCCTTCTGAAGAGGTTTTTTATATTTTAGGGGAAAAGGGCCCCTTTGACCTTTGTTAAATCTAATTTTTTTTTTAAATCTAATTACTTTTCTTTAATCTTTACACTTTTTTAAATACTTTCCGGTCGAAATAATATCTAAATTCTCCTGGGTCTAGATATTTTTTACTATATTTCAGAAGTCATGAATAGAATTTATTCTAACCATATCCATTCTTCGATAGAATCATTTTTATATGACTTCAAATTTTGACGCTACGATTGTTCGATTATTGACAGAGATGGTGAGCTTTCATAAGTGTGTAACAATTACTTTTTGGCCTTGTTCATGGAATTATCTGAATGAATAAACCTGAATGTAAAAGCCGTGAACGAATTGTTTATGTCATGAAGAATTATCAAGTACATTACGAAAACGTCACTTTGTTCTGCAGCACCCCTGGGAAGGTTGTGTAGAAACCTGGGGTTCTGTGGTCTAAATACC
This sequence comes from Thysanoteuthis rhombus, assembly GCA_963457665.1. Classification (NCBI taxonomy): domain Eukaryota; kingdom Metazoa; phylum Mollusca; class Cephalopoda; order Oegopsida; family Thysanoteuthidae; genus Thysanoteuthis; species Thysanoteuthis major. Next base: position 30,353,527 of record OY735239.1, read on the forward strand.
GCTGTTCTAGTTCATAGAATAGTTACGACCGAATCACGTTAAATTTAAACATTTACTCCTTATTATGCAGTCTGTAGTTTGAGAAGAGTCATTAACATTCAAAGAGTTTCTCGGTGTAGCGTTCAACTTGACGTAGTTTCCGCTGCTTCAAAGGGACATGAGATGAAAACCCTGGCGTAATCAGAAAGAGGCGGGAAAACACCCGAATCCTGCGTCACAAAAATTGCCGCCATCGGAGAGAGTAAAAAACTATTTACAACCATCACATTCGTATAAGTATAAGAGACTTGGGACGGTTGCAACACATTTTGCATATCTCTTTATTACTCTGAGACTACCTGGAATAGACAAACCAACTTTTTATATATTAAACTTACATCTGTCTGCTAATTACCCATATCATTTAAAGATTATTACATATGACATATCGTTCACAATGCTATAAAATTATCATCAAACATTACATTTCAATGGAAGAAGTCAGATGTTGCAACTGACATTAAATCTGAGGTCAGTTGCACACTAATCAGGGACGGTTGCAACCGATTAGAAAACATTTTATCCCCAATAGATAATTTCTGCTTTTTTTCTCAATGGGCTTAGTTCTCTAAAATGTAATGTTTTATAATAATTTTATTTATGTATTAATATTCATCTAATAATAGTTATTGAGTTTTTTTTGTTTCTACATAGATCATAGCCTCTGTAGAATCGATGCACAGGTGTTACAGATGTTATTTAATCTCTGCATATTTCAATGTTTGATAGGAAGAATTGAACAATTTTCAATGCAGTAAACCTTTATTAAACGTGTATTATTCGTACAAAACTGCAACTATTTTAAAAACTGATTTCTGTCACACTCCAGTGAATGTGAAATGCGACCTTGGATTTTCTGAAAGGCGCACAGACATCCCAGAATGACGCAGCTGATAAGCTTTTTTTAAAACTATTTTTTTAAAAGTATGATTTTTAAAAACACTGACATTCCATAATGACACAGCTGATGGACTTGGAAAAAAATCAAATTGATTTTTTTTAAAGAGGCATCCGAAATTGACACAGCTAATAAGTTTTTGGAATTTTTTTTTGAAAACAGATTTTTAAAAATACAAACATTCCAGAGTGACACAGCTAATGAACATTAAGAAAAAAAACGTATTTAAAGACTTATTTAACCCCCTCCCTTCCCCTAAAACCCATACATCCCAAAATGTTGTTGTAACCGATCCGAACCCCTCAGCCATGATAGAACACCATGTGCTAGCTAGACACACTGACTCTGGCACATGCACTTATAAGTCAACAAAACAGTGATTCAAACTAAGTAAGTTTTAATTGAAGCTTGCAAACAATCGGGACAGTATGACAAAAATACGGCTCCAAATCACTTTTTCCCGATAAATGCAGCAGGTGCTGAATGTGTTTTAGTCATTCTGGAGGTGTTGGTCGACTGTTTACGTGCAGTATGTCATCAGTCTAGCATGTCTCCAACTTGTTGTGACTATCTCTAGTTGCAACCGTCCCCATTGTCTCCTACACCTGAAAAGGCGGCAGAATGGATCGGCTGAAACTTTGTGTTAATAACACAAACGACAAGGGGTTCTATCGTCGACCGGAAAAAAAAACCTCGTTGAATTTTCCTTATTATGGCTTGAATTTTAATTTTCTATTTTTCAAAACTCCACCTGCAAATAAGTCCTCAGATGAGTGGGTGAATTTACCATGTAAAGTTATGCTAAATTGGCCCCTAATTTTATCCAGCTGTGTTCATACTTGTTTGTTTTGTTGTTTGTTTTTTTTGTCGTTTTTTTGTTCGGCCTTTTTCGTGATCCAAAAAAGAGAGAGCTAATTTATTCATTGATCACCTCTTTTCAATATGTTTAAATTGACGGGCATACTGCCAAGAGACATTAATCAGGTGACGATTTCTATTGAGTGATTAACCAGACCTGTGAAAGTCACGATTTCAAAACTTTTATCCATGGATTCATTTTTCGCCTTTGTGGGTTCAGTATCATATCAACCGAAGTACGTTCATATCGCGCCAGACACCTCATTTCTCGCACGATTACCGAAGTTAAGCAACATCGGGTCTGGTCAGAACCAAGATGGGTACCCACCATGGCTGTTACCTAGTTTTCAAAAAAAGTCAGCACTCGGTCCAAATTTGGTATGGATAAAAACTTGGTCAGTATTCAGTTGAAGACTAGGTCAAACTATTGAAGTCTTTCATAGTTACTAAACTATAAATCAGGATACGAGATGAGATTTCGGTGAAAAAAAAAAAGAGAGACGAAACGAAAAGTTTCCGAAAACGATTACGAGATTCTCGGATTTTTATAACTCGATTTCCAACCCAATTTTGACTTAGTTTTCTAAAGCTGTTTTTCTTTTTTGAAAACTAGACCAATAGTTAGTGAAGTGTATAAAAACTAGGGACTAAGTCAAAACTTGGTCAACTAGGCCATTCATTTTACTAGGTACCAGCTATGGTGACTGTCTTTGAATACTAGGCGTCGTAAATAGTTGAAGAGTAAACACTGAAAGAAAATCCGGAAGGAAGGACTTGGAAAGATGCAGTTTCACATCTGGCACCCTTGCAATCATCATCATCATCATCATCATCATCATCATCAGTGTTTTAACGTCTGTCGATAAACATATACCTTCCTCAGGACTGACGACACCTCTCTATCGAGGGTATTGTGGAGCCTTTTTTTTAATTTGTCTAGTTCATCTCTCCATGTAGTATTTTGCTAGCCCCAGTTGCTCATGTGATCTGTGGGGATCCATGTTGAGAGTTATGATGTCCACCGGTTGTCTGACAGCCTTTCAACATGGCCAGCCCATTGCCATTTGAGTTTTCTAATGGATTCTATGATGTCTCGGACTATTTTATTTTCTCTGATATACTGTGCTGATTCTCTTCTGATATATCATGCTGTTTTGTGATCTCTCCATGTGAAGTTGAGTATCATTCTTTCATGCACACATTGTGTGCATTTCAGTTTGCGGGTCTGTCTCTTGGTTAGATTCCATGTTTCAACTCCATAGGTGACTATCGGGAGGATGCATTAGGTGTATACCCTCCATTTTAGGATTAATGGGATCTTCTTGTTTTTGATGGTGGGGCTTGTTCTGCCGAATGATCTCCAGGCATATTGAGCTCTTTTGTCCTTTGGAAGTTTTGATCACGGTTAAGATGAGGAAATGGAACTTGGTTAGAACAGTTTCTCTATACTAAGCGCTCAGGCTCGGCAGTTTGAACTACCAAGGCCATCTGCCAAGAGGAAAAAGGCCAACCAGCTGATGAACCCTCCGGCATTTCACAGGTGTCTGTTACATTTGGTAATTTTATGAAAATGTTGAACTGAACCCTAACCGAAGTTCTGACAGATTTCTCGATCCTCGGCGTCACGGCGCCAATACCCTCTAAGCATATCTAAATAGCCATGCCAGAAACAAATTCGTGTACTATCCAAGTTGTGAGTCGTGATGACCAGTGTTTGTTTGACATTCTTGCAACATGCAGTGAAAAAACGTTACTTTTACAAACTCAAAAGTTCTGTATACTATCATCACATACAGGTAGCACACCTGAAGAAGGCCTTAGGATGGATCGTCCAAAACGTAATGTTAGCAACACAAACAACAGAAAGGAGTTCAATAGTCTTAAAAACTCTTCGGGTGTAAATAATCCTTCTCAAAACTAAAGACAGTAACGTGGACTTATTCCAAATATGATAGGAATTTTTTTTCTTCCCGGGTGTGAAGATGAAAAGTAAATCAATCTATTGAAAATATATCTATAAATAAGACAAAAGGTTTTGAGAAGAAGGAAGTTTAAAAATACCCTCCGGGGTGCGAAGCTTGATACAACTTCCGGTTGTATATTTCAAATGCCATTCCACAAATTTCAAGAATTGATCGGGCCGAAAAAGAGGAGGGCTGGGTAGTGACTGGACGAGAAAGGGAAGGGCTGAGTATTAACCGGGTGGAGGGGAGAACGGCTGGGTATTACTAATGACAGAAATCACCTGTAAAGATCAGAGATTTTGTCAAACAAAAATCGTGGTTTTGATTTCAACACATAAATTTACTTTCCCACACTCTTTCCTGTCTCGCAGTCAATATATATATATATATATATATATATATATATATATATATATATATCACACGTTACAAATCAGGAATGCAATATAATATAACATCCGAAGTATGATGGGTTAATTTCATAAAGTGCTGGATACATTCAACATTAAACATTACGTTGAAATAGAGTAGAGCTTGAATATAATTGAGTTAGAATTTGCTACACAAACATGCCTATGTTTTAGCCCTGTTTGTGCTTCTACGGTCAAAGAAGCCCAATCAGGAGAGAAAAATAAACGTGTTTGTGTAGCAAATCCTTACTCCATATTATACATACATACATACATATATATATATATATATATATATATATATATATATATATATATTAAAACTGCAGTTGGAGTTGACTTTATGTGTTGCCTGTAACAACAGTCCCCACCAAATTTATAAAAGTAAACTCTTCGTACTTAATCTATCCTGTCACGTTCAACCAATTATATATATATAAATATCTATATATATATATATATATATATATATATATATATATATATATATATATATATACATCCTATATGGGAGTGAGTGCTAGGTAGCTCTATGACCAAGTGAGTCACAAAGACAAGTCTTACATATTTATGGACTTATATATCATACATACAATACTAAAGTTGCATCAATCATCTTCCGTTGGATTGAAGTAAGAGCAGATATTGACCCAGCTGCACTAATATTGTAAAAGGTACGATTCCATCTCTCCCTGTATTCAGTCCCCTTGCCTGATATCTCGGAATAGATATCTCATTGCAAGCATTCCACGACGGTTGACAGTGAGTAGAATGGGTGGAGCAAACATTTAGCCGAACCGCTCTCCCATAACTACCTTATTTGCTACCCGACAGCAGTAACAGTAAAATCTTGAAAAAGCTCTAATATCTATTGTTAACCATGACGGGGCGGAAAATTGACCAACTTGACACTATGAGTGTAAATTCGTTCTTTCTACAATCTAAGCAAGACTAGGTTGTCTGGTCTGGTTTGATTTAGGGCAAGGTTTTGCAACCTTTCTCTCAATTGCCCTCATTTTAGTTGTTTTTGTTTTTCAAATATACCCCCAGCTCTACTTACACCCCTTTAACATAACTATTCAATATTGTTTAATACCCTCAGTCATATAAATACTAACATCAAGTAGCTTGAGTGTACATCTTTCAAAAGGAACATTACTTTCCACTATGTGATGTGTTATCTTGGTTTAGCCAAGTAAACGTCATAATATATCCTTCAGAGTGGGTATCCGGAGCTCCAGAAGGAGCAACGTAGCCAACTAGAATTTTTCAATGACTTGCAAGTATAATCCAATTGATAATTCCCCATAACTTATTATGGTGAATGAATTCAAATAATTATGTCATCAACATCATATTATATCCATTGCTGAAAGCAAAATCGATCTGAAAACATTTGCCACTGATAACAATTTTGAAATACCTGACATTGTCAACATATTAGACATTACTGATGGCTCAAACCGATTTGGGGGGGGAATGTGTTTGGTCATAAGTGAGTTTATGCTTTTTTCACAAAATGTACAATTGGATTGAAATTTTCAACTTAGCAGACCAACTATTAAATAGTAAGATACTGTGAACTTGACTGAAACTGATAATTGACACAATTGGGCATAAACATTACCCAGGATTTGCCACATTTTTCTATCATGGGCGTTGCAGAGCCAGTACTTTCTGAATTTGTCTAGCTTGTCTCTCCGTGTAATATTTTGCCGGCCTTAATTACGCATGTGATATCAGGGGATCCTTGTCGTGAGTCGCAATGTCCATCGATGATCCACCATTCGTGCAACATGGCCAGCCCACAGCCATTTGAGTTTTTTAATGGATTCTATGATGTCTCTGACTCTTGTCTTATCCCAGATATACTGTGCTGTCTTGTGATCTCTTCATGTAAGGTTGAGTATAATTCTTTCATGTACACGTTACATGGTTCTCAATTTGCGGATCTATCTTCTGGTTAGGTTCCATGTTTCAGCTCCATAAGTGACTATTGGGAGGATGCATTGGTTATATACCATTCTTTTTAGGATTAATGGGATCTTCCTATTTTTGAAGGCTGGGCTTGCTCTGCCAAAGGCTTGCCATCCTAGTGTGTATCCGCCTCTTATTTCTCGACAGAAAACGAAAGATCACTTTCTTTAAAAAGAAAAATCCATTTGCATGTGAAAGTATATCGCTCCCCTAAGATCAAGTTTCGCACCTTTGGGGCAATATTGCCCCCGTTGAGAATGACTTATGATTTAGAGCAAACTGACCTCGAAAGCCGTTGCTAATCGTGACCAGACCGCTAACCGTCACGCCACGTTAAGCGCCCTAGACCTGAATATGTTGGGATGGGGTTCTCTAAGCAGAAAGCCGGTCTACTGGCGATCTCATTTCGATTACCCTCTCCCTAAATCTGAACTCTGGATTTGAATAAGAAAGAAAAAAAAGGAATGACATTACTTTCAGGGTGAAAACGGAGGAGGAAGGGGAGGTAGGGTGTGTTCTGATTGCAAGGAGGCTCATCTATTTGATGTAGAGAAAAGAATGTGACCAGAATTGCAGGTTTTGGGAAGATTACCTTTGGCGGAATCGTAATTATTAGGGGGAGAGTCCCATTAGAGAGAGACTTATAGCCTCGAAGCAGAAAGGGACGCCCCATTGCGTTCAGGGACCCGTGAAAGAAAAGAGAGGAAATGAAGTCGGCATCCCCCCCACACACTTTTTTCGTTTTTGTTATGTTTTGTATTTGTTTTGTTTTTGTTTCATGTTTTTTTCTTCTAATTTCCTTCCTTTTCTAGTTTTTTCTTTACTTTCCCTTTTCGCTGATTTTTTCCTCTTCGTCTTTTCTTTCTTTCTCTCTTTCTTTTTTCTTTCTTTCTCTCTTTCTTGTTTCTTTCTTTCTCTCTTTTCCCCCCTCTCTCTGTTGTTTGCTCTCTTTCTTCAATCTTTTTTTGCCTTTCATTCTTTAGTCCACTCTGTCTCCGCCGCTTTATTTTTTCTTCCTCTCTCTCTCTCTCTGTCTGTCTGTCTGTCTCTATCACTCTCTCCGTCTCTCTCTCTTTCTTTTTTCTTTTATATTTCACTCCCGCCTTTTTTTAGTCCTTCTCAAAACACATGACTGTTTTCCTTCCCCCCTTTCCTTCATTCCTCCCTCATTTCCTTCTTTCATTCCTCCCTCCCTCCCTTCCTTCCTTCCTTCCTTACTTCCTTCCTTCCTTCCTTCCTTCTTTCCTCCCTTCCTTCTTTTTTCTCCCTTCCAAACAATAAACCAAATAAAAAGACACCGAACGTATTCGTTAACTCTTATCCGGCCACAAAAACAATCGAAAACTTTAACCCCAAACCAACACGTGACACACCCTTCTCCTTCCCCCCATCGCCTTTTGGTTACCCCCTATTCTCCATTTCCGTGTCCCCTATTAAATTCCATTCTTCTTTACGTCTACCACTCCACCGCCTCGTGTCAAACCATCCACCCTTTTATCTACATAAAGTTCAGCAGGTACAGACTCCTTTGATCCAAATATTCTCTCTTCTCACCTGGTATTCAACAGACAAATTCAGTGATGCCAAATCAGCCATTTTTCGGCTAGGTCTAGCCGATTTGTTTCCTATCTAGCCGATAAAAACCTGCGATAACTGATTGTGAGAAATCGAACCATTTCTAAAAAAAAATCAACCGGTTTGATTTCAATTGATATAGCGAACTCGGAACATATTTGATAGTTTTAGCCGAAAGTGAGATAGTGAGATATAGTGAGATTTAAGCGATCCTGGCAATTTTTGAAGCAGTTTTAGCGAAAGAAAATGTGTCTCTTTCTTCAGAGCTAATTCACTTGCTTCCTCTATAAAAGTTACTTTTCTTGAAAAAAACAAACAAACTAAAAATCCCGGAAGAAACAAAGTTCAGGATCGGTCAAAGTATATCTAATTACATCAGGAAAATATTTTTTGATATTATCGATAAACTGAATTTTAAACTAAACTCATGCTTTGAGTCAAATACTATTTTTTTTACAAATCTACCAAGTTTCATAAAAATAAATGTACAATTTTCATTGATACAGTCATTCATTTGGTTAAGGGCTTTTAAGGAGTAGATGGCACTGGTAGCCATAAGGCTAGCCGAAAGCAGGAAAGATTTAGCTGACTTTAATCATTTTTTTCGAATTAGCTTCAGCCGTAAAAATCAAATATGAATCTGCAACACGGGACAAATTTAACAATACTGCGGTGAGTGGGTGTCAAGGCTGCCGTCACCGGGTTCTGGAATTCAGATCTGGTCTTTTTCGATAACTTTCAGGATATCCGGGTTTTTATCTTTATTTTTAACTTTCAAAGAGGGAAGATTTTCCCGTACATTATAGATTCTCAATTCTTTATTGCTTGAATCACGGTGATACTCTTTATCCCTGGTATTCCTTGCCACATGCTAATCGAAATATTTCGAAGTGATAACTCTGACACACAGTTATGAAATATTTCGATGTAAAGCGTATTACTGTCATTTCTTAACACTCCTAGTTTTCAAGCGTTAATGAAACGTGTGGTGAGGAATGTCAGAGAGTCTATGTTCGATAATTAGAAGTGACAGGGAATGGCAGAGAGTTTGAGAATGCTTGATAACTAGTGTTATTAGATAGTGACAGGGAATGGCAGGGAATTCATGAATGTTTGATAACTAGTATGTTGCAAGAATGGCAGACAATCGATAGACATCACGACTCACAACATGGATTCCCCGAGACCACATGCGCAACCGAGGCCGGCAAAATGTTAGATGGAGAGACGAGCTTGGAAGTACTGGCTCCGTGACACCCATGAGAGAGAAGTGTGGCAAATCCTGGGGAAGGTCTATGTTCAACGACGGACGCTAAAAGACTGATGATGATGATGATGATGATGATGATGTTGATCAAGAAGTGTCAGGGAGTTAGTTTATGCTTTAGAGGTAGTAATATTGAGAAGTGTTAGGAAATTTGTTCATATTTGAGAGGTAGTAGTATTGAGAAATGTCAGGAAGTTTGTTTATGTTTTAGAACTAAGAGTATCTAGAAGTGTCAGAGAATGGCAGGGAGTTCGTTTATGTTAGAGAACAAAAAGTATTAAGAAGTGGCAGGGAGTGGCAAGGATAAAAAATACTGCTCCTCGAATGTCAAGTTTCTCTGTCAAATACATTTGGCACTAATTTGATACAGTACCGAATTCGTACGAACGTACCAACTTCGGTTGCTTAGTAAGTTTGAAACAGGTTTTTAAAAACTGAACTGCATAAATGTTATCAATACCAAATCAATTCTAAGCACCAAGGAGGGCCAGATTACACTAATCCCGAGCCTGTAGCATATATAATAAAGAGGTCCTAAATTTAAAATACACATAAATATTAGAGTACATAAATTTTACAGCTGTATTTTCTGTCCCCTTTTCTCTTATTCCGTCACCATTAATTGGCACCCTTTTTTATATCAGCATTGTATTCTATTACTTTTTTTTCTGTCACTGTTATTCTGAATTCAAATTACATGACTTTGTGAAATTACCTCTTACTTATGCCCTCAATTATTAAAATCAATTATTACAATTAATCAATTTTCAAGCATATCAACTTATACATTATGTATACGGTCACTGGTTTTTCAGTTGATGATTTAATGAGATTCTGTGTGTTGTACACTAAGTTGTATTTCGGTATTTCATATTCATGCATAAATTTCACAAAACCATAGTTTTATAACATATTGACTCATTATTTCCTTTGTACTCAAAATTTCTATCAGCCTGCGGTAGTTTCGTTTGTGAGACCGCCAGGTTCTCTGAGTCCGAAGGAAATGAAATGTATGTTATAAAACTACGGGTTTGTGGATTTTATTCATGAATATAAAATTACCAAAATACAACTTTTACGTTGTTAAGAATAAACTCAATTGGGCGCTTGGCTCGAAAAACTGTCTTGGTTTCTCTAATATATTGATGGGTCATCGAAACAGCATCAAGCTCAAGGTAGCCTTTACTCTTATAATGATTTCTAACGAATGAACTCACGACTCTCTCCATGGTTTCGTATTTAGACAAAAGAATTTTTCTTTGAAAACTTCAGACATTTGGCTCCCTTGATAATAAGAATCAGCTTCCAATATTATGTAGGTAGGTATTTTTCTCTACCAGTGTGATATTTGTAATTAGGGTTTCTCAAACTGGGGTTCTCTAGTGCACTGGAACGGCTGAATTTCGGTGTTTTTCAAACTAGTGTAATATCTTTTTTTATTAGAAATTGTTAACCAAAACTGTCACCAAAACTGCGAACATATGTTTCCTCAGTTTTCAAGTTGGTTCGATTGGCTGACTGACTATATGTGTATAAACCTTACAAGCCACACTGATCGGGCTAGAGGGTTTAAAATTCACTCCTTAGTATGTCTACCAAAAACGATTGTTTTTTTGTTTTTTTAAATTTTTCAAATGCCCACCAAAGTTTTTTGGGGTGCTTGGGGTGAATTCAAAATGTAAGTCTATTTTTTTACTTGGCTGCTTTTTTGTTTTTTTTTTTTGTTTTTGTTTTTTTTTTTGTTTTTTTTGGTTGTTTTTTGGTTTGGGGGGGGATTTGGAATGTTTTGTGATCACAGTCCAAACAAAAAGCGAGAGAAGTAACTTATTCATTGATCACCCATTTTCCAATTTTTCAGTTGATCACCCCCATCATAGCATGCCACCCAAAGACATCAGTCGTATGACGGTCTTTACTGAGAGACTAATCAGACCTGTTTATTTATGTTTTACTCTGGAGGAAATAAATATATAGGAATAAGTACGATATTATAGAGATGGATACTGAATATCAATAATTAAAATTACAATGTAATAATTAATGCATTTAAATTATTGATACTTAATATCATTCTGCATAGTTAATGAACTTGTCGTCAGTCATGAGAATTTCCTTTGCCAAAAGTTCCCCTTCATTTCACCACAAAAGAAAATATTTAGATATTCACATCGGGGACTTTTTTATTTTAACTATTTTTTCTGTCCAATATATGAATTTTCTTCTTTTTCCCCCCTTTCCTCATTGGGAAGTCCTATTATCTCAGATACATGACGGACGCAACCTAGCATTTGGCACCCTTGGCGACTTCCAGTGTTGCTAGTAACTTGGGTCGACCCCTAAGTGCAACCCCAGTGTTACTAAGAAGAAACTTCGTGCAATACAAGACTGCAGTTCAAGAATATTATTTGGGTTCGTCTCACTGACACTATGTTTGAGTTTCATCTTGGAAAGAGTCAAGCTCATCCATCTTATTGGATATGCGACACTAAATCAAACAGGTCTGGTTAGTCACTGAGTAGAAACCGTCACGAGACCAACGTCTTGTATGCTGCGTTAAGGGTGATCAATCTAAACATTGAAAGGGGAGTGATTAATTGAGAAGTTACTTCTCTCGCTTTTTGTTGAGCGGTAATTACAAAGAAGAAAAAATTTCCCCCGAACAGGTGGACATAAACTAAGGGATCATTTTAGCATAAGCCTAGATGGCTGATTGAACCCCCAAATAAAAAATAACTTCAGGAGGATTTTAGTAAATAATCGTTTTTGAGACATAATAAGGAGTGAAGTTTTATGTTTTCTGCTCTATAGCTTCGTTTTTGCGGCCTGTACGCTTGATACATACATAGCCAACCAGCCAGTCAGACAGGCAGACCAGATTAAGAAAACTGAGAAACACTGACTAAAGGATTATTTTAGCAATGGCCTCCAACTAAAAGCTTATTCATAACGTTTTTCCTAGACTTATTAAAGAGAGAATGTTTAAATAGCTCTAGCTCTGTTGAGGCAGCCTTATGATACGTACCTACATTGCTTACCAATCAGACCAACGTAAAAACTGAAGAAACCTGTGTTGATAGCTTCGATGACAGTTTTGGTTAAGAGTTTTCAATAAGATGGACTAAAACATGTTATCATCTTTTTTTTTTTCAAATCTTCCGCTTATTCTCGAAGTATCGTTTGGGTAGAGATGGTGGTCGTATTACCTCCATCCGCTTTCTGTCGTTCTCCATCTTTTAACAATCTACCGTATTCCACTTCCGGCTTGCCAGGCATATCGAAGGGATGTAGCCCCCCCACTTCATGTAAGGAAATGTGTGGAGTTGATGGACCCCACTCTGCCAGGCTTACTCATAGCGTATTGGCAGAGGGTACAGATAGATAGATAAGTGCAAAGTGGGCAAGAATAAGGATATACAACCAATGCATCCTCCCGATAGTCACCAATGGAGATGAAACATTGAACCTAACCAAAAGAATGATCCTCAAACTGAGAACCATGCAACGGGCACAGGAGAGAGACGTGCTCTCCAAAACACGGAGAGACCAGCACTGTATATTGGAGAAAAAACTGGAGTCAGGGATGTCATAGAATCCATTAGAAAACTCAAATGGCAATGGGCTGGTCATATTGCAAGAATGGCTGACATATCGACTCATGACGAAGATCCCCAGAAATCATATGCACAACTGTGACCGACAGAAAATAAGATGGCGGGTGAATTAGACAAGTTCAGCAACACCCGTGATAGAGAGATCTGATGAATCCTGGAGAAAGACTATTCCAACGACGGACGTTAAAAGGCTGCTGCTGCTGCTGCTGCTGCTGCTGCTGATGATGATGATGATTGCAAATTATCTCAGCTGAACCTTCAACCACTAGACAAGCCACACCTCCCCATCAACTTCGTTGGCAGGGGTTCGTCTTCTAGTAACCCAGTACAATGGTTGTTTTTTTTTTCTTAAAGATGAGTGCTTAACAGGGTGACATTGAGTACCATTTTTAAAGCCTGTGGAATGACTTAGCCATGGATAAAACCTGCGATTTACAGAACCAGAGGAGTCTACTCTACCACTAGACAACGATGATCGGTATTTGGACAGCGTTGCCAACACTACTAATTTTTAAGCGCTAGTCTGACGGTCAAAAAGCTAGATAGTGCTAAATTGAAAAAAAAACCAACAAACAAACACACCAGATAGATACTTGAAATGATTTTTTAAAAAAATCAAACAATATTTCTGTGAAAGTTCGACTAGCAAAATCCACCAAAAAATGCTAAATTTTAAAAAAAAGTAGACAAGTGCAGCAAAAAATACAAAAAAATATTTTTTTAAATTCCACTGAATTTGTCAAAATGTTTAAGCACGCCTTCGCTAATTTAGTGCGTTTTCGCATTGCTAAAAACAAGAAACACGCCGAACTTAGCGCGAAAGGCTCTGAAATTGTCAACACTGTAGGGCAGGGGTGAAGGAAGTAAACGATGTAAGTTGAGAAACTTCAAAGTTGTTCACGTATCGACGGCGAATTTCCTTGTCTAGTTAAGGTGTGATTTTTTTTTATGACGAAGGGCCAGGGGTTAACAAGTTTTTTAGTTATGCGCCGTAAAGGTTCTATGACGTCAATCCAGCTTTGTATTACTCTTATCCAAATGACACAAGAAGAAAAAAAAACGTATTAAAAAGACGTTACTGTCAGCGAAAAGCGTTGGGGGCGGATGTGTGAGTGCGGATACGTTGTGACAGGTTCCATCTGAATCTTAATTATGGGGGCAAGTATAGCGGCTCATCTTACGCTTATAAATACTATAGTTGATTGGGATTCTTCCTTAGAGGGCAATGTTGCCAATTTAGCGCTTTTTGTGCTAAATCTACCGTTTTTCTTATTTTAAAGCAAAAACTGTGGTCATTTTAGCCATTATTTTATTATTTCTCAACATCTCTAGCATCTTTTGTGTGTGCTTGGCCTTTTTTTAATTTAGTGCTTTTCATGCTAAATTATTATCGTATTTCTTAGTTTTAAAGCGAAAATTGCTGTCATTTTTATTATTATTTAACATGTTCTATCATCTTTTGTGTGGGTTTGGCATTTTTTTTTCAAATTAGTGCTTTTCAAATCTGCCGTATTTCTTGGTTTTGTCAGAACAAAAATCGCGGTTTTTTAGCCATTATCTTATCATTTCTTAACATATTCCAACATATTTTGTGTGTGTGTTGAGCCTTTTTTTTAGATTTAGCGCTTTTCGTGCTAAATCTGCCGTATTTCTTTGTTTTAGCAGAACAAAAATCGCAGTTTTTTTGGCCATCATTTTATTATTTCTAAACATATTGTAGCACCTTTTGTGTGCGTTTAGCCTTTTTTAAATTTAGCGCTGTTTGTGCTAAATCTGC
>OY735239.1:30372902-30375402 GCA_963457665.1 Thysanoteuthis rhombus
AAGTTTTTTTTTCACTTTTCAAGTCGGTCCAGTTGGCTGTCTACGTATGTATGTACAGGTCACACCAATGGAGCTAGAGGGCTGAAAATGTAAACATTCACTCCTTATTATGTCCAGAAATTACTTTTGTTTTTTCTTTAATTCTCCCCCATGGGTTGTTTTTTTTTGGGGGGGGGATGTGGAAGTATGAAATCTAGGTACATATTAAATTCATCCCTTAGTTTGTATCCACTACCCTTCATAGTTATCACTGCCCAACAAAGGGTGAAAGAAGTAACTAATTAATTGATCATCCTTTTTTTCCATTTTTTTAATTGATCCCTCCCAACACAGCATATTGCCAAAAGACGTAGGTCACGTGACGATTAGTATTGATTCACCAACTAGACATGTTTCAATTACCTAAATACGTTTTTTTTTATAATCATAATATTTACTTACATGAACTTCCATGTACTAATGAATGAGAACAATGAAAGTCTTTCGAGGAGCCAGATAGTGTCGAACTTTGGTTCAAATTTTGGGTTTCATCCCCATTCTTCTTTCCTGTTCGTTTATTGAACCCAAAATTTGAACCAAAGTTCGACAATATCTTGTTCCTCGAAATAATTTAATTCTTCTCATTGATGAGTCCATGGAAGCACATGGAACACCTGTCACATATATATTTATATAAACATCTTTCGCTACAAAACATAGATTCATTAGAGGACATTACATAATTGTGTCTTTTGCTCTGTTTCAATTCTGAATTTTATTGTTCGTTAACCAGAGATATAAGGAATAAAAATTTGTTTTGTTTTTTTTTTTTAATAAGGAACGTCACGTATTAAATAAGGTCAATGGACCGGATGAATCGAGACCGTGGCCCAGATCAGGCCCACGGGTCGTTCTTTGCCGATCTCTGGCATAGAGCGAAACAGTAGCAAATCTGGAGAATACGCCTCATGTACAAGAACTTCCCATTCCAGTTCTATGACCAATCTGAAAAAAAGACTTCAATGAATTTATCGGTTCTTTGAACAAAGATTTCATTTGAAAGGGATTTTACAAATATCAATGGTAGAATTAATGTATACAGCGGGGATAAAAAAATAAAAACCACGACCCGATATTACTCACGTGTGGTCACAGTGATTCATTCATGCCAGGTACCGATATCACTAAAAAGTCTGAATGTTAAAAAAAAAAAAAAAAAAAACAACTACTAACAAACAGGAACAAGCTATGGACCAACTCAGCATAAACTTACATTGCAAACTAAGGAACAATCTAGCTTGCACTGGAGCTAGTGAGCATTGGACCATGTGCGTCCAGGGGTTTTATAGGGGTCGTCAGAGGAAGTGACGTTTCGGATATTTAGCTAAAAGTTTCGTACTTAATTCTTAACTAAAAGTATAGGGGGCACTACATAAGGAATAATGTTCAACATTTCAGCCCACCGGCACTATTGGTGTGACCTGGACGTGTGATACATACTTAGCCAGCTGACCAACCAACCAACCAACCAAGTAGCCAGCCAGCCGGACTATCTCAAAAACTGAGAGAAACCTATGTTGGTAGTTTGGTTGGCAGTTCTAGTCGACGGTTCCCAATATATCTAAATGAATAATTCCCATATTTCAAGCTTTTTACAGCATTTGTCTGACCCACAGTCCACCTATTAATACGCCCATAGAGGCAAGAAAAAATGCCGACTCAAGGTTGCCAGATATTTAGAGACGTTTTTAGCCAGAAATACACCAGAAAAATGGTCAAATCCCAAGAAACGTTTCTAAAAGCAACTATTTCAAAATTTACTTATATCATACTAAATATTGATATTAATTATTTAAAAATATGCCAATCCACTATTTACTGACATCTTAACTTCGTTGTTTTTCTATCGCAACTTTATAGTTAAAATTACGATTATAAAAGGCTAGTGATAGATTAAAATGACGGTAACAAACTATTACAAATAATTGTTCATAAAATATTGCAATACTGAAGTACACACAAAGAATTGAATCTATCAAAGATTATCACTTCAAAATGGCAAAAAATTATGCGTACAAACCAAAAATTTAATGGCCAAAGCCTTTTCAAAATGGTCGAATTTGGCCATAAAATGGCTAACATGGCAACTGTCTGCCGACGCCTAGTTTAAAGGCTGAGCAGGAAGGGGGGATAGGCTAATTGTGCAAATGATTATATTGCATGAGTTGTGTTAAGTTATTTTCTTAATAAACCACCAATTCTATGTTCAAAAATCTTGTAATGATATAATACAATACACTTTCGTCCCCAAAAGAAATTACTTTTTCGTAGCCCTTTGCAAACCCTTGCACAAGATTTCATCGAAATTAATTGAGAACTTTTGGAAATATTGTGTGGTCTGGACATATCGCTATGATGCTATGGGAGTTAAATGTACATGGATCCACCCCAAATCATAATCATCTCTTTCTTCACCAATTGCCATTCCAGGGATTTAATTGAAATTTATTCAGAACTTTTT
>OY735239.1:30380402-30390402 GCA_963457665.1 Thysanoteuthis rhombus
AAGAAATTCTCAGTTCATTCAGTAAATTTGGCTTGATTTTTTTTTTCAGTCTGAATTTTTTAGATGAAGGAATATCATTATATAAAGTTTTTTTGCAGACTATTGTCTTCAACTTGCTTTATTTTTTGGGACGCAACGTTTCGGCCCTTGTACTCCAGGTAATGAATAGGTCTATTTTTTTATCATCAGGACAGAAAAAAAACGCCTGTCTCGTTGGGTGCACGGCCGTAGGTTACAACAGCAAAGATGTTGTGTTCCAAAATTGAAACCAAGATGATGACAAAGCCCGCATAAATTACGTATTGAAGATTTTCCTTTTCTAATTTTGTTATGGTTTGGTTACGGTATTCCTTTCTCTGTTTATATATAAAAAGATAATGGAACTCTTCTATGAATTTGACAGAAAATGAAATAGTTTTTCGCATTTTTGCTTTTATTCAAGCCTTGGATATTCTATTACGTCATCATTAGCAGCTGCTCAAAAAAGTCCATCTGAATAGATGTGACACTTTTTAATGACGTCACGCCTTCTAATGACATCATACCTTTTCCTTTCTATTACCGTTGTTGGAGCGAGCGACCAAAAAGCGTGTTACAGAGATGTGCAGACCCCCCCCCCAAGTAAAATTATCATTTTTCTCCAAGTAATCCTTAAGGAGTATATACACACAAGCAATAAAAAGCTGAGTAAACTTCCAAGACACTTCTGAGATTTCCTTAATATTCTACAAGAGATGACCAGGACAGTTTTGCATCAACGTAATATATCTATATAAATTGATTATATAGTTGTCTCTCTGGTGAGAGTCTGGTTATAACACAAACATCATGATAGATTGGTCCATGTCAAATACATGAACAGAGCCAATAAAACTGTAGAAGGGTTGTAAAATGTGATAGTCTGTTGTCATTGTTACAGAAACGGTGATGGCTTGGAACTAAAAGAAAATAAAAAAAGAGTGAGTGTGTGAGTTTCAGAAACAAATGTTTGATGTTTGATGTTTCTTTTAATGCTTAACATGAGACTTGAGACATTATTTCCGATCACCCTTTAAAACAACTGGAGAAGAGTTAAGACTATAAAAAACACCCCTAAAATTAGGATACATGAATTATCAAAAACCCGTTACCTAATAAAATAGCTTAGGCTCTTTAATGTCGATCTTCACATAGATAACCCCGTCAATTTTGACTGGTATATGTTTGTAATGTTATATTTGGCATGTCTATTCACTCACTTCGTGTACAATGTGAATTTCGATATCTGTTAACTTCCTATACATGTTTTCAGTATTTAGTGTGTTGTTATATATGGAACCATAAGAGTGAATCAAAGTTTGTGAAATATTTATTTGATAAATCCTACCTGTGATATCACAGGTCATATGAATCTCTTAAAAGAGAACGTCATGCGACTGACATCTCTTGGCAGTATACTTTGTTTGGGTTGATCAATAAGAATTGGAAAAAGGGATGATCAATGAATAAATGAATCCTCTCTCCTTTTGTTGGTGGGACCACTTAATAGAATGAATTGGAAAAACGCTGCCAGACGGGACCAATTTAGCATAAACTTAAATCATAAAATGAACCCACACAAAAAACCTATTTTGGGGAGGATTTTAAATTCTAAGTTTTTTCTAAACACAATAATGAGTAAATACATAAATTTTTAGCCCTCGAGCTTCATTGATGTGACCTGTACGTGTGATACAAACCTAAGCAGCCAGACTGATTTGAGAACTGAAGAAACCCGTGGGGAAATGTTTGATGATGGTTTTGGACGAAGGTTTCTAATAATTTGCAATGCATTATTATAGTAAAATAATTTACGATGCATTTTTATTGTAAAATAATTTACAATGCATTTTTATTGTAAAATAATTTACAATGCATTTTTATTGTAAAATAATTTACGATGCATTTTCATTGTAAGATAAATTACAAAGCATTTTTATATTAAAATAATTTGCAATTCATCATTACAGTAAAATAATTTACAATGCATTTTTATATCAAATCAATTTGCAATCCATCTTATGGTAAAATGATTTACAATCCATCTTTATAAAATAATTTACAATGCATTTTTATTGTAAAATAATTTACAATTCATTTTTATTGTTAAATATTTTACAATGCACTTTTAATGTAAAATAATTTACGATGCATTTTCATTGTAAGATAAATTACAAAGCATTTTTATATTAAAATAATTTGTAATGCATCATTACAGTAAAATAATTTACAATGCATTTTTATAGCAAATTAATTTGCAATCCATCTTGTGGTAAAATGATTTACAATCCATCTTTATGAAATAATTTACAATGCATTTTTATTGTAAAATAATTTACAATGCATTTTTATAGTAAAATGATTTACAATGCATTTTATTGTAAAATAATTTGCAAGCATTCTTATAGTAATAAGATTTGCTAGGCATTTCTAAGATAAAATAATTCACAACAAATAACTAGATATGTTTGTTGCATTCTATGTATCACTACATATTCAGTTATTACAGAAAAACTTCGACGTATCTATCCTATAATTCTCTCTTGTGATATCATGGTTTACATAAGCAATACTTATTGAAGTAATTTTCAATGCATTTCTATGAAAAAATAACTTTCGATGCATTCTCAGAGTGAAATCATTTCCAGAATATTTTATAGTGAATTAATGTGCAATGTATTTGTATCTAACTATATCATGAGCTTACATGAAAATCTTTTTTCTGTTTGTTTGTTGCTGAAGCGTCTCATTGGTTAATTTGCCTTCGTATTATGACATAACAATTACGTCAGAGAAACTTTTCAGGCTCAAAACATCTCAGCACACATTAAAACAAGCCTGATTTGAGTTAAAACTAAGAGATGAGTTACTCGAACGATTGAAAAATTACACAATAGCCCTAGAACCCTACGTGCCAATTCATACATAGATGAATTCGTCGTTTTTAGCGGGTATATTTTCGTAGCACGATAATTTGCAATTCTATTCGTATTGTAAAATAAAGGGCTATGTGTTTGCATCTAATCTTGTTATGAGCTTATATGAAAACTTTCAGTCTGTCTGTTTGTCACTGTTGCATCTCATTGGTTAATTCAAAACCATCGTATCATGACATAACGATTACGTCATAGAAACCTTCAAGAATCAAAATGTCTGCTCTTACGTTGAAACAGATTGAGATGAGTCGAAACTTGAAACCAGGTTAATTGAATGATTGAAAAAAAGTACATTGTAGCTTTAGGCTCCATAGTACCAATACATACATGAATAGGCCCATAATTTTGGATGGGTATGTTTTATAAGTACAATGATTTGCAATGCATTTGTATCGTAAAATAATTTACAATGTATTTCTATAGTATAATAATTGCCAATACATATATGTATACTAGCTGACAACTAAACGAACCACTTTCATAAAGAAGTATATATTCAGAATATAAGGTAATGTAAAAAAAAAAACCAACTTGAAAAGCGGTGATCATGTTAGGTAAATAAATTCCAAGAAAAGTACGATCAGAACTAAACGTTCTCTGATGATCTCACAAATGTTCCATTCTGACGCCATAAGGAACACAGAATAATTTTTCTACCTTCTCCTCCCTCTTTTCTTCAGCATGACGATGGACTAATATTACATTGAGAGGGTGACAGGGCGTTACGTACATATACGATAGCCTATTAATCAACACAGGATGCTATTTGTATTTGCTGTGTCACTATGCATGTAATAACGTATTTGTCCGTGGTATCAAATATCTAGTACATGAAAAATATATATTTAACTAGCATATTACCCGTCAAAAGTGACGGAATTATTTACGTATAGATAAATTATACGAATATTTTATCATAAATTTACGAGGGTGAGTCAATAGCACGTAGTTTATTCGGACAACAATACAGAACTTACAAATACATAATTTTTCAATATAGACCCTTGATTTGTGATGTACTTGGTCCAGTGTCCCACGTATTTGGATATGCATTGAGAAGAGAATATTTTTGGTGGGAACCTCGGACATTTATGCATCGTATTTTTTACATCTTGGTCCAGGGCATATTCAATGACGACTTGAGGTGTCTTTGAATGGACTGATGACAGTCTGGTAGAGCGAGGTCTGGACGATATGGAGAATACTCCATCACCTCGAATTCCAGGTCCTGAAGCGTTTGAACAGTACGGGGAGTAATATGTTGGGGTACATTGTCACGCAAAATCAAAACGTCTTTGTACAAGAGACATAGGTGATTGCTTCGAATTGCAGGCCCATCTTTGAACCTCGCAATCCATTCATTGACTCTCGACCTTGGTAAAACACTCTTCCCATACTGCGCCGGAAGCCTTGGATTGATTTCAGCCCCTGGTATACTTTCAGCCCATGGAGAACAGATCACTGCACGTTGCTCTTCCGCCGTGCAAACTGAGAGCAGAGTGACCATGTTTACTTTACCGTAGCACAAAGGCAACTGACTCTTCGACGACAAATGTTCACTGCAGCAATAGTGTAGATAATCATTGACTCACTTTCGTATTTAATCCAAAGAAAAAAACCTGCATACTTCGAGTGAAATTTATTTTCCTGGTGATTTTTTTAAAAAAATCTTTATATTCTCTGACAACGGAATTTGGTGGAAACAAATTTCTTTTTTAAAAGGAAAAGAACACCAGTTTTATCCATGAAAAATCAGAGATGCCTATATACTGAATGGAATTGTTTTCAGTGATTTGTTTGTCTTCTGTTTGCTTTAGCGTGACAAAAACAGACATAAAAAAAGTGATATAGGCTTTTATATTACAAGATAATTTCTCACTTTTGGGGTCGGAGGTTTAGGTATGTTATAGAATATATTAAATCATGTTGTACAGCTAAATCGACAAATACATCGTGGAATTTCCACGGGTCGTGTCAGAGTAGATAATTTCATTGCTTTTTTTTATCGTTATAATTTTTTTTTTTAAAGATTTTACTTATTTGTATATTTTACTAATCCGTTTTATTTATCTTTTACTTATATGAATGGGTGCATTCCTAGACCGAGTGTTTGTCACACGGGGCGCATACCATGCATTTTTTTCACCCCCTGTCGCCACCCTTCTCGGTGCCTCCACGAGGTTGACAACCACCACCCTCATCGCAGCATCGGGTGGCCAGGCATGATTCTTGTGTCAGTTTGTCGTTAATATCTACCTACGTGGGTGGTGGCCGGTCGGAGGGTGGGGATGGTGGCGCTGGTGATAAAGGTGTGTCAGGCTCGAAAACTAGTCAAAGCGGGGGAGGTGGATATAGCGGAGGGGTAGGGGAGGAAGAAACGAGTGGAATAAACAGTGTATTCGGCTTGTTTGTCATTATGGGAGGATTGAATACTGTAACATTTTTATCTATCTATCTATCTGTCTGTTGGTATGCTCATATCTATCTAATTCTCTTATCTATCTATTTATCTCTCCCCCTCTCTCTCTCTCTCTCTTTATATATATATATATATATATATATATATATATAGAGAGAGAGAGAGAGAGAGAGAGAGAGAAACAGAGGGAGGGAGAAGGAGTAGTAAGAAGAGACGTGAGCAAAGTACTAACTCGAAAAAAAATCGACCTTCGATTTGTTGGCGTTTACTTGTTCGAGAAGATATGGCAGCGTCGAAACGATTTTTTGCACTGTAGCTAGCGCATATACACACACACACACACACACACACATACATATATATATATATATATATATATATATGTACACACACGCATAGTACACACTACTGAAGATGGGAATACCTCCCGAAACATGTCCAGACCATTAA
This sequence comes from Thysanoteuthis rhombus, assembly GCA_963457665.1. Classification (NCBI taxonomy): domain Eukaryota; kingdom Metazoa; phylum Mollusca; class Cephalopoda; order Oegopsida; family Thysanoteuthidae; genus Thysanoteuthis; species Thysanoteuthis major. The sequence continues at coordinate 30,386,226 of OY735239.1, forward strand.
TGAGAATACTCACTGATAGGTAAACTTTTCTTCCATACACTTTACTCCCAAGTCTGTTTTACTCTGTATAGTTCAAATTATATATAAATATATATATATATATATATATATATATATATATATATATATATATATATATATATACATAAACTGTATATTATCAGTAACTAAAATGTACGTTTTCAACAATAAAATTTGAAACACACACTCGTACACAAACTGTCAACATGTTTTTTTTTCAGTTTTGAAGTTGGTCTGGCTGGCATATCATATGTATCGCGCGTACATGCAGCTCCAAATGAGCTAAAGGCCTGAAAAAACAATTACTCCCTATTGTATGTTTTTTTTTCTTTTTTTTTTTGATTTTTGAAAATTCACCCCAAAATTTATTCATAGTAGAGAGTTCAATTTACTATTTATATGTCTATGCAATCATCGGAGTGAATAAAAGTTTTTATGTATTTATTTGATAAATCCTACCCGTGATGAACAGGTCTATTTAGTCGCTCAACGGAAACCTTCATGAGACCAACGTCTTTTGATAGCAAGCTATGTTGGGGGTGATCTATCAAAAATTTTTAAAAAAGGGGTGGTAAATGAATAACTTACTTCTCTCGCATTTTGTTGGTCAGTGTTCATTAAAAGAGTCAGGATTTTCAAAGAAAAAAAAAACAAAAAAAATGAAAACAAGTTTTAATATAAAACTAAGGGATCAATTTTGAATAAACTAGCATTGCAAATTGAACCCCCACTAAAACTAAAGACTTGACGAGACTTGCTGTCACTAAACCTCTAGCGGTAATCACCGGGTAACTGGCTTGAAATTGCAAATAACAATAATAATAATAATAATAATAATAATAATAATAATAGTAATTGATAAAAATGAAGAGTGTATCAATTAGAAGTATAGTGATTAGAAGTATCAGGAAATGGGATGAAACTAGTAATAAATGATTTCTATTGATATTCGGACCATCCTCATCTTTGTTGTTTTTCATACAACGTTTCGGCCGTTGCACTCTACGGCCTTCGTCAACGGCCGGATCGTTGTATGAAAAACAACCAAGATGAGGATGGTCCGAATATCAATAGAAATAATAATAATACCTTATCTCTAAAATTCCGAGATATAGTAATAAATGATAGAAATAAAATTGTGTTTTCGATTTTTTCTTCCGTAAAAAACAATCCTTCAATCTATTTCCATTAATTAATGTAAAAACTTTATTGTTGTTCAAATCCCCTGCAGGTGCGTTAAACGTTTTCCCAACAACCACTTTGTTTTCAAAGCCGGAAAATGGCTTTCAGGGGATAACAGAAGATATTAAAAAAAACACTCAAGGCACACCTCTGCCAACGCCATACACTAATTGAAAACTGAATGAAAATCAGTTCATGTATAACTACAATGTCCTTGATCATTGGTTATTGGTCTCATCATTCCGTACAGGTGTTTCCCAGTGTTGCCGATTTAGCGCCTTTTGCGTTGAAATTATCGCGTTTCTCATTTGGTTGCCCGAAAATTCAACAATTAGCGCTGTTTCTAGCCGATTTTCAACTCTGTCCTTCAGCAATTTCAGCGATTTTAGATGCCATTTTTCAGCCATTTTAGGCGACTACAGCCATTTATAGCCGGTCCACTGCGACGAATCTCTTATGAAACCAAGAAAAGAAGAAGAAATCAAGCAAAGAATCGCCCTGGGATGGCAAGCCTTTTGCAGAGCAAGCTCAACCTTCGAAAACAAGAAGATCTCATTAGTCCTAAAAAGATCAGGATACAACCAATGCATCCTTCTGATAGTCACCTATGGAGCTGGGAAATGGAACCTAACCAAGAGATTAACGCTCGAACAGAGAATCAAGCAACATGCTCACAAGAGAGATCACAAGACAGTACAATATATCAGGGAAAAATAGCCTGAGACATCATAAAATCCATTAAAAACCCAAATGGCAATGGGCTGGTCATGTTGCATGAATGGCAGACAGCCAATGAACATCATGACTCATAACATGGATCCCCAGAGATCACATGCAAAACCGAGGCTGGCAGAATACATGAGGAAGAGACGAACTTGACAAGTTCAGAAAGTATTGGCTCTGCTACATCAACGATAGTGAGGTCTGGCGAACCCTGGCGAAGGTCAATGTCCAAACTGGTGATAATGATGATGAAAATGATGATGATGATAAAATCAGATGAAAATGCCAAGTCGCAAAAACAAATTGATTCTTTATCCAAAAGAATTTTGAAATACTATCATACTTTACCATCTTATGTGAATTAATGCAAAAAAAGTATGAATAATTTTAAGAATAACTTAGATAAATTTAGATACTATGTGATAGAATATTAATTGAGATGGCAATTTTGGGAGATATCAGCTGAAACGTATAAGAGAAATTAGATAAGATGAATAAAGGAAAAAGTGCCTCTTAAATGTTCCACTATATTGGTAAGTTTGTAAAATTTTTATTCATTCAAGTTTCATACATTTTTATAACTTAAATTTATGTATATTTTAATATTGAATAAATATCTTTGAGACAAAATCGTTTTAAAGAGATGCCTGTAGAGGCATTTTATTCAATTACAAAAGACCCTTGAACAAATAACATGTGAGAATAAAACTTTTAGTTTTATTAAAGTTACCGTTATTTTTACAATTGGCCAGATTTTCGGCTAGATTAGGAAAAAAACTCAACTAGATCTAGTTGATATTGGTTAATTTGGCAACTACTTTAGCTTTTTTCTCTATTTCTACCAGTAAAATGTAGAGCTCTTGTTGCTGTAAATAACAAACCATATTATAGCATCACTGAGGCAACCACGCAAACCACTCATTCGTTAAAAAAAAACTTGTATTTCTGTTTCAAGCAAAGAATGCAAAATCTACTCATGCTGGAGAACTTGTGGATGCTTAACCATGATAAGCGAGGCTTTTGATGTTTAAATAATCTAGAGAAAATTTTATTTTATAGTGAAAATGTTCTTGCATTTATGAGAATTTTTTTAATCAGTCGGTGGTCAGAAATAAATACTAGATTCAGTATATCTTACACTCTCCTTTTTCAGTGAGGACACTCGGCTGCCCCTGCTGACCCCGTGCCAAGAAAGTTGGGGCAGCTGTCCCCGTGGTTCAAGTGCCTCTGAGAATAAAGACTTTTTTTGTCATTAAACTACGTCGCAAATTATCCACATACATAAAATGCAATGCGTGTATATATATATATATATATATATATATATATATATATATATATATATGATAGTTTCTGCCCTCTGTGGGGGCCCAGAGAGGGCAGAAACATAAACTTGTTTGTGTAGCAAATCCACTTCCTATCATATATTTCCAGCTCTCCCCTAAAACAATTTAACTTTCGAAGTAGAGAGTTGAATATATCGACCACTCTATGAAATAAATCCATCACATATCAGACATAGGTTTATATTATGCTATGTTGCTTACCTGATCTGTACCATATATATATATTCGTGTACAACTCTTTTCTACGTCACCAGATGAGTTTTCTACTTCCATAGGGAGAAATTGTTTATCTCTGTGTAGTGGGCTCTTCTGGTAACCTTAAAATATTTGTGTGTGTGTGTGTGTGTGTGTGTGTGTGTGTAACAGTTTCCATATTTATACAAAAAAAATGATGATGATGATGATGATGATGATGATGATAACAATAATAATGATGGTGATGATGATTGTGTGTGTGTGTGTGTGACAGTTTCCATATTTATACAAAAAAAATATAATAATAATGATGATGATGATGATAACAATAATAATGATGATGATGATGATTATAATAATAGTAATAACAACAACAACAACAACAACAACAAGCTGATGAGAAACATTTCACCCAGCATTATAATGGACTCTTCTCGTGGCGCAGTAGAAATAGAATGCCATGCTATGTTAAACTTGATGAATAAAAAGACCCATAATTATTCAATTATTTCATCTTTAGTTTAGTTTAACGTTCGGAGAGTATTAAAAGCAAATAAGAAGATGCAGAAGAACTTGATGTTTTTGATATTCCATAAGTACAATGCATTTGCAGAATTATTTGGATATAGCCAGCAATTTTGACGTCACGGTTATACTAGTATCGAGCTACAGGGCTTGAAAAAACTGTCTTAGTGGAGAACTATTGAAAA
>OY735239.1:30400402-30410402 GCA_963457665.1 Thysanoteuthis rhombus
AATGTTTGACAGGAAGAATGGAATAATTTGCAATGCAACAAATTCGCATCCATTGTTCAAAACTGCAACTGTTTAAAAACTGATTTTCGTCACACTCCAGTGAATGTGAACTGCAACTGAAAGGTGCATAATGATAGCTAATAAGCTTTTTAAAATTATCTTAAACTGATTTTTAACAACACAGATACTTCAAAATATTGTTGCAACCGTCCGTTACCCTATCAGCTATGACAGAACAGTATGTGCTTGCTAGACACAATGACTTTGACACATGATAACCATGTCACTTCGTTAATAAAACAATGATTCAAACTAAGTTTTGATTTATCATTACAAACAGCCAGGGCAGTACGACAAAAATATGGCCCATGAAAGGAAAATACTTTCATACCTCCAAAATACGTGTTTTCAATAAATGAAGATGTATGTGTTTTCCGTCCTCCTGGTCTAGGGGGTCTAAGCATGCATATGCAACGTGAATATCACTACTCCAATATGTTTCTGATTAGAGGAATAAGGCTTATTGCAACCATTCATTATTGCAACCACTCCAGTCTCCCCTATACATAAGAAGGGGACAACACTCATGACGACGTTATGGAAGAAAAACGAACTAAACTTATATCCAATTTATATGCTCGATTCCGAACTCGTCTTATACTTACTTATATTCAAAAATATTTACGGTAATTGTTTTTTGCTGCTAATTTCATATAAGAGGATATTTTTGCACAAGGACTCATTTCTGATCGTGACATACCAGTAACGAGAAATTTAGTCAATACATGTAGTAATGAATATAAGCAGCCTCATTCGAAATTCTAACATGGTTCACCGATTTTGATTGGTAACCGCTACACGTCTCCTGCTTCTTTTGTCTAAAACATAAGACCAAAATGGGGAATCGGTTTTTTAACTTGGTTGTAAGGAAAGAAAAGTACCTTTATATAACTCTAGTTGAAGCGCCCGTCTACGCCGATTTACAAAAGAGTAACAAAAACGACTTAACTTTTCGGACATGTAAAAGACTCCTTAAATGTTTACCTCCACGTTTGGTCTCTTAAAAGAAGGGAAAAAGTCCCTCTTCACTTTTGACCCACCAGAAGGGAAAATAAATCCCTTCATTTTCGAACCCTTAAAAGGAAAAAAAGTTCCCTTCGTTTTTTTTTATCCCTTTCCCGTTAGAGGAAAAATAGTAAGAATTGAATCGTCAACCTCTGAAATTCATGCCCCTCCTTTGGAACACGAATGGTCTCACCACTTAACCATCACATGGCTGACCTGGTTGTATTATATTATGTAATTGAAGAAAGATAACTTCGCTCAAAGGGAATAGATAGTATTCTATTACGGCCACCGGTCGACTGGTCATCGTACGTTTATCTTATACGGCTTGATTGTCCATAATTGCTTTCAGTGATGTGGTCAGTACTTCGTTTAACCTCACGTGCCCCAATCAACCTAAGGTCAGTCGCATAACTATTGCCGGTCCGCAAGTCTTCGATTATTGACCCAGAACACGAAGTACAGGTTAACGAGGTGATGTCCTCAAACCTATGTCAGTCCAGGGTCAGGGAGAGCAAGCTTCGTGAATTAATCAGACTCTTTTGACAGTTCTGTCCAGGAAGTTTCTAACCATTTTGAATATCTCGAGAACCGGCTGCGCGGCTTTGACGTAAAAGAAGTGACAGAAAATATATAAGAGTAAATAAACACTTGCCTGCGTTTGAAAATGTTTTTTTCTGCCTTCGAGGGATTTTCAGCTGGATATACTACTCCTGGCAAAAGTTATGGAATCAGTGTACTTATAAGATGTTCAGACAGTCTCTCTGCTTCAGAGCATGAAAACAAATAATAGATATGGCAATTTTTTGTTAAAGAGCTTAACATTTTGGCTTCATGAAATATATCTGAAAAAATCAGAATAAAATGTTATAATTATTGGCATATCTTTTCCAAGTCATGGAGAGGAAACGACCGTGGAATCATACAATGTCAAGGAAAAAATTATGGAATCATCTTTTAATTTTCATTTATAGTACAAATATCTGCAAAAGTCTTAATATGTAAATCCATCTAAAGTCAAAGAAGAGTTCTTGTTGATCTTTAGGAGCTACTCGACTCATTGTTAGACTCGGGTAACTGAAAGGAAACATGGCTTCAGCAAGAAAGCATTCAATCGAAATAATTGAAAGAGCTATAAAACTATTTCAAGAAGGAAAAGGAGTGTAGCAAAAGATGTTGATTGTTCCCAGTCAGCTGTGTCTAAAACTTGATGTATGTATGAATTAAATGTGAAGGTTTATAATAGAAAACATACACGTAGACCCCTGAAGACGTTAAGGCATCAGGATAGGAAACTCAAAGCAATATACCTTAAACGTACAAAATGCACACGAAAACAAATGAAAAATAGATGGACAGGAATCAACTTTTGTGACAGAAGTGAATGAAATGGAATTTACTTACAGAAAAGCCAAAAGAAAACTTGCACTAAAACCTAAACAGAAAAAAAACAAAGTTGCCATGAGCCAAAGAGAAGCAATCACGGAGTGTGGATGATTGGATGAAAGTGATATTCAATGATGAATCTCAAATTTGCATAGGCTAAGACGATGACACTACAACTTTTGTCTGTCGCCATTCAAATTGAACATATAAAGACGACTCCCTTTCGACTCAGTCATGATATGGGATTACACGTCAAGTAATGGACTGGGTGAGATGGCAATGATTCTTTCGATCGGTCAATGCACTGATGCACATAAAAATTCAGACAATTTTTCTCATTCCATCAAAAGAAAATTGGTTTGGTGATGATGAACCCATTTTTTTAGGACGATGATACATCTCGCCACAGAGCGAAGAAGGTTGAAGCATTTTTTTTCAAGGTGTACTAATTCAATGATGTGGCCAGCAAAAAGTCCTGATCGTGATCCGATTAAAAATTTATGGTAAATATTTTAAAAGAGTCTTCAATGACAAGGCTCCAGCCTGTGAAGCTGATCCATCAATAGCTATAGAAGACAGTTGGAACCAGCTGGATGAAAAATATTGTTTTTCATCGATGGATTCCTCAAAGCAAGCAGGTCATTAAAAAAGCCTAAGAAATGGCAAAAAAGTACTAACTGTAATCCTTTCATTGAGGATTCCCTCATTTTTCTTTGGCATGGACGATTCCTGAATTTCTCCTTCAACTTAATCTACAAAAAATATGGCAGTAATTTACATATTTCAATCAATCTTTTTTTTATACATTCAATTTGAGTAGAATATCATACTATTAAACAAAATTGTTTTGTGTCATATCAATGTGCTGATTTCATAATTTTAACCTCGTGTAGTTTATAATTTGACCTTACTGATTTAAGATTTGACAACAGTTTCGCTGAATCAGGTCAGCTGTTTTCACCTAGACCCTATATTAGCAAAATCTGGTTTTATGGTTTAAATTCTCAGCTTTTGAGAAATAAAGAAGCGATAAAGCTAGAAATGCTTTAATGTTGGGTAAACAGAGTTAAACTGGTTCAAAAACATTAAAAATCAACAGATATGTGCATTAGGTTTGAAGAAAAGATCTTTTCGATGATTTTCAGTTATGCATCGAGCTGACAATAGCTGACAAACCTGACGTGATAATGGAAACAAAAAAAACGATTACAGATCTGGATTCAGCGCATTAAAAGAATATATATTTTTGAATCTTAGTAGCAAAAATGACCCTGGCCACTGTAGGGAAATGCATGGTGGTGCTCTCAGCCGATACGTCTCCTTGATGTATGATAGACTAACTTAGCATAAAACATACTTTCTGTAATCTAAGTGAAATTTTCTTGCATAGCCTGCTTGATTTCATATAAGGTTTGTTTAGAAGATATCAAGCCATTTAATATCAACAAGGTGATAATTCAGCCTTGACAACGTGAATAGAATAAACAATAAAAGAAAGTGGGGCTGCTGCAAGAATCGAACCTGCGACCGATAGGGTAGTCGTTTCAACGTAGCATTGCTCTTATCATGGAGTTAGTGCTGCCGGCAATGAAAAGACCCATATAACTGTTTCTCTCCTAATTCTCATTTTGTTTATTCTCAGTCTATTCGCTTCTTTCAACGCGGCAGTTATGTGTTAAAAAATATGTCGTATATTCATTATTGTCCTCTTTTTAAGTGAAACAGAACGTACAATCAATAATGATCTATTGAAAAAAATATTTGCCTATATATATATATATACATAGAGAGAGAGAGAGAGAGAGAGAGAAAGAGAGAGAGAGAGGGGGGGGGAAAGAGAGAGTCTAGAAAGCTTTACAGCTTTATACAAGAATAATCTTCTTCCAAAAACAATGTCATTTCAGCCAACTTTTTCCCAATATCTATTTTTTTTCGGTGGGTTTAATGTTTACACAGAATTAGATAAATATAGATACAGATGTATATTGCATGAGTTTACTTCCTCTGGTTTAACTGCCAGGATCAGCCATACTGTCTGAGTACCCTCGTAGAGGGTTGGCATACTCCATAGCTTACTCGGGCATTTACCAGGAGGAGAAAACCCCTACGACCTTCGGGCCTCGTTCCTATTTGCGCTATCCTTCGTTTGAAGGGGCGTCGGTCATGTACGCATTGCACCAGTCCTTAAATTTCCATCGCGCAGGCTGGGGGTCTATTCCATGAGTAGGTCCTATAATCGTGGAAACCCCTTCTAAAATCTTCGTTCGTGGAGCCAAGCAATCCATTCATCCATATTAGAAACCGTAAACCAAAACTGTCATCCATATAATAGAAATGGGTTTCTTCCGTTTTTAAGCTGGTTTCGCTGGCTGGCTGGCTAGCTGGCTATGTATGTATCATGCGTACAACTCTCACCAATGGATCTAGAGGGCAGAAAAAAATAAATATTTATTCCTCGTTGTACCTACAAAAAAAATGGTTCTTATGTTTTGAAATCCCCCTTTTTTTGTCGGGTTTCAGTTTGCAAAGGAAATTTATACTAAATTGGTCCCTAGGTTATTTGTGCTAGCTTATTTTTTTTTTTTTTTTTGCGATCGTTTTTAAAGTTCAGACTTTTCACTGATTACAGTCCAACCAGAACTGAGAGAAGTAAATTAATTATCTTTTTTTAATTTTTCTTAGTTGATCACCCCCAACCCATCATTCTGCCCAAAGTCATGTGACAGTTTCTATTGACCTGTTCTATATAAGCATTGATTTATACATTTACACTCTCGGCGATTAATCCCTCCCGTTCTTTGTACTTGATTTCTCTTCAACCGGAAGTCTGTCATCCAAGATGTCGGAAATCCGTTTCCCGGGAAACATCCGGGGTCCTTGTTACTTGAACTCCAGAACTTATGGCTTCATTTCAGAAAGATAGTAAAAAAATTTTATGACCATCACCAGACGGCGTAAAGAACATTTTTCCTATTGTTTTGTTTCAAACCGTGGTTAGTTGCGACAGACATTAGGGAATTCCTCTAACCCTATACCTTAGAGTGCAATGGAAATGGATTGCTTTCGGTACGGATCACCAGTCAAAAATTTCTAATCACCAATCAAAACTTTCGTCGAATCTAGGTTTCTTCAATTCCCAAGTTCGTCCGGTTGGCTGGCTATGTATTATGTGTACAAGTCGTACCAATGGAGCTAGAGGGCTGAAATTTTCGATTTTTGCTCCTTATGTCTTTTTAACTATTCTAAAAAAATTTTTAAAACACTTCCCCAAGGTTTTAAGCAGGGGCTCAATTTGCAGTGTAGATTTATGCTAAATTGGTCCCTAATTTGCGACTGTTTCTGTTCATTTTGATGATCCTACAAAAGGCAAGAGGTGTGACTTATTCATTGATCAGCCCTTGTCCTGTTTTATTTATTTCTCACCCCCAACTCGGTACGTTGATAAAGGACGTTGGTCGCGTGATGATTTCTATTGAATGACCACCCAGACTTGTGACATAAAAGAATAAACACAGTAATAAGTGGTTGACGATATTCCTTGGGGTGGGGGATATTTTTAAAATTTCTCTCATTGCTCGTCGCTCGCAGCCGGACCAGTCGGAATATTCTTGGAGGGGGGGGGGACTCTGGCTTACGTTTTCGGATTAACGAAGGCTACACGAGAGGAAGGAGCCTCTACACATGACCACAGCTGCTTACAGTGCCTGATACACCCAGTTCATCACCATGTAGACACTGTCCAGGCTCGACGTTGCTTAACTTCGGTGATTGCACAAGAATCGGTGTATATGATGACGTAGTCATATCACTTTGAAAATGAATTTAACGGTGACGGGTCTGGTTAGTCAAGTGACTAACGTCTTTGGGCAGCGTGTTCTGTTGGGGGTGATCAATTAAAAAATAGGAATAAGTGGGATGATCAAGGGATAAGTTGCTTCTCTTGACTTTTGTTCGAGCAGTGATCACCAAAAACAGTTTGAATTTTAAAATAAACAAGCGGGCGCAAAATATGTGATCAATTTATGATGAATCTACATTTCAAACTGAACCCTCATTAAAAACCTATTTAGGGAGGAATTTCAACAAAAAAAAACAAAAGATATATCGTAAAGACGTAATTAGGAGTAAATGTTAAAATTTTCACTCCTTTACCTCCATTTGCACGGTCTGTACGCGTGATACATACATACATACATACATACATACATACATACATACATAGCCGGCTACACCAACTTGAAAAATGAAGAGACCTGTGTTTATAGTTTTGGTGACAGTTTTAGTTGACAGTCTCTGATGAGATACAATTCGTAGATGATAACGAAGGCAGTGAATGCAATGAGTGTCATGGAATGGCTGACGAGATATTCCATTGATAAAGCTATACGACTATATTAGACTTTCAGCTGCAAGTGGGTTTCTGTGGCCTTATCGGTAAGGTACTGTCCACGTCATACAAGTTCCCAAGGATGCAGTATGTGAGTTTCCATCTCGTCAGGGTTTACTCCTTTACTCCTTTATTCCTGATCCATGCTAATTTTGTTAATGGTCTTAGAATATCGACCTGCAGATTGTAATAAAAAGCAACAAACATTGTCAAAAATCTACAAAATACTTGAGCTTCCATAAAAGTATTCAATCTTTTGGATAAAGGCACGTATATTTTGCATAAAGTTTATGCTTTGATAAACCTGGAGAGGAAGCCGCTTCTTGAGATTAGTTTTGGAACGCATCTTTTAGATAACAATAACCGACTGATTACATTAAGCAACGGATATAAAAATTGGGATAATTCACGTTCATTTCTATAAATTCTCATACATTATCTTGAATTCAATGGTATATCATAGAACTCGCTGAATTCACTCACTGTGTCGTTAACTGCTCGGCCACCCCACACCGGATATCTTTCGATAACTTGACATTATTATGCATATAATCGTGATAATTTAAAAATTAAGAATAATTTTGAATTCATTTAAATTGAGTATTTGGGTCCTACTTGTTTTGATAATAATAACCGTTTGATAACATTATGATAAACATCATCCTTGGTACTTTCAAGTTTACACTAGAGAGCACTCAGAAAACGCATACCTGAATGAAAATTAATTCATTTATGTCTATCATGCAGGGGAGGTAGTAATAAGAAAATCCTGGATCCTCCCTAAAATTCGATCAATTATTCCTTAACCTATGACCCACCATTCCAGAAAATTCTATGGAAGTTCATTCAGAACTTGTGGAGCTATTGTGTGAACAAACGAGTGCCATACAAACACGTGTTAGTACGTTTGACAAGAGGTAAATAACCTGGTAAATATCCACGTTCTGGTCGTGCAAGTCGTGGACAGTGATCTCGGTCTTTGTTTGTTTCGTTCTGGACTGTGACCTTCATTTTAGGTCTGGGTTTCGTTCAGGAAATAACTACAAGATATTTAGTCCGGTTTTCTCGGCCAGGTAATCAGAGAAATGTCGGTTTGGGTATTGTACCACAACCAACCGGAAAACAATTATCAGAAGCAGAGCGGTCATATTTGCTGGTCATCTGGTATCTTTTTTTTTTTTTAATTGTGTCCTTACGCTGGCTAAGGCTTCAGCCGTTTCTACTCGAGCTCCTCATATCACATAACTATTTACTTGGCCTGTTTGCAGTATGTGGAAAAGACTTCAAGGCGACGAGCGCTCGAAGCACATCACTCACTTCACACTGCTATTTTATCCATAGCTTGAAGAAGATACGGATTCAGGTATTTCTAAGGGCATCAGTTCGAAGCGAACATAAACTGTTCCAGCCAGAGCTCGAAGTCGGCTCGCCAATTTCATTTCACCGTACTTGAAAGATAAAGATATCACAAAATTTAGTGATACTACAATATCCAGTTTACTTGTTTTAACCGAAGGTCAGACATAACATCCGTATTAAACTTAATCCACGGTTCATTTTAAGTATATTAAGGAGTGACCGCTTCTTTCTTTTCTTACAAGTGATTACTTCTTTTCTTTTCTCACAAAGAAACTTTAAAAAAAATAGAATCAGTATATACAGAAGAGCTCTTCGGCTGCTGTGATTAAGTCGTAACCATCTTGTGGAATATTCTCCACGAAATTCAAACGAAAACTAAAACCAATTTCTTCAATTCATTACCGGGAATACTTCGAAGAGAAAGAAAAACCTATTTTCCAATTTGGAACCAAAATGATTCGAGTTCGATTCCGCTTTAACAGCCAGTAAGTACATTTGAAATATTTTTCTCGCAAATTCTTGTTTTGATTCCTTATTTGTTTACCTTTTGAAAGGATCTTTTCTTCTTTTGATTTTTTTTCTTCAGAAAAAAAGCTTTCTTTCTGCAGAAATTAAAAATTGAAGCTGTTATTCATATAGAAATCGAAAAAAAATCGACATAACCACAATATTCAATATTTTTCTGGTGATGTTTTATAACTCGACCAGGGCAGGATAGGCGTGCCTCACTTGAAGAATATAGGGTAGAATGCATGGACATCATAGAACAGACAATTGACAAAGTGTTGTACTTGATAATGATCTCATCTCATTCATTTTTTTTTCAATGAGATGGATGAGTTGACCTCTCTCCAATGAATAATAGAAATTATTTGCTCGTCTATGTGTCTGTCTGTGTACGTATGTGTCTAGGCCCTCCTGGTCACACTGATGGGGCTATAACCTTGGAAATTTGCAAGAATACACCACTGGGCATCATTTGAAAACCTTTTTTTTTTTCTTTTCTCGAATTCTTGTGCTGGTAATTTTTTTTTAAAGATAATTTTAAATAACATATCTATTTTCTTTTAGATATTAAGTTCTGGTATACGGTTAGGTGATTCACTAACGCAGATTTTTTTTTTTTAAGATTACAAATTTTAGATATGAACTTTAGATATTGAGTTTTTACCTACCTAAATGATAGTTAAGTTCCTGGCTCAAATTATATGTTTTCGGATGCAATGACATCTCTAACGTTGTTTGATGTCGCTGACGTACCTAAATGTGAGTTATGTCCCTTGTTAATTGTTGCCAATCCACAAAATTTCTTATATACGCTAACATCTTTATAGTCGATTGCCATTACTGACTGACATTTCGAAATGTGACTTACGTCCCTTGCTCACTGCAGCCAATTTAGATTATATTTTAGACACGTTATCATCTCCAGTGCCGATTGTCGTCTTTGACTGACATATCTGAAAGTTAGCTACGTCCATTGCTCAGTGTTGCGAATTATGATTTACAAAGACGATCATGAAGCAGTTCAAACTGTTACACAGCGAATAGTACTTCTAGATTTTGTAATTTATTTTGTACCAGTTTTGGTACCGGAGTGCAATATGAGCCAAAAGAAGAACCCGTTTTAGCTCTATTTTTGTCAGTAGTTATTTGTGCACTGTGTGAGTTTTTTAAGGGGACTACGCAGGCCTGCACGGAGGTGTGCGTTGGCCCTTTTAAATACAACCATACTGGCATAAGTATTGAATGAAACAAAGATTCCTATTCGGAGTTCTATATGACGCACGGAGAATAAATGTC
>OY735239.1:30415402-30500402 GCA_963457665.1 Thysanoteuthis rhombus
GTAACTTTTGTATTGTATGTATTACAAATGAATTTGTAAATATATGAAACTCGTCAGTTTGGGGCAGTCAGTAAGAGAGCCACTTACTGACTATCTGCATGGTTGGTAACCAGTCTAGGAGATGGACAACCCTAATTCTAAACCAGGGATAGAGCCCATAACACAGAGTATCTCCACTTCTTCCAGTCAGGGAATACTGCTGGTACCGTGGAATCCAGCTCAGTCTGTTGCATGTTGCTTAGAGAGGGGATGGGCACTGCCGAGAAATGATATGGTGAAATACTCACTATGGCACTCAACGGTCTACTAGGGCATGACAGCAAGCCGTGTTGGGGATGATCAATTAAAAAATAAGGTGATTTCAATCACTTCGAAACTTTCTGGAAATTTCTCGAGATACCGTGTTGGCAGACGTGAGTGAATACAGAAATGTATAAAATATGAAAACGGAATAATATCCCTGAATCGAGATAAATTCCTGGATCATACAAAAAATCCAATCACTTACCCAATACCTTGTGGCTTGAATTTTCACAAAGTTTCATTGAAATTCATTGAGGAATTTCGGATATATCGTGTGGACAGGCAGGAACGAACATGGCAAAGAAAACGCACATCTCTTTCTGTTTTGTTTGTTTGTTTGTTTGTTTGATTTCTCAATAAATTTCTCTGTTTGTTTCTGCCTGTACTTCAATGAAATTTTGTGGAAGGGATAAATCACACTGTGAGGAGGAAGTGAATCAATTTTGATCTTGATCCAGGAATTTCCCCCCCCCCAAAAAAAATTAACTTTTATCCCAGAAAGCGGTTCTACGTTTTAGATATTTCACTGGGGCAGGTTTTCAACTTCATTTCCAAAGACTTCCGTAAGCCTCGAATCATAAAACGGATTTATTGGTCAGGTCAAAAATAAACATCCACAACATTAAAGTACGGAAGCCTAGAAATAAAGATAAGAGACTAGTCGTCGTCATCGTAGTAGTAGTAGTAGTAGTAGTAGTATTAAAGCTACACAAGCACTCCCTACTATTTCCCGGGATATCAGCAGTCAAGCTGCTTATAGCCTGCCTTGAATGAGATCATTTTTTTTAAACTTAAGTTGAATGGAACTATAGCACCTGAAAAAGAAAACAAACAGTTCTGGATATTCACGGAAAGAAAATCGTCGCATGACCAATACATTTTGATAGCGTATCGTGTAGGGGTGATCAATTAAAACATTTGAAAGGGGGGTGATCAATGAATTGATTACTTCTCTTGCCTTTCTCGTGATTTCTAAAAAAAGATCGAATTTCCGAAAAACAACAACAAAAAACAAGCGTAACTGCTGCCGGATATAGACTATGAGGTCGATCTAGCGTAAACTTACATTGTAAATTGAAACCCCCACCAAAAGCATATGCTGATGATCTTAAAAAAAAAAAAAAGTCTTTTCTTGGAATGATGAACATAAAGGTTTAGATTTTTACCCCTCTGGATCCATCAGTGAGTCCTATACACGCCATACATAGATAGCCAGCGAGCCAGATCCACCTAAAAACTGAAGAGACCTGTGTTGACATGTTGTGTGACAGTTTTGGTTGACGGTCTCTAATTTCTAACCATCAAAAAAAGGAATAAACAGTTCCGGTCAGCCACTCAATGGAAATTGTTGCGTGACTAAGATCTTTTGGCAGCATATCGTGTTGGTGGTGACCGTTTAAACAACCATAGAAAGGGGTGATCAATGAATTAGTTACTTATCTTGCATTTTGTGGGCAGTGATCACTAAAAAACTCTGGGGGTTTTTTTCAGAAAAAAAGGCAAACACAAACTAAGGGATCATTTTAGCATGAACATGCATTGCAAAGTAACCCCCCCTACAAAAAAACTGTTGAAGAGAATTTTGAAGAGCCAAAGAACCTGGGGGAAATGTCGAACTTTTCAGCCCTCCATAAAGGCTGCCTATGTGCGATGTACGCGATAGCCAGTCAGCCAGCCAGGCGAACCGACTTGAAAACTGAAGAAACCTTTGTTTACAATTTGTTATATGGATATTCAAACTTATACTAAATTCTGCTTTAATTGCGTTGGAAAGATGATAGCATCTCCAGTCTTCCATGGAAATAAGCTCAATTTTCCACCAGGGACTCAACATACAAAATCCCAGCTTCTAGTGGGGCTCGAGCCCAGACCGCAACTGCCGCTGGGGAATACGCAAGTATCTTAGCTATCGAACATGCTCTTATTTGCTTCGATGAGACTGTTCTGGGAAGTGGGAGGGAAGATTGTATTGCGCCAATCAGCAAGAATAGGGATTTATTAAAGATAGGTACGTCATTTTTGTGACATCTTGTTTATTATATTTTAACCTTCCTGAATTAAATATTCGTTTTTTGGGGTTTTTTTTTGGATGTTGTTGGACAAGGGGGGTAATCGCAGGACTAAAAAGAAGGGGGTTAAATGGTTCGTGGTTGGCTGTAAACGGTAGAGACGAACGAATTGGGTCAGGATAGCGGTCGGGTAGGTGTCACTAGTGTTCCACGTTGTGGGCTTGGAGAAGAAATGGAGTAGTTCATAAGCGGGTGGTTGCCGTTGGTGGTAGGACAGATGGCGGGTAGCAAGGAGGGTAGGTCGGGTGTTCTACCCGTGGAAAATGGCGCCATAGTGTCTGTTAGTCGAATGTTGTCAACTCCGTTATAAATAACTTCTGAAATAACTCTGTGTGTGTGTGTGTGTGTGTGTGTGTGTGTGTGTGTGTGTGTGTGTGTGTGTGTGTGTGTGTGTACGCGTCAGTGTGTCTATCTGATGTGTGTGCGTGTGCGGGGGTGGTGGGTGAGAGGAGTGTATTCTTTGTTATGGATAATCTCCTCCCCCCCTCCTTCGATCTCCCGCCCCACCGGCCCCGTCCAGCCGTCCCCGGGTAAGACAAATTGAGCTTGTGTTAACTAAACGGGACACTTGCAATTGACTCGTCGTCCAGAAGTAAGTGAACTGATCTCAAAGGCCACTGATAGTGATCCCATAGTGAATCAAATAATTTCCAAAGTAACTGGTTGCAAGTTATCCGGGAGTGACAACGAGATTTTTACTCCATGAAGGATTGATGGATTTGAGCGGAAGTACTTTTTATCCATGCCGGTTCTTACCATACTCTGCGAGACGTTCAGGAAATGTTTTGATATAAAAGCTATCCCCTGCTACGTGTTAATTAGATATTCCGATGCAAAAGCTATCTCTACCATCCATTAATTAAATATTACGATGCAAAATTTAACCTTGCCACTTCCTGATACTACAAATTCTCAAACTTAAATGCGTGGCAAGGAATTGCAGGGGTTTATTCATGTTTGAAAACAAGTAGGATTGAGAGATGGCAGGGATTTTTTTTTTTACTCAGTGTCCAGGGGCCTCTCTTGATGTAGGGTTAAAGAAATTTCTGATTCACAAGATATTTATTGACCCTTGCTTTTTAAGGATGGATATTTTATCCAGCAGGAACGGTAAATAGTTCGCTTGTGTTTGAAAACTAGTAGTATTAGGGAGTGCCAGGGAATGGTAGGGAGTGGTAGGGATACTAAGTATCGTCCTGGATTTAAGTACATGTTTATTAAACTCTGCTTAGTGTGACACGAGGCTACAATAGTGAAACCTTCATGATTTGCAAAAGCTGCTTGTCCCATCGTACCCCATAAATACGTTTTACTGGGTGGGTTCAATTTGCAAAGTAAATTCATGCTTAATTGGTCCCTTAGTTTGTGTTCGATAGCATTAACGTTCGTTTTTTGTTTTGTTTTTTGTTTTGTTTTTTTCAATTCAGAATTTTTCAGTGACCACTGACCAACTAAAGGCATTTCATTGATCACCCCTTTTTCGAATTCTAATTGATTACCACCAAACGGTATGCTA
This sequence comes from Thysanoteuthis rhombus, assembly GCA_963457665.1. Lineage (NCBI taxonomy): Eukaryota > Metazoa > Mollusca > Cephalopoda > Oegopsida > Thysanoteuthidae > Thysanoteuthis > Thysanoteuthis major. The sequence goes on from OY735239.1 coordinate 30,419,291, forward strand.
CCGGTGGATGATGGTTACAAGTGACTAACCAGACCTCGTTATTGTTAAACGTCTCAATGCAATTCACTGATGTTTTGTTTTGGTTCATAATACATTTTAAAAAAGTAATATCTCCTTTAGATGTGTCCATACGTCTCTATAAAACGCTTTTCGATCGGTCGGTCCCTGTAATGTTAAACAACGGAAATAGGAAGGGAGGAAGAGGCTAGACGTCTTCAGAAAGTATTACATCTATTCCGATCATTCTATTTTACTAGCTGCTAATGATGTTATAATATAATGTCCGAGGTCTGCATAGAAGCCAAAAAGCCCCCCCCCCCCAAAAAAAACTCCAAAATTTTGCCATTTACAATTTTTTATTGAAAATAACACCTGCAGAATATTTGCATACTACAATATTTTACAAGTATGAGGATCAATTGACTGAAAGAAAGACTCTCTTCTTCCCCCTGCACCTCCTACTCCTCCTTCTGTTAAAGCTACCACGGCTGGTGGACTCATCGTTGAATTAATGCTTCCTGTTTTAGTAATGAACACTTTGAAATCAGATTTTTGATAAATTACGTCATTATTCAGCTTCAGTCATTATTTATAATTAGCAATCGCTGTCAATATTTGGCTCATTGTGTCGAAATGAATAAGTGTATTGATACTAAAGTTAATCTTATCTTTTTTATGAAGTTTTTAATTAGATACTTTCTGAAGGTCTTCATTGGTTTCTATGTCAGCTATAGATTAAAACCAACTGAAATAACAATTATGTATATACATATATAGATACTTATATATACATATAGATAGATAGATGAAGATAGCCTTACAACTTTAAACGGTAATTTCTATTGATATTCGGACCATCCTCATCTTTGTTGCTTTTCATACAACATTTCGGCCGTTGCACTCTACGGCCTTCGTCAGGTATCATCTGGGAGATTTGGGGAAGTAACGAACCGAACCCTTTATTTATCCGACGGGGGTATATTGACCGTACTCCCCTCTTTAGCGTTAGTAGCATTGTTATCGTCTCACACTAGGATCGAACTTAGAACCATCAGATTACTTATTAGTAATTTGTCTGAGGCTGTAACCACTGCGCTATGTGTCCATTTTTAATCATTTTTGAGTCACTCCATTCACTTTTCCCCTGCTATCTGTCAATGCAATTTATGTAATTTTCTCGAGTGATTTTTTTTTTCCTGTTTTACGTATACATTGTAACTATGGTACTAGGTGTAAGTTTTCTCTTGTTGAGATCATCAGTTGTTTACCATGTAACCGTTTCGGGGATTTTAAAAACAATATATACGCATTTACAAATGTGAGTGCGTATATTCTTAGCGCATGTATGAATATATCTCGTAACACAGGGTTTCTCAAAGTGGGTTTCATGGAACCCTTTGATGTTGCATCATATATTTTTGGTTTTGTGGCCGATTTTAAGAAATAAATCGTTCAAAGTTTCGAATGAAATAAATATTATGCGATATTGATGTATAAATCAAAATGTTTCTATTCCGACATACTCCAGCAGTGGGTTTTCATTAAAGCTATGCTTCATGTAGAATTAAAACTAACTTTTATTAATTAGATGACCATAATCATATATTTTTTATTATTTTTTGTAATTAAAAACTATACTACATCATACTTTCAAAAACGTATCCAGTCTGCAAACAAGACATCTCTGGTCGTTGCAACGATTATGCACTGCAGAAGTTTCTATCTATGATAATTTATATCAATCATATATCTTCTGGATTCCATTTCTTTTGTTCAGTCTCAGGGATTCCGTAAGCCCGAAAAGGTTGAGAAACCCTATTGCAACCCATTACAAGGTTTTCCGTCCCCATTACCGGGTCGTTAGGGCACCCATCACGTGTCTTTTGGGCGAGGCAGGGGTCCATTTGTCTTCAGGCTGTCTCAATCCTACTCTTGATGCTGAGCGGTTAGTAGAGAGGCATTGAGTACCATTTTTGTTGGAGTCAATCTAATTTGGGGGAATAAACTCTTCACCGTTTGTCGATCACATTACTACAAACCGACTCGATGTATAAAATTGACTTTTCTCAACCGCTGATTTGAAATCATGATCAAATGGTGGCTTAGCGACTCTCATGCCAACTAAGCCAGACTGACAAGTCTTTCATATCCACGAATTTATATATTATAGGGACAATAGAGAATTTTCAGTAATCATCTTCAGTTGAAATAAAAAATACGAGTGGTTTTGAGGCTGCAGCAGCCAGGCTTGTAAGTCTCCAGTCTCCTACGACCAGTAGCGAGCGCTCTACCACTGGGCTACGGGTAGTACCTATCGTTTTATGATAGTGAGGGAGGGTTTGCGAAAATTTTGTCCCATCAAACCATGCAAGGAGCTAAAGGAAGAACCATGTTTGACATTATATGGAGAGATCACAAGACAAAACAGTACATAAGAGAGAATCTGGAGTCAGGGATATCATAAAATCCGTTAGAAAACTGAAATGGCAATGGGTAGTCCATATTCTAAGAGTGTCAGACAGCTGCTGGATGTTATGACTCACAACGTGGATCCCCTGTGATCATATGCGAAATCGTAACCGGCTAAAAAAAATGGTGTGACGATTTGGACAAGTTCATGCAATACTGTTCTTGCGACGTACCCGATACGTAGAAATCTGGCGAATCTTGGCAAAGGTCTGTGTCCAACGACAGACATTAAAAGCTTGCTACTAATCACCTTGGAAATAAAAACACTGAGATCAAAATCGTGGACAGAGAACTGGAAAAAGTAGATCACTACATCTACCTGGGACAACGAATCCCCATGGGACCTTCAAAAAAAGAAGAAATCAAACGAAGAATCAAACTAAGATGGCGAGCCTTTGGCAGAGCAAGCTCAACCTTCAAAAACTAGAAGATCCCATTAATCCTAAAAAGAAGGGTGTACAACCAATGCATCCTTCCAATAGTCACTTGCAGCTGAAACATGTTACCTATCCAAGAGACAGATCTGCAAATTGACAACCATGCAACGTGTTTATGAAAGAATTACTCTGGGCCTCACATTGAGAGACCACAAGATAGCATAGTACATCCAGAAGAAGACAGGAGCCAGGGACATCATAGAATACTTTAAAAATCTCAAATGGCAGTTGGCTGGCCATGTTGCAAGAATGGCGGACAACTGATGGATATCGCGACTTACGACATGGATCCCCAAAGATCACATGCACAACCGAGGCCGGCAGAATATTAGATGGAGAGACGAGCTAGACAAAATCAGAAAGTACTGGCTCTGCGACGCCCAAGAGAGAGAAGTGTGGCGAATTGTGGGGAAGGTCTATGTCCAACGACAAATGTTAAAAGACTGATAATGATGATAATAACAATGACAGCAACTACTGCTACTGCTGCTACTGCCACTGATGATGATGATGATGATGAAAAGGGGCCACCGGGGATAAATATATAAGGAGTCCAGTTTTAGAAGATTGACCCGCTTGTTTATTATATAAATAAATACATAGGTAAATAAAACCCTCAATGTGAGAGACATCGGCTTGAATGTAACCGGTCGGCTTTTGAGAAATCAGAAACGATATATGAAGGGGCCAGGGGACAAGACGTAGGGGGATATTATGAAGGCATCTAGCGGATTAAGATAATCCCATTCATTAAAAGAAAGTGCTAATAAAGGATTATCCCCTGTGATCTAACTCAATGACCCTTAGCCACTCCCCCTCTGTGAAGGCCCCAAGCATCCACTTCCTTGTATTTCCGATTTTTTGTTCGTCCACTTGTGACTTTCTTCTTCTTCTTCTTCTTCTTCTTCTTCTTCTTCTTCTTCTTCTTCTTCTTCTTCTCTATGTTTTATTTTCTTGTTTTTCATTGTCTACTTCTCGCTCTCTCTCTCCCTCTCTCGCGTACTCATCATTATTTTCTTTTCTTGTTTTTTTGTCACTTCTTCCCCCTCGCTCTCTCTCCTCCCCTTCTTTATTTTTCTCTTCTTCTTCGAATTTTTCTCGTTCTTCTTTGCCTACTTATTCCCCCTCTCCTTCCCTTCTTCTTCTACTTCCCTCCTTCTTCTCCTTCCCTTTTTCTTCTCCTTCTTCTTCTTCTTCTTCTTCTTCTTCTTCTTCTTCTTATTATTATTATTATTATTATTATCATTATTATTATTATTATTATTATCATTATCATAACCTATCCAGCGAAACTGTCTCGAAAACTGTCAACATAGGTTTCTCTCGGGTTTCAAGCTAGTCTGGCAGGCTGGTCAGGTTTGTCTGGCCAGATGGCTTACCGCGTATTGTCACGCGTACATTCACTCCTTATTATGTCTACATGGAAACTTTTCCGTTTTTTTATTCATCTCCCGAGTAGGTTTCTTGTGGGGTTCAATTTGCAATGTTGGTTTATGCTGAATTGATCCCTTTATTTGCGTCCGGCAGCACTTGTTTTGGGAGGAAATTCGGACTGTCTTTTGAAAATTTAGAATTGTTAACAACCACTGCCCCCAAAAAGGTAAGAAAAGTAACTTATTTCATGATCCCCCTTTCCTGATTTTTTAATTGATGACTCCCAACACGCCATGCTGCCAAGAGACGTTGGTTGCATTTTTATTGAGTAACTAACCAGACTTTATCTCAGTCTTTTTTTCTTCTTGCTCTTCCTTTTACTGTCCCAATCGTCCGTCTAATTGTCAAACTTATACTATTGAGTTCTGACTTCATTTTCGTATGTAATAACAACGACGGGTGATGGCAATGACCGGACCAGAAACCATTGATGTCATGCACGAATGATAGTAATACGTGTGTAAAAACTGAAGACGAATTCATTCTTATTTCCCAAAGCCCAACTCAGGTCGACTTGTTTTGTTGAAGTTTGCAAATCCCATTTACAGGAACTACTAATAAAGTTGAAATGGGACACTTTTCTACTCGTTCACTCTAACCTCATGAGACTATGGTCAAACATGAGTCCAAATCGGAGGCTGAAGTTCCCAACCATAGCTACAAGAACAAGAACAATCCTCACCTAATTTCGCTATCTTTTCCCCTGTCATATAAAACCAAACCTAAACAGAAAAATTGACATATCCCTACCGATCACGTGATGATGACTCTATTTCTGACTGAGCCAAACTGATAGCCGTACGTATCTAAGAATTGATTAAAATATACGATACTAAAGTTGCAGTCCTCATCATCCGTCGGAGTAGAACCAGGTTTGGAGTTTGTCCCTTCAGTATCCAGGATTATTATTATTATTATTATTAATATTATGATGATGATGATGATGATGATGATTGTTATTATTATTATTACAACTACTACTACTATTTCTAGAATATTCCCGTACAAAATCATGGGGTTATTTATGTATAGATCGACACTAAGTTGCCTAAAGCTATTTTATCAGGTAATTTTTTTTTAATAATCCACGTGTCCTAATTTCAAATTTCTGTCAAAGTCTCAACTCAACATTTAACGTTTCTTTCTGTCACTTACTCTTTTTTACATTCCTGTTTGGTTTCAAACGTCCAGCTTTTCTATGACAGATTATTCATTGTTACGTCGTAAGTACAGAAATTGGTCAAACCATGTGTGTGTGTGTGTGTGTGTGTGTGTGTGTGTGTAATGGCATTCATTGCACACCGTGTTTTAGTTAGAAACTTTGGACAGGCAACGTTGTTATGACTTTGTAGATACTGGCATTTTCTTTCACACACACACACACACACACACACACATATATATATATATATATATATATATATATATATATACACAAACACATATATGTATATTTATATAAAGGGGAAGTCAATAGAAGAGGCTACACAGGAAACAGTATATAGTTGTATAACAGATAAAATATTTACATGGACAGTGCTTTGCAAAGGATATAGGCGGTGTCTGTGAGGACAATTTTCTGTATCTCATACATGCTTGGGTTTCCTGGTATCCTATTTACACGCGCTTCCATGAGGGCAAAATGTGACACAAGATCGAGTTCAAAGTGGGATGGAGCACCCTCAAAAATTGCTCCGGCCGTTGCAACCGAAGACGCGAAAGCGTCAGGATGAGCTCGGCCTGTCCCTCTTAGTACAATGGGACAGCGCTGCCCCGAGACGAACTGGTCCCCCGCAGCTGGATCAAGTAATAATAAGAGAACCCAAAGACGAGTCCAAGGGTTCCCGATGCGCTTTGCAATGCTAAGCCATCGGTTGGGGCATTATACCTGCGCACTAGCCTAATGCTCACCCACTACACAATCTCCGGTCCATTCTAATGGCAAGTGTCGGTGCCGGCTCCTTGGGCAATGCTGTGAAACAGATACTACTCTTTGATTAAAACTAAAAAGACCAGAAAAAATGGGAGCCTTTGGCTGAGCTAGCTCAACCTTCAAAAATAATAAGATCCCATTAATCCTAAAGAGAAGGGTGTACAACCAATGCATCCTCCCAATAGTCACTTATGGAGCTGAAACATCGAACCTAACCAAGAGACAGACCCGTAAGCTGAGAACCTTGCAACGTGCACATGAAAGAATAATGCTGGGCCTCACATGGAGAGACCACAAGATAGCACAGTACATCTGGGAAAAGACGAGAGTTAGAGACATCATAGAATCCATCAAAAATCTCAAATGGCGGTGGGCTAGCCATGTTGCAAGAATGGCAGACAATCGATGGACATCACGACTCACAACATGGATTCCCCGACACCACATGCGCAACCGAGGCCGGCAAAATGTTAGATGGAGAGACGAGCTAGACAAGTTCAGGAAGTACTGGCTCCGTGATGCCATTGATAGAGAAGTGTGGCAAATCCTAGGGAAGGTCTATGTCCAACGACGGACACTGAAAGACTGATGATGATGACCTAAATGTTAGTATACATCCAATATTATGACCCACGGGCTCCCGCAACTACGGGTATAGTTTCAATCTGAAGTTGCCACACTTTTTTTATCTCAATTTCCATGTCTTTGTGCGTTTTCGTCCGATGGAATGGTCGTATCTATTAAGAGGCATCTTCATTCTGTCCTTAATAATTATGTCCGGGCGGTTGGCTTCGTTGGTACGATCTATGTGTACTAGGAAATTCCATAATATTTCCACATTTTGTGTTTCAGTTACAGGTTTTGGGTATTGTTCATACCAGTATTGTTATCATTATTATTACAATCATTATCATCAACAGTTGTTACAGACAAAAATATAGACATTTACGTTGCGCATTTTGTAAGTAAAATAATTTTCATTTTCATATCCATTTCCGTTTTTCCTATACATAATAAGGAATGAATGATGAAACAGTCAACCTTCTAACTCAGTTCGATTGGTCTCAGCGCGTGATACATACATAGCCAGCCAAACCAACTTGAAAACTGAAGAAACCTATGTTGACAGTTTCGGTGAGAGTTTTGGCTGACGGTTTCTAATAACTGGCATTTGGCCATTTTCATGTGTTTTGGGCCCAGAAACATCTCCAATCATCTGGCAACCCAGGTCTGAGAGAGCTCAAACATTATTATTTCTTTAAGGGGAAGAGGGAGGGGAATTTGAAGCATCAGTCACGTGACCACGTCTTGGGTGTGTTTTAAATTGCACGTGGGCACGTGCAAATGTTGTTCTTGTCACGTGGCAACTGAACCCTATCTACCCCTGCACACACACACACACACACACACACACACATACACTGCACACAAACTGCTTACTGCAACGAAAGTTGTCGGCTTTTATTGTAGCCTTAGAGGGAAAAGGATGTGGGTGAACCTTCATAGTTGTGTTTTCGGGGTGCCCATTTGTATACTTATCCCCTTGCATGCACACGTATGTGTGTGTGTGTGTGTGTGTGAGAGAGAGAGAGAGAGGGAGAGAATAAAGTTCCTTTTCTTGTTTGTGGACGTTTCCAAAGGGAAGGCAAAGGGTTAGTTCGTGTCGGACCTGAGGCAATAACACAAGTGACGCTAGAAATATATTTATCGGAAAGCGTCAACCATAACTGTCAGAATAGGTTTCTTCAATTTTCAGGCTGGTCTGGCTTACTGACTATTTATGCATGTATCACGCGCACGTGTTGTGCCAATTGAACTAAAAGGCTGAAAATTCAAACATTCTCTCCTTATTACGTCTACGAAAAACGATTTTTTCCTAATTTCCCCCCAAATAGGTTTCTAGTGGAGGGTTTTATTTACGGTATAAGTTTATGCTATATTGGCCATTAGTTTGTACCCTCTAGTCTTCTTTTTTTTTTTTTGAAAATTCAGATTTTCCAGTGATCCAATAAAAGGTGAGAGAAGTACCTTATTCATTGATCACCTTTTTTTTCCAATTTTTTTTATTAACCACCCCAAACATAGCGTACTGCGAGGAGATGTTTGCCATGTGATGGTTTCTATTGAATGACGAACCAGACTTGTTTATTTACCTATTTATTTACTTATATTTTTCTTGCTTTTGCATTTCGTTTAACCTCAACAGGAACCACACCCCCATTCAATATTTTTCCCGCTTTAAGCAAACTTTCGTTTAATTATATTTTATATGTATTTTGGGGGCTTTTTTTTTTTTTTTTTTGTTAACTACTATTGGCCCCGGGGTCATCTGGTACTCGGGACAGGCGCGAGTAAGGAAGGGACACAGAAAGCAGGAGAGGGGCTGAGTGGAAGAGATGTAACGGGAGTGAGGGAGGGAGAGAAAGAAAAGAAGACAAGTATACGAGATAAGGAGAAAAACAAGGAAAAAAACAGGTCTGGTTAGTCACGCGATAGAAAATGTCACGTGATCAAGGTTTAGGGTGATCAATTAAAAAACTGGATCAATGACTGATCAATGAAAAGTCTCTGTTTTTATAGGATAACTAAAAAGTCCAATTTTTCAAAAAATCACCGTCGGTGATTCAGGGACCAATTTATTATGAATAAGCTGACATTACGAACTAAAGCCATCATCATCATCACCATCATCATCATCATCATCATCATCATCATCATCATCATCATAAGTCTTCCAACGTCTGTCGTTAGACATAGATCTTCTCCAGGATTCGCCACACTTCTCTATCATGGGCGTCGCTGAGCCAGAACTTTCTGAATTTGTCTTGCTTGTCTCTCCATCTAATACTCTGCCGGCCTCGGTTCTGCTTGAGATCTTTGGGGATCCATGTCATGAGTCGTGTTGTCCATCGGTTGTCCGCCATTCATGCAACATGGCCAGCCCACTGCCATTTATATAATAACGAGTAAATCTTGGAATGTTTCAGTCATCCAGCTCCGTTGGTGTGTAATACATATATGAATTCGCACGTAACAACCCAGTGGGACCAACTTGAAAACTGAAAAAACCTATGTTGACAGTTTTGGTGGACAGTTTTGGTTGACGGTTTCTAACTTGAAGAAACAGAGAATGAGAGCGAGAGAAAGAAGGGGACATATGGATAGACTTGGACATAGAAATAAACAGACTGTGATAGGTATATAGATAGGTAAATAGATTGATAGATAAATAGATAGATGAATGGATAGATAGATAAATTGACGAATAGATATTGTTCGTATGCATATCTGTACGTATCCACTTATATAATGTGCAACATGTATATTGGTATTTTTTAGCCGTACATTTTCCAAGGGACATAACTATTAAATGCTTATTGTAGAGTAGTCTCCCTCTCTTATTTATTGTTTTATTTTATACCAGAAAATTCAGAGTAACATCGATATCAATTTTGAGATTCTATGAGCACAATGTGGCGTATTATATTAGTAGATATATATACACAAAAGCATACCAACACTCTCTTTCATAATCTAATCATATCAATGTCTAAATCAATTCATATCTATTTCAGTCTGTTCATCTTGTAAAGCTGTAAAAGAAAGTGTTTTAGTCATTTAATTTATATAATCCCAAATTATCAACGACCTGGTTTCACGCAAGCCACTTTTGATCTGATCTGTTTTACTTCGACATGAAGCCTTATAGCTATTATGTTATATAATTCCTGGTTCTTGGTGCATGTAATTCACTTTTATTTGTATAAGTATTAGCAATTTCATCTTTATTATGTAATTCGTCAGCTACTTTACCATAGCCCTGTCACGGGAGCATTAAATTATCATACTATATAGTATCAAAGTATATATATATATATATATATATTATTGAAATGCAAATTTAAAAACGATGAGTCAAGGATTCTAATAAAATATTGAAGAAAAAATGAATCTCTGAAGCCTGTCTTTCTTCTTCTCCCAATTCAAAGTAATGTAATATAATATGTTTGTATGGAAAACCTTTGATCATAAGACGGAGCAGGAAGCAAACGTCTCCTACGCTCCGTAATCAAACTATTTCAAAAGTGCATTTAAATTTTATATTTATGTGCACAAAAATTGCTTCGTCATAAGGTTTACTCCCTGAAAAACGTCTTTTGAATTTAACTATATATATATATATATATATATAGATAGATAGATAGAGATATAGATATGTATGTATTCATACATGCTTGTATATATGTATGTATATATGTATGTATAAATGTACTTATATATATATGTGTGTGTGTGTTTGTGCATGTGAATGTATGGATATATGTGTATTTATACATGTATTTATACATGTATGTATACATATATATATATATATATATATATATATATACAAATGTATATATATATATATATATATATATATACATATGTATATATATATATATATATATATATATATATATATATATATATATATATATATACATTTATGAATATATATGTATGTGTGCATGTATATGTGTATATATAAGAAGAAATGAACGGCATCCGTTAATTTCAAAAGACCTTCTTCAGAGAGTAATCTTTATGACGAAGCAATATATATAAGTATATATATTTTTCATATATGAGTATATTTTATATATATGTATATATATATATCATGTGTATATATATATATATATATATATATATATATATATATATATATATACATATATATATAAATGTAAGGCTAATTTATTTGATAATTTAGAAATCATGATATTGATTGAAGCAAGATGGTGCGCGACGTAGAAGAATTAATTTTAAGGTTAGTGAAAGAAATTAGTCAAATTCTTCAGTTGAATACGTTGTTAGAGAATCAAATTTGATATTTTCTCTGAGGAACTAATATTCCTAAAGATCATATGATAAGTTGATTTGCATGCAGTCTGAAATTAAAACCGACACAGCAGATTTAATTTTCACATGGGTTAACACTCAACAGAAGTGTCACGACAAAATTAGTCATGTCCATCATACTTATTGATCTTCGTCAAATACGTATATGGGGTAACTTATGCAAGTAATCCCTGTGTTTCAAAAAGATTTTATGATGTGTTGTATTAAAAAACACCCACGAACAACACATTATGATAATTACCTATATCCTACTGGGGAGCCATGTTTATATAATTGTTTCGTTTTCAAATCCCCGGAACTGTTACATGGTTAACAGCTAATGATCCCGGCTAAAAAGATTCACGCATAGCACCATGATATCAAATTCCATGTAAAACACCCAATGAAATTACATACATTATATATATTGGTAAATAATCAACGGAAATAAGATGAACTTCTGGCGAAAAAAGTTGTTTTTTTTTTTTAAATAAATACAACGTTCAAGGCTGTAAAGATTTCTAGATTAATACAATTTATTATTCTTCAGTCGGATCGTCTATCAATTTTTTGATAACTTAATTGTTGCGTCGAAAGAAAAAATAGAGCAGATATAGGCCAAAAATAAACGAAATGAGAATTTGGAGTGTAAGCAGTTATTTGGGCCATTGCATTACCTGTGGTTGTTTAGCTCAATGGTAATAGTCACGCTAAGTTGAAGTGGCTACTCAATCGGTCGCAGGTTTGATTCCTGCAGCAGCCCCATTTTCTTTAATCGTTTGTTCCCTATATCTATCTCCATCTCTCTATGTATGTATGATGTGTAATTAGGCAGCAGTTTTCTTTAATACATTTTTGGTTAAGAATGAAAAGAATAAATGTTTTTTTCAACTTTTCAGTTGTTTTTTCTAGTTCACGAACAAGTGTAAGTATTTTTGGATCCAAAGTCTGCATGAACAGCGAAGAGAATTGTATCCTTTCATAAATCTGGATATTACCTACACTCTTAGCACCCCAAATACACAGAGTTTTTTTTTCCCATTTCGAAAGTGAAGTGAGGGCTTGTTATCAGGGCAGTGCAGCAAATCCTTTACTATGTCCATGGCTCGTCTAAAGGTGGGAACCGGTGTTCAAGTTCACCCAGAGACCATCAGACGAACAATTAGGATTCAGTCCATATTCAGAAATCGGGGGAAAATGCAGGGTCCAACTCTGAAAATGACCTGCAAAAAATGCAGGCTGAACATGACAAGACTTCATCACACGTAGGTTGAGGAAAAGTGTTTGTACTTCTTCGTTGATGAGAAAAATTTTATGGCCAAGATGGTCTCCAGTATTACTAGTCTGATTCGAGATTACCAAAGGAAACCTTTTCAAATCGCACTAGCGGAGAGCCCAGTCAACACTTTCTTCAAAAGGAACGAACAATTCAATGACATTAACTTCTTTTAAAACAATTCACTGACCAGTATCAGTTGCAGGCATCTTATTCGGAACGACAGGACGACATTTTAACCTAAAGCAACTCTCTAATATGTACAGTGACTACAATTATGAGTATTAAGGACGTACTGTTTTCTAAAAGTACATACCCAATGTTTATAAATACGTATAAAGAGAGAGAGAGATAGACGAATTGAGAGAGGGGTGAAGAGAGAGTGAGATGTTAATATAAATCGATAAATAGGTAGATCTCGATATCTGTTAAAATATTTCAAGTTTGAACCTTCGACCTAACAGCCTTTGCTAGGCCACATCGCTATCAGTCCGAGACAGTCAAGATGTCGTACAATAGGAACCATATAACAGGTCTATGTTGGAAAGTCGTTTACTAAGGTGAGAAGATAGAATTTGACATTTTATTTCTTGAATTCCACGTCCTCAAGTCTTATTAATAAGCAGGTGTTTCTTTGTTGTCTTTTTTTTTTTTTTTTTTGTTGTTGTTTTGTTTTGTTTTTTGGTGGGGTGGAGATTTTTCTCTTGTTTTGTTATTTTTTTAATCATTGTTTTGTTTCATAGCTTTTTTTTCTCGAGCAACGCACACCCGCACGTATGGGTGCAGTACGTCTAATGGTATTTATAAACCCTTTGGATATCCCAACAACCTACAGGGGTCAATATCGACCATTTGAGACAACTGGACTCAATGATTCTTTGATATTTGAAACTTAAAGGAGAGGCACTGGGATATCTGTTTCCTTGGGTTTTCTGAAACCAAATCTGACAATTCATTTATTTATCTATTAAATGAAAATGTCCCTATGGGAATTTCCGTAAACAATTTACTCTGAAAATACACATTCAACATTACAATATACACCAATTTACTTTACAAAAATGTATGACACTTGATGAAAAATACATAGATTGAAATAATGAAAACAAAAATAATGGTACAAGTTTAACTGCTCATTGAAACATTTACCAGGTATATTTTTTTTTACTTATTTCTACTGGATCATTTTTTACATTTAAGATGATAATTTATCTGAGAGATTCTTAAAAATTATTTGTACTCGTATTGTGTTTTTACATAAGATGGTCAACTACTCCTGTATTTCAAAATTCTTTGCGAGAAAAATTTTTCTTTACGACCGTTCTTCTTCTCTCTCTCTCTCTCTCTCTCTCTCTCTCTCTCTCTCTCTCTATATATATATATATATATATATATATATATATATATATATATATATTAGTAGAATGTGGATTCGCTACACAAACTAGCTCATGTTTCTGTCCTCTTCGGGTCTCATCAGGCGAATCAACAGGCTAAAACAACTTAACTTCATGAGTAAAATGTTGTATGTATTGAGCACTCTATGAAATAAATCCATTACATTCCAGAAGTTGCTTTATATTATTGATATATTATTATATTATGTTATACTGCTAGCCGGATTTGTTCCACATATACTGTGTGTATACATATATATATACATTAGAAACCGTAAACCAAAACTGTCAACAAAACTGTCCATATAGATTTTTTTGTTGGTCTGTCTGTCTGGCTAGCTATGTGTGTCACACATAGGCCGCACCAGTGAATCTAGAGAGCTAATCCCTTTGATATTTACTCCTTATTATTTCTAGAAAAAAAAATGATTATCATTTTTTATTGATCCTCCCTCATTAATAAAGCTTTTAGTTGGGGTTCAATTTGCACTGTAAGTTTATGTTTGAGTTTTCCATTGGCATTTACGCTTGTTTTTTTGTTGTTTTTTTTTGTAAATTCGGAATTTTTTTTAGTGAACACTACCCAACTAAAGGTGAAGGAAGTGACTTACTCATAGATGACCCCTCTTGCTAAATTTTTGATTGATCATCCCAAATAAAGTTCTTTAGGTTAAGTGGTCGTAAATCTGGTAAAAATGCGAATTATGGCTTCCCTGTTATTGAAAGAGGTGCTGAGGCCTAGTGGCTTTGACACGACGTGATGTGGCTGTTGTTGAAGTCCATCGTAGGCCGTTGACTAAAGCTGCCGGTAATTCTTCATTATTATAAACATGTTTGGCCTTAGTTTGAGGTTTATCATTTGGAGCCACATTTCCAGACTTGAATCTACTGAACCAACGCTTAACAGTTCGCACAGTAGGAATGTTCACCTTGGATACTTCATCAACGTTATAGGTTAACCAATATAATGACCTAACTTGAAAATTGGTTTAACTTCTTAAGTAGACATCATGGCTATTAAGGACTCTAAAATATTTAATTATAACGAATCAAATCACTGTAATAGACTTCTATTTTTGAATGTCTGTGCGTGGATATATATATATATATATATATATATATATATATATATATATATATATATATATATATATATATATATATATATATACACACTAAGGTATGGATGTATGTGATCTAACAGAATGATTATAAATTGCGTTATATTACATAGAAATTTATTTGAAATGATATCTCATCATTACACGGTTAGTGTATCACTCACACTAGACAACGTAACTAGAATAGACAATTAAAGAATATGGGACTGCTACAGGAATCGAACCTGCCAATGATTGGGTAGCCGCTTGAACGGAGCGATGCTCTTACCATTGAGATAAATATCCTTTGCGTTACAGCCTTGGCATTACCGGCAGTTGTGTAACTACGTAATATATATTTATCTAAGTCTGTTCATATTTAGGTTTGTGCATTGATGGGCTCGTTTTGTATAGGGGGAGGCGTACAATGTTCTTAATTTTGCGCTTTTTGCGTTAAATTCAGCGCACTAGTTTTGGCAATGCAAAAAAGTGCCAAATCAGCGCTGGTATGCTTAAACATATCAGCCTTTTTAAGGCTTGTTTTAGACCATTTTTAACGGTCACTAACAATACCTTTCTTCCTTAATTTCAATGCATTTCTATATCAAAATCATTAGCAAAGAATTTTCAATGTACATATAATAAGCCTATTCTGTCAGTAACATGCTGGCCATTTAAAAGCGAGTTTTTGACTATTTTTAAGCATCATTTTGGTGTATTTTAGCTATTTTTGGCAGGTTTTTCCTTTCTATTTTTTTAAAAATTTAGTGCATTTTGGCAATCATACTAGCGCTAAAATATTTTTTCGTGTTTACAACTCTGAAGGGGTAAAATCACTTTGCATTATTTCTAGAAATCGTCAACTCACACTGCCAATATAGGTTTCTTTAGTTTTTATGTGGGTCTGGTTGGGTGGCTATCTATGTATCACGCGTACTGACCACACCAATGGAGCCAGAGAACCGAAAATACAAACATGTATTCCTCATTATGTCTAGAAAAAAACCTTTTTCTTTTTTGTTTTCTATACCCCACCTGACTCCTAGTGGGGGTTCAGTTTCCAATGTAAGTTTATGCTAAATTAGTCACTAAGTTTGAATCTGGCAGCATTCATCCTTGTTTTGTTATTTAGGTTTTCTTCAACATGCAGACTCTTTTAGTGATCACTGCCCTTGCGAGAGAAGTAACTTATTCATTGACAACCCCATTTTCCAATTTTTTAATTGATCACCCTCAACACAGGATGTTTCCAAATGATGCTCTGTTTTTTTTTAATTCAGCCTGTCCACTGACAATACCTCTCTTCCAGATTTTCCATGCATTTCGTAGGTAAAATCGTAAGCAATGCATTTAATTCATACACTTAATAGCATAATTCTGTCAGTAACACTTGCATTTATTTCCGACCACTGACAATACCTATCATCCTTATTTTGCATGCATTCATAAAGAAAAACGTTTAGCAATATATACTCATATAATAGCCACTCAGAAATGCTTCAATTAATTCCTAACCGTTCAAAAAGTGCACGGATGAACAGTTCTGCCTCTCATGTGGAAGGATACAGATTAGATCCCCGGTATAGTGCGCAAAAACTCTTCTGTGCACTAAGCAGCTAACTGAGTATCTAAAAACAAAACAACCCCGTACCCCCCGACACACCTACTACCTCGACCCGGCTTTGACTGGCCATAAAAACAAACAAATCTAGTGTTAGATGGGTCGGTGTTCCATCTAATCTAAGAAGTAAATTCTTGCTGGGAGACAGACACGAAATGTTTAGCAACGAAAGATGGAAAATTCAAACTTTTTCAACTGCTAAAATGAAGTCCCCAGGACAACTAAAATTGCTGCAAATTCAGATGAATATTGTTGAATTTTCTGAATTCATTCATTCGTTTCCTCATTGTTTGTGATATTTTCCAACATATTCTCCAATGGCTTGCCCATTCATCCAACTCTGTATTGCCTGATTGTAAATTATGTGATTAGGGGGGAAGAAATCGGGATCGGAGTCGCCCCCCACCTCTATTCGAAAGGATTGTAGAAAACGAAGGAGTGGGGCTCGACTAAGCAATCGAAGTGTTTGACTTTGATAACCTTTGACTTGCATACATGCAGATCAAGACCAATGATGATTACTTTCCGATTGTTAATGAACTTCTATAGTCAAATCATTAGGAATGCATTTGCATCTAACATATAACAGCCGTATTCTATAATACTTGCCTTATTCGTGACTACTGAAAATGCATTTCTATAGTAAAATCGATAGCAATGCATTTACATTATACATGTAATAGCCCTATTCTGTAAGTAACACTTGAACATTGACAATCCCTTCCAGCCCGGATCTTCAATACGTATTATAAGGATTGAGTACTGAAATTTATTGTTTTAACCCCCCCCCCAAATACGCATAATCATAAGTGTTCTATCTTGGCGTCCATTGCTCTATCTTAGGGCAGTATTTCTCAAATGTTTCACAGAACCCTTGAGTTCCGTTCGATATAGTTTTGTTTCCATTACCAATTTCGAGAAATAAATCGTGCCCAATCACGTGATCGCTGCCATACGAAAACGACTGTGACGGCTCTGATGAGAGCATTCTGTCATGCGCCCTCCATGAAGCAACATGTGCTTGAGGGAGGACCGAGTGCACAGTCCGGTCCTATCTTGTTAAGATATTCTCTTAGTCGGTGGCAGAGCATAATGAAGCTGTGACGATTGCAAACTGTGATCCATCTGGGTAATAATGACCAGGCTCAACGTTGCTCAACTCCGATGATCTTGTAAGAACTAGTGTATCTAACGTGATTCATCATCGTGTGGTGATGTCAAAAGTGTGACGGGAAACAATTAAATGAATAAACAACTGAATAAATACGCATTGTTTTATTATACGTGGATATTATTTATTATTGTTGACCTAATGTTTATAATTACTCAGAACCCAATCAATGTTTATGACTAATTTAAGGTTATCAAAGATAACGCCTGATAGGAAATATTTGACCTTTCTACGGCAGGATACAGATTGCGAATAGCAAACGTACACAGATAGCGAACAATCCAAACTTCCGACATGACACGATTTAAATAAAGTCAATTTATTTACAATTAGACTGGTTCTGCTAGGTTAGCGGTAGCGTTGCGTGATAGTTGGAGACATTTCTGGCCAAACACACGTCAAAAATGGCCAAATTGCAAAACTGTTCGTAAGACACAGTAATACAGCAAAACACACCAAAAAAAGATGAGAATTTATAAGAAACAAGCTTGGTTGCTGCTGGATCAAACTCAACCCCTACTTTTATTCCCATTGAAGATGATTACTGAAACTTTTGTATTATGGATATAATGAATAGAAAATATATGAAATATATATATATTAGTTTGAATGGATTTATTCAGTAGAATGACATAAGCCTCTCGCGTATTTCTTACATACATTTCCGTAGAGATGTAAGACGTGTCAGTTTGGCTCACTCGGTAAGAGACCCACCTATTGATCACTTTCGCAGTGACCTCAATTGTCTTAACAATACGCATTTCTAATATTCTGTTTATGTACACAAAATCTGAAACGCAATTCGACAAATCGTCCCCCAAAAAGAATTTCATAATTCTCATCTATTTTTTGTTCATAGAAGTTAATGTAGGAATATACTCCTGTAAGGAAAACATTGAAAAGAATTCGGCAAAAAAACAAACAAACTGTTTTTATGGCCTTTGTATGATCATTGTGTCATTTCTATTGGCCTTGGCCCGCAAAACATGAAAAACATTTCTAATCCGGTCCGACTTCAAAAAAGTTTGCCGACCATAGGCCATCAGCGAACTATCAGGCAGTGGAATTAGGCAGGCTTAAAACTAATGTTTGTTTTTTCCTAATCAGAAACTCACATATGGTGTTTATTGTTGTGCTTGGCCGATTGAAGTGGTTATTAGAGCATAACATAAGCGCCCAGGCTCCTTATGCTTCCAACGTTATTCTATATATATTATTCTAACTTCATCATATCGGGGTTGGTGACCCCTTTTTCCCTCTACACATGATCGCCCAGGCCCGTTTTCATGGTCTCTGGACGGTTTACAGCTTTTCCATGTTTTTCAAGCCTAACTTTTAAGGGAAGACTCGTCTCGCCTTTGTATTGCCAGTCACAACTACATGGACCGATATACATACAGTTCTTGGTCAGGTTCTCTTCTGATGTAGGCTCGACTTGGTTTCTGCAATGGCGTCTACAATGGGCGGAACTGTTTCTGAATTCCGCCCTGAGGTTACATAGACTGTATATCCTCTGAACGCTTTCTGGACTGCTCCTGATATAGGGTAGACCATGGTAGTTTTCCGACGATTGTCAACCACCCTTGTATCTTTGCTAATGGAGGTCGATATTATTTTTGCAGGGTAGTTGTAACCCTGAAGGCTGTTCCTAAAAACAAAATATCTCCTGTTTCTGAGTTGCCACTTTTGCTTGACAATGTAGATGATAGTGCTTCTTAAACCACCGAATGATTAATACAGGGGTGAATGAAAACATTTTTGAAGTAAAAGAAACGAGATGGGTGGACGAAAGGCTATTTGAACATGAACGATGAATGCTTTAATTGGACAATCGCGAGGGGTTCTTGTTCTTTTCTATACTTTAAAAGAGCATTACCATTATGGTGGTAAGTAAGTTTTGTATGTGACGTAACTTAAATTTCCAGCCCTCTAGCTCCATTGGTGCAGCCTGTACGAGTGATACACACTGGACCGACTTGAAAACTGAAGAAACCTGTTTTGTCAGTTTAAGTCGACGATTTCTGTTAGCTCATATCGGAATTTCAAATAACATAAGTAAGCCCAGAGAAGGCTGTGGTCGGAACTAAATGATCAAAACAACAAAGACAGAGATAATAGTCTGATAACTGAGTAGAAATATACATTTACCAACTCCCTATTGGATCATCATCATCAGCAGCAGCAGCTGCAGCCTTTTAGCGTCGGTCGTTGGATATAGACCTTGCCCAAAATTTGCCTGACCTCCAAATCGTGAGCGTTGCAATGCCAATATCCTCTGAACTTGTCTAAATGGTCACGTCATCTCATTCATAGCTTGCCACAATGTCGCTTATGATCTCTAAGGATCCATGTTGTGAGTCATGATGTCCAGTGGTTGTCGGACATTTTTGCAACATGGCCTGCCTATTTGAGCTTTAAAAAGGTTCTTATTTCAATATCTTTGACCCATGTTTGGTCTCTAATAGCATGTGCTGTCTTGTGGTCTCTCCATGTGATGTTGAGCATGACTTTCTCCTGTGCACGTCACATTGTTCTTAGTTTGTGAGCCGATCTTTTGGTTATATTTCATGTTTCATCTCCATAGATGACTATCGGGAGGACGCACTACCATGTGATCAACTGATACCCTTCCCCATACCCATAACCGCGCCACCCTTCGTAATAAGAAGTGCAACTAAGAACTTTGTTCTGACCAGCTTTGTTCTCAGATATTTAGACTGAATATATAAGTAATATTATCAGCATGTTTTATGTTCGGTGGATAACACAGTTTGCAAATGAGATTCTTTTTTCTACTTTTGCCAACGAAGTTCGACATAGAGTGTATATTGACTCATGCCCATCTCTCTATCTATCTATCGTTGTGTACACACAATATCGCCAAAAGTTTTCAATGAATTTTCAAGATATTCTATGAAAGGGCTGAAAAAAGAATTGATCAAATTTGGGGCGGATCAATGGATTTTTTTCAGAGTTACTTCCTCCAGCATCATAGCTATATATATGATCTGATTTTCATTCTGTTTTTATTTGATAATAGCGTTGGCAGGATTATGCGCCCTCCGATTGCTTCTCAGTTTCTTACCTATGTCTGATTTCTGTTCAAAGTCAGGGCTAGGGGGAGCTTGAAAGCGCAAAAGCGGTAAGGGGCGTTGGAAATCAAGGAGGCGGAAGGGGGTGTTTGAAATAGGAGGAGTGATAAAGGGTACTCGTGAGGGAGGGAACGGTTGGGGGTGGAAGAGGGGGCAAAGAATACAAATTTTGTTTTCAATGCACCATTTTTCACCGACTTAGCGAGGACGGGGGGGCGCTGATGGAGTATGAGACCTAAAAGGGGGGTGGGGCTTAGCCCGAGAAAGTTCGCTAAACATTGAAATAGATTGTCTGACTTGATCACTTAGCTCTGACATCACCCTCGCCGCAAAATAATACAGTCTGCAACCAACCATGGATACCTGTCCCAGTCAGCTCCAAAACATGGACACCTGGCCCCACGGGCTACTGTGCTATCGGCACAATCATAATAAACGATGTTTTGTATGTGACGTAACACAATCACTTAGGAATGATCAGTTAGCACAATGTGGGAGTGTTTCCGTTGTTTCTACGCAGTGTATTAAAAGGAAAACTAAATAATACACACATACATATGTGTGCGTGTGCACATTTGGACGCGTGCACAGACACACATACATAAATACATACATACATACATACATACATACATACAGAGTTCTTATTTTGCACAAATGCATTCTGAGAAAGATGGACGATCCTGGAGCATTGTCTAATCTAGGATCACAAACAGATGAAACTCCTACTTCGTCTGTCCCTTCTTCGGCCTCTCCTACTTTGGAATAAGGTCGTCTAAAGTTGGAGCGAACGAAGAACGTGCTCCACACACACACACACACACACACACACACACACATATATATATATATATATGTATGTATGTATGTATGTATGTATACATAGAGAGAGAGAGAGAGAGAGGAGGGGGAGACAGGGAGAGAGAGAGAGAATTGCAGTTTTGTTGTCACTGATCAGTTTTGCGTTATTGCAATCAATGGACAACTGTTTTTTTCCTGTTTTCATTTTGCTTTTCATGCCTTATTCGTCAGCATCAGCAAAAGAGAATTTAAAGCCAGTGTGGATGAATGCGTACGACATGAAATGCTGACATCCGTTGGGGTATTTTCCTTGAAATCAAATCGATATATATATATGTATATATATATATATAGTATAGAATATGTATAGTATAGTATTGAAAGCTTCACAGCTTTAAATACTAAACACATTATAAAGCATTCCTCTCTATATATAATACATATATATGAGAGAGAGTGACACAGTGGGAGAGAGAGAGAGAGATAGTGAGAGAAAGATACCTGTTGAGATATGGGTGGGATTTATATAAAAGAATAGACAGCGATAGATAGATAGATAGATAGATAGATAGATGGATAGATAGATAGATAGATGAGAAGATGGATACGAACAGACTGAGATGGATAGATGGATAGATAGACAGACAGACAGACATGAACGGAGTGAGTTTTCGAAGGTGATGCTAATACACTTTTAAATATTATAAGATCGCTGAATTTATTTCCACACTCACCGATTTTTTGCGTGTTTTTTCCTAGTTATTTCTTTATACCCGCATGTTTTTATACTGTCTAACAAGCTGATATCCACAGACATACTTGAAAACCACCTGTAGTAAAAAAAAAAGCATCTGTGTTGCCAACTGAAAGATTTTTTTCACGCTAAATCGACTCCAAAATAGCGTCTAAAAACGCCAAAATGCGCCAAAAAAAAAAACGCTGTCAGACATTTTATGCTCATAACCAGCGTCTAAAGATGGCTGGATCTGCATAAAATGGCGAGCAAATAGCTGGAAATCAGCTGTAATTGCTCATAAAATCATGCTAAAAAAGGGCTAAAGATAGCGCTAAATGCTTAATTCTTGCGCTACCAAAATAAGGAACGCGATAAATCTTGTGCGAAAAGTGGTAAATTGGCCACACTGGGGAGCATTTACTTTTTTCTCATTTTGATCAACTGTTATCGCAATTAAGATGAGTAGTAGTAGTATGTATAAAAATTGTACTAGTAGTTATAATAGTTGTGGGAGTTGATGATAGTCAATGTTGCTAAATATGGCTTGTTATTTACAGCTGAAACTATCTTTAAAATGGCTAAAATTTACCAATATTTACCATTTATAGCTAAAAATGTTATATGTACATGTATACCTTTAAAGTTTTCTGTACTGTCCAAAATTGCATTGTTCAAGGTTTTTATGATTTAATGTGTTTTTCTTTTGAGCTTACACTTAGTTGCATTAATTAATACAACAATACCCCAACCGTATTACATTAAAACCAGTATGATTAGAAAAAAACAAACACTCTTATTAAAGTATTGCTGTACTCAGTTAGAGTCCACATTATAAAATGACTATGCACTAAGACCCCAGGACAAATCATTAAATAAAAATCGTACATTTACTTACAGTTAATTTACCAATTATTTTCAAATGGCCAGATTTTCGGCTGTCATAGATTTTTATCGGCTAAATTGCAGAAAATTCAGACAGATCTAACCGGAAAATAGTTAATTTGGCAACCCTGATGTTGGCACTTTTCTTTGTTGTGACTGCTACTACTACTACTACAACTGCAATTGCAGTCTGTACAGGAAAAAAAAACTGCATTTTACATATATATTTACATATACCTACCTACATACCAGAGAGCAGACAGACAGCTAATTATTCATACAATCGTACAACCAGAGATCAGGCTAGCGTACACACTTCACATGTACATACAAACATGGCTTGTTCGAAAAGTATCCAGCCATTCACTATTAATGAAGAAATAGCCTACCTATGGTAATAGCATCTTAGTCCTCATCAAAGTAATTCTCTTGGAACCTTACAGCGTCCTTTCCTCTTTTCAAAATAGTCTGCAAAGTCCTCTTTCAAGAGCGCTATCAGTTTTGTTTGTTTAGCACAAGGTCACAATGTAAGGCATTCTTGAGGACGGAACTCACGCCAATGGCCATGGTTTGACACAAGTCACACCACAGCGTAACACACAAAGCTTGGTAAATATCTAAAATTGAAATGTGGGGTTTTTGTCGGCTGGCGTAGGGGTTACCTAACTTGTCTTGCTTTTGTGAGTTCAATTCTAATTGGATGCCCTGCTCATGTTGCCCTTGTGCCAGACTCAGCAAAGTAAATACGGGTAAAACATAAATCTTTTGTTTATACAGCTTACCAGGTGAAGTACAAGATCTGTCCAGAAAGTATCCAGTGATTTTAGATATCTCAAGAACCAGTTGCGCGGTTTTTATGTAATTTTGAAAATCCAACGAAAGAGACCTTACTGAATAAGCGTGTGTGTGTGTGTGTGTGTGTGTGTGTGTGTGTGTGTGTGTGGAGAAGCAGAGAGAGAGAGAGAAATATATTTTATAAGCATGGCTTATCTTGGCATCTAGCTACAGAAAATGAAGTATAATCAAATTAATGACCTCTCTACATTGGCAACGTTGCATCAGCCTTTTTTTAGACAAGAGGAACAGTTGCAATAACCTTAATATCTCAAGTTAAAAAAATTCAAATGGCAATGGGCAGACCTTGTTGCAAGAATGACAGACAACCGATGGACATCACGACTCACAACATGGATTCCCAGAGATCACATGCGAAACTGAGGCCGACAGAGAATACCGGCTCCGCGACGCCCATGATAAAGAATTGTAGCGAATCCTCGGGAAGATCTATGTCCAACGACGGACGTTAAAAGACTGATTATATATATATATATATATATATATATATATATATATATATATATATATATATATATATATATATATATATATATATATGATTTTAACTACAGAAAGTGAGACGGAGTGAAAGTGGAAGTTAGGTTTATTTATCTGTAAATGTTTTCATTAATGATCTAAAAATGTTCCGGGGGGTATTCCCATCTTCAGTAGTGTGTGCTGTGTGCTGTGTGTGTGTGTGTGTACTTTAAGAGGTTATAAGTTTGATGTGGAACATGAGTCCACCGTCAGGAACTTAGCTTTGTATGCTTGGGGCATCCTGCTGTGTGATTGATATATATATATATATATATATATATATATATATATATATATATATATATATATATATATAATATATATATATATATATATATATATATATATATATATATATGTGTGTGTGTGTATGTATGTGTGTGTGTGTGTGTGTGTATGTATGTGCGTTTGTATGAGTGGGTACTTTAAACGTTTACGGTCTGTCCATCAATTTTCAAGAGTATGCTAAATTGATCCCTTAATCTTGGTCCAAACAGCATACAAGCGTATTTTTTTGAAAATCCAGACTCTTTCAGTGATCACTGGCCAATGTCTTTTGACAGCATGTCCCGTGGGGGGGGGGGAGGACATGTTGAAAAAATGGAAAAAGGGATGATCGAAGAACTAGACTTACTTTTTTCTCCTTTTTTGGGTGGTGATCACAAAAACGTCTTAATTTAGCACCCCTCCTCCTCACTTGAAAACATCTTCGGGAGAAAATTTTAAAAAAACAAACAAATCTACTCTAGACATAATTAGGAGAGGATGCCTAATTTTCAGCCCTCTAGCTCCATTGATGCGGCCTGTACGCGTGATACGTACAGAGCCACCGGTTGCCGGTTTTAATTGTCAGCAAAATGCGCGAGAAGTAACTCATTCACTGATTACCCATTATTCCAGTTTCTCAATTGATCACCCCCCAACACAGCATGCAACCAGAAAAACGTGGTTGCGTCATAGTTTCTATTGAGTGACTAACAAGACCTGATTTTTTTTCTTGTTTACGAAGATTAGATCTGGTCTCCTGGCCTAGAATGAGATACCCGAATGAGAAACTAGAATGAGGATTTTATGTTTTTAATTTCCTAAGAGAGATTGTGATTAGTGCATATACTACTGGTTCGTACGGTCGAACAGAAGTCGTTTTAACATTTCCCAGAGGATAACCCTTCCTTCCCAGTCAAGTCTATCTTGATATCCTTTCTGTGTTAACTTGCTGCATTTGTTTATCAAATCACCGTAGCCCCACAAATGGCGCACCTGACCAATCAACCGGGTGAGCTACAGATTTTTCTCTTTCCTCGCCTCTGAGTGTGTGAGTGTGAGTGTGTGTGTGAGAGAGAGAGAGAGAGAGAGAGAGAGAGAGAGAGAAGGGAAGTGGGTTGGGGTGCATTTAAGGGGCTACAACCTTGAAAATTTAGATTTTTATTTCACTTTTCACCTTTCAACTTCACTCTGTGAAAGTCATATCGACTATTTGACATGTTCAAACTTTTCTTTATTCACGACCACAAGATCTAGTCTCCTGGCCTGGATTGGGTGGTCTGCTTGAATCTCAAAGTCCCCAAAATTATTATTATTATTATTATTATTATTATTATTATAATACCAGATCTTCTTCTTCTTTTTCTTCTTCTTCTTCTGAACAGCTGATTTTCTTATCATTTCCTACATTTGAATGTCCACATGACTAGTAGGTGTCGCCGGAGATTCAGAGATAGCAAGTCTCCCCAAATCTCTGGCAGCTTTCTCACTATTCTTGTAGACGCCGCCATCATCATCATCATCATCATCATCATCATCATCATCATCATCATTCTAGAGCCTGAGGTTGGACGTATACCTTCCCCTAAATTCAGACCTCTCTATTATGGGTGTCACAGAGCCAATTCTTTCTGAATGTGTCTAGTTCATCGCGCCATTTTTTTTGCCGACTATTGTTTCGCATATGACCTCTTGGGGTCCATGTTGTGAGTCGTGATGTCCAGCGGTTTCCGTATATTCTTGCAACATAAAAAGCCTGTTTACATTTAAGTTTTCCAATAAATTCTATGATATCCCTGAGTCCTGCTTTTTTCTCAAATATACTGCGCTGTCTTGTAATCTCTCCCTGTGATGTTGAGTATGATTCTTTCCTGAGCCCGGTGCATGGTTCTCAGATTGAGGGCCAATCTCTTGGTTAGTTTCCATGTTGCTTAGTTTCCGTGTTGGATAGTTTCCATAGGTGACTATCGGGAAGATACATTGGTTATTTTTAGGAATAATGGGATTTTCTTGTTCTTCAGGCCGTGCTACCTCTACCGAAAGCTAGCCAAACTAAGAGTTATTGGACAATCACAATACTTTTTTTCTCTTTTAATCATAGCCATTACCATTACAATAAATGTCGCCACCTATAACTTGAAATATTCCAACAAATTCTGCAGCTATTAATCTTGAATGTACAGCCCCAAAAGGGGGGCTGTGAGCCAGTTGATACGGACAAATAATTACTACTCCCCCCTGGATGACGCAAAGGGATTCTTTGTAAAGAATATTGATATTGTAAAGAGAATCAAGACAAGAGAGTTAACTTATTCATTAATCATACCTTTTTCGCAATTTTCAAAATAATCATCCCAAGCATGGCATGCTGCCAAAAGATGTTGGTCACAACACGGTTTTTATTGAGTGACTAACCAGTTGTTTCTCTTTCCAGAAGGCATAGATTTAGTAACATCAACGCGGTTACTTCATCACCTTTATACCTCAAATTAGTTACTGGGTGATCTGTAGCAGAATTGGTATATAATAATATTTTGTAACTAGTAATTAATAGGATTATATAATTTGGAATTAATCGTTATATTCAATTTCATCTTAATTCGTATTGCTTTTTATTGTAACTAAACTCAGGCTGAATAAATTGACGGGCTGACTTTAGATGCATTAAAGAGTAATGGTGAATGAGATAAAAGTAAGTCGTGATAATTAATTATAATGATTTATAATACTTTATCCAATAAAATGAATGAAAACAGAATGAAATTCGAAAAGGGATTGATCAGTTAAGCTAAAATATCACTCAGATTCAAGCAACACAAACGAATTCTAAGTTGCTCCCCAATGTATCTAAATGCTGCCAAAAGACACAGGTTGTATGATGGTTTCCATTGAGGGAATAACCTGACCTGAAATTTGAAAATTGTTGAAAAAGTTGAAAGCAAATGCGAACATTGACGCACATGAAAAGGACGTCATGTCCTTGTTAGTATGTGTTGGTATTTGGGATGACGGAAAGAACATTGAAATTTAAGTCCCGTGTCGAACACTAATTGCGATTTTGAATTTTTTTTTTCTCTTTCTTTCATTAAAAAGCAACGCATGGAATGCTGGGAAACGTGTGTATTGTCGATACGAAAAGGGAAACAGGTGTGAAAGATTGCGTATCTCCGATACGGTCGACGTAATTTACTATACAAAAGCCAGGATACATACATACATACATACATACATACATATATATATATATATATATATATATATATATATATATATATATATATATATATATTACACACATACATACATATATATAATGCATGCATACATACATATATATATATAGTGCATACATATAAGTATACGCATACGTATATATATATATATATATATATATATACACACTCACACACACACACACACATATATATATATGAATGAATGAATGAATGGCTTGGCTTCACAGATGAAGATTATGTGGAGAGTTTATATATATATATATGCATATATATATATATATGCATATATATATATATATATATATATATATATATATGAATGAATGAATGAATGAATGAATGGCTAGGCTCTGCAAATGAAGATTGTGTGGAGATATATATATATATATATATATATATATATATATATATATATATATATATATATATATATATGTCCTTCTCTGTATGTATGCACCTGCTTTGTTGGAAGAGGATTGTGATTCAGAATAACAAGAGGAAGGTAGTCACCCCGAACGCAGGTACGCAAAGTTTTAATGCCTATTAATTGATAATTATGCCCTCCCCGGGGGCTATCTTTGCCCCCGAGCGCCGTCTTTGCCCCAAGCCGCTGAGAACCCTTGCTACGTCACTGTTGTGATTGAAATTGTAATTCTGACATGCAAATCGGCAAGTTGTTGTTCTTGGGCACACCTTCCCTACCCCCGACTCCAAGTCTGGACCTCCCCACCTCCATCCCCTCACTCTTCCCAGTCATTCAATTTGACGCCCCTCCTCACTAAAAGCCTAACTTTCGTACCCCCAACCCCCTTAACCCTGACTGCTGCCTGGTACTTCCTATAAGAACTTCAGTCTGGGGGAGATAGTTTCTCGGGTTTTGTAAGACGGGTATGGGGATGCCAAAAGAATGGGGCGGCGGGGGGCGATAATAGATAAACGAAACAGATGCAGAGTTAGATAGACTATTATGTATAGAGACAAGCCGGCTGTCAGAAGAATGGACAGGTATCTGTTTGGTATTTACTTACACTAAGCCAAGTCTGCTACAAGGACAACTTGAACAGGGATCTTCAGAGTACGGATCCCAACCAGTGTCGTATAGTGCTCTGTACATTGGGTGTCATCATCATCATCTTCAGTCTTTCAACGTCTGTAGTTGGACATAGACTCTCCCCAGGATTCGCCACACTTCTATATCATGGGCGTAGCGGAGCCTGTACTTTCTGCGCTAAAGGATGCATAAAATGTAGAGTTTGACAGTACTGCAGCAGGAAAAAAAGCAAAAAAAAACCCCAACTTACTTCAATCAATCAGTAATTCAGAGATAAAACAGTTATTTGGACCTTTGGAATACCGGCAGCTGTTTAGCTCAATGGTATGAGCAACGCTATGTTGAAGCAGCTAACTTAACGATCGCAGTTTCGATTCTTGCAGCAGCCGCATTTTCTTTAATTGTTTATTCTATTTACACTCTCTGGGCTAAATGATACATTCATCGTTTTATAAATGGAGATCACTTCAAATAGAGTTTCAAAGTAATAGAACGTATTTATAATTATTTCTGTCGGATCATACACCCATTTTTGATATAATAAAACGTAGTAGTACTACAGTACGCACCAAAAGAAAAAATAAATGTAGTAATAATGTTACAGCAACAACGTCAACCCAACTCAGTTAATATTATCTTCCAAAGTAAGGGTCCTCAAACTTTTTAGATCATTGACCCCTTCACGCAATCTTTGAACCCTCACTCATCAACCTTCGGGCATGCACAAAACATAACTTCTTTTCATTTTGTTTTATTTTTTTCCATTGATGGATAAATATGGTTAGAATGAATTCTATTTATGACATCACTGACGTTTTCCACTTGAAAATATCAAAAATAGAGTAAAAATATTTATAGATATAATGTTAATAAATGTTATTATTTACTCAATAAATAAAGCCCTCAAAAGATTTAGAAATAACTTTTTTTTCCAAATATATATATATGAGAAAAGTTAGATGAGGTCTTGTGGAGTACTGATGCCATTTTTCAAGTCAGTAGACAAAACGGCCGGGAGCGCCGGAACACAAAAACAAACAAACATACTAAGTCAAACCAACACACCAACAGACGTACATCTAAAGGGGGTAGTACCCTTTACCATCTTTGATGGCTACGGTTATTCAACGGCCGAACCGAAGAGTTCATAGGTGAATGTATTTAAAAAAAAACAGTTTTTCAATTTGGCTCTAAAATGGCTAAAATGGCTACTCTTGCAAGGTTTGCCTAGAAATGATAGAACAAGCCTGAAATGAAGATAGAGTGAAGGAGAGAGTTTAGAGTTAGGATTTTTTTAATGGTTGTTGGCAAGGAAGGTGGTAGGGTGTGTGGTTAGGAAGGTGGGCTAGGAAACGCTTGTGTTGCAGGTCAGGTAAACTAGCACATCATGGTACACGATTTAGAACAAATATCAGGGCTAAAGGGTCTTCTTTTTTTTGCTACCTCCAACCAACACACTGGTCGGGAAGCATTTTCTATTTTTCTGTCCAGGTAACTTGTTCAAGACCTACCTGACCAGCGGCCTCCTCTCTCTGTCTCTCTTTCTCTCTGTCTCCGTCTCTCTTTGTCCCTGTCTCTCTGTCTCTCTCTCACTTTCTCTCTGTAGATTTCCGTTTCTTACGCCCCCTCTCTCGTTGATTTCTTCTTCTCTTTCATTAGTTTTAGAATTTGCCGACGAAAACTGTCACCAGAGCTCTTAAAGTTTTTGCAGTTTTTAAATCGGTCTGACTGGCTGGCTATGTTTCATGTATACACGCTGCATTAATGGGGCTAGAGGGCTAAAACTTTCAACATATACTCCTGGATATATCTTGTTGTTTTTGTTACCCCCCCCCCCTCCCCCCCAAAAAAATATGTCAATAGTGGGAGGTTCAATTGACAATATAAGTCTTTGCTAAATGTGTCCCTTGATTAGTTCCTACCGTATTTGTGCTTGTTTTTTGTCGCTTTCTTTTTAAATTCTGGCTTTTTTAATGATCACAGTCCAACGAAAGGCTAGAGAAGTAATTCATCCATTGATCACTCTTTTTTGTGATTTTTCAATTGATCACCCCGAACAAAACTTGCTTCTAAAAGACGTTGGTTACACTATAGTCCCTATTGAGTGACTATAAAGATCTGTTTCCCTTTCTTTTATACTCTCAAACCGTAATAAAGATATCATCATAATCATTCTTCTTCTTTTTCTTCTTCTTCTTCTTCTTCTTTTTTTTCTTCTTCTTCTTCTTCTTCTTTTTTCCTTCTTTTTCTTTTCTTCTTCTTCTTCTTCTTCTTCTTCTTGCTTGCTTACAATAGCTTCCAAACAGAGGGATGAAACTGGAATTACCAGGAGACGCGTGGTGTTATCAATTTCCAGAAATCACAACTGGTAAAGAAGTTGGAGTGCATTAGTGTCACGAGTTGGCAACGAATACGACAGCACATATGGGCAACCGAAGGCACATGGGACGTATTGTGCCTGCGGCCACACTTTATGTGGCCCACAGCCAATGGAGGCATTTATTTGAAATATTATGTTTAGAAAAAACTTATCTTGTATATTGTAAAATTAATATTGTTTTTGGCTTTGCATATCAATAATCTAATTATAAATCATTCGTTTGTCTAAGATAGAAATTAAGGAATCGCTCTGTACAAAGATCAACATTTTTGATTGTGTGGCCCGAATGAAGATGAAACATGCCCTATGTGGCCTGCTAGATCAAAATGGTTGTCCAAGTCTGGGTTAAAGAAACAAACGGTGTTGGATACATGAAAGACTAACGACCAAAAGTTCAGGGTAGATACAATTAATCGTATTTTCTACATCTATGATTATTGAACGGCCGAAGCCATCAAAGATGGAGATGGATTCTATCCCCTTTTCATATGTGCGAGTTTTGTATGTTTGTTTAAATATTTGTTTGATTGCTGGTTTGTTTGTTCCAGCGCTTCTGGCCATACCACTTTGTTTACAGATTTGAAATTGGCATCAGTACTCCATTACACCCTTTTTTATGTTTTGTTTTGTTTTTTTTTTTGGAGTTTTTTTAATCTTTTTTGGAGGTCTTATTCTGACGGGTTTATTAATAAGATCTAAATTCTTCAGAATCTAGATATTTCTAGATGTATTTAGTACTATTTTTAGATGTTTTTCAGTGGAAAACGCTTGTGATGTAATTGAACGACCGTAGCGTAGATTAACCCAGACCTTTGAATTTTTTACACGATTTCGAATTTTGACGTTGGGGTTGTTCGATTATTGACTGGGATGACTAATCATTCTATATACAATAGTCTTGTTCTAAGGTTCAATTGTAACTTAGCTCTGAATGCAATGATAGAATTCGCCTGTCATGTTGAAAATTAACAGAGGCACTGGCGTTGTCCACCAGTTTCTAGTACGGTCTCTATAGACCTCAGTAGGAAGACAGGTAGTGTATTTGGCTATTGCAAGTTAAATGGGCTTCTCCAGTTGATCCAGAGTTTGTGGTTTGGTCTGGTACTCTCTCATGAATTCCTTTTCTTTACTCTTCCTTTCTCACTCGTGGATTTCCTTTTTTTTTCTCCCTCGCACACTCTCTTTCTTACCCATAGATTTATTTCGTCTCCTCTTTATTTTCATTTTCTCCCCCCCCCTCTTTCTCTTTCTCTCTCTCTCTCTCTCTGTGAGTGTGTGGACTTCTGTTCCTTACACTACCTCTCTCGGTGATATCTCTTTCTCTTTCAACAGTTTTAGAAAACGTCAACGAAAACTGTCTCTAGATCTCTGAACATAGGTTTCTGCAATTTTTTAATTGTTTCGACTGGCTGGCTATGTTTTCACAGGATTCACTAATGGAGCTAGAGGGCTAAAATTTTCAACATTTGTCCCTTTATTTACTCTACACTCAATCCTCTTCTTTACGCTTTCTCGTCAGCGTAATTCAGGTCGTCAATCTATGGCAGTAATAGTTCTCTGATAGATCTAATAACAGCGCAGGGTGGAATACCTTCACTTTTTTTTGGCAATAACTTTTTGAGCACAACAGAGGTAAACGAAGAAGCGGACAAAATTCGAGGTATCATGTTCTCTGTACAAACATTGGTTTTGTAAATAGATACATATCAATATATTGGAAATAGAAATTCATGGGTAAATTCTACAACAGACTAATAACAACGTATGCTTGAATACATACCTTCACATTTTTTGCACTACAGATACTGATTGCAATGATACATCGTTCGAAAGCTGACAAAATTTTCTTTCCAACAGTATATCATTGTATCAGTACAAACATGGTTTTATAAACAGATACATATCAATATATTGGAAATAGAAATTCATGGGTAAATTCTACAATAGACTAATAACAACGTATGCTTGAATACATACCTTCACATTTTTTCCACAGAGCGTACATGAAAAAAAAATCCTTCAGATTTTACGCAAAAAGAAAATTTATTTTTTGAGGTAGGCATAAATCTAGTACAAAAAGATCGCCAAAACTTTAGATATCCTTGGAAGTTCTGATGTGGGTTGGTCTTTTTGCGCTAAACTTGGCGAGTTTCTTGTTTTGGCATCGTAGAAATTCTACTTTTAACGCTATTTTCAAGTGATTTCTGCCCATTTTCAGCAATTTTCCAGCCAATTTAACCAAATTTGGCCACCTTTAAGTATCATAAATGGCCATAAAAAAATGTTATGTGCGTTTTGTTGTTTTTTTGACCCTGAGGGTGACACCCTAAGTTACTGCTCCAGATGACACCAAACATAGGGACTCCACAGCTGGAATATGCCAGTACACTTGATTATCATAGTCTTTGCAAAGTTTTGTGACTTCGTTGGAAAACTGACAAAATTTTCTTTCCAACAGTATATCATTGTATCAGTACAAACATTGAGTTTCCTGGCTCAAAACAATTTATCGAAATCAAATTGGAGGCCATCTTGGAAAATCGTCGCTCTTTTGGTGTGGTTTTCTGGAGACTTCACAGAAAAACACTGAGGAGAAAAAAGTTATGTCTTAATAAAATGCGATTATCGGAAGTGAAGATGAGCTCTCTGCATAAATGTATTTTTCTGTTCGTTATGCTGCGTAATTAGAAATATGATAAAGAATACATTTTCCATTATATCGACAAAAATAGTAGAGCAAGTTGGCTGGCTGGCTGGCAGGCTATGTATCGTGCGTACAGGCCACACCAATGAAGCTAGAGGGCTGAATTTTGAACATTTACTCTCTATCATGCCTAGAAAAAACGTTTTGTTTTTTAATTTTTGACAATCCCAACCCCTTAATTACTTTTCTGTGTCCACCAGTTATTTTTTTAATTCAGACTTTTTCAGTGATCACAAACAAAAGGTAAGAGAAGTAACTTATTCAATGATCACCCTTCATTGGTTTAATCAGAATGAGAGAAGGGAGGGGAGGAAAAGAGGTGATTTACTGAAAGGTTGGGAAGAGAGAGGGAGAGAAAGAAATGTTAGGTAGTTTGTTGGGGTAGTAGGAATATATCTACGTTTGACTAACATTTTATTAAATTCCTGGATCGGTCATGAATATTGGAAGGGATAAGAGAGAGAATTATCAGATACATGCATAGAGTGAGAGGAGAGCAGAGGCATGAGATAATGGATAATTTTAGTTGTCAACACCCATGGAATTTCCACAGGTCCAGTTGGTTCTATATTATTAAGATCGATACGAGTACTTTAATAGATATACACGCGTACTGATGCACTCACACGGTAAAAGTAAAGTTGTGTAGACCCTGTAATGACCCTTCCTACGGATTTAGTTGCCTTGCTTATTGCATCTCAATGCAATGACTGTGGTCCCTAATCATGTACTTTTAACCCTAAACCTATTCCTAACACTAAACCATGATTATAACCTAGTACAGCATAGATGTCGGCAACTTTGGAGTATAAGATGTGAAGATAAAATAAAAGTATTAGCTCCGTCGGAAGGAATAATGCAAGCCTTTTTAGAGACCAAACTACTTAACTTGTACCGTTCACACGCAGTGTTGCCAATTTAGCGGTTTCTGTGATAAGTTAAGCGCGTTTCACCTTTTGGTAGCACGAAAATACAACATTTAGCACCATTTTAGCCAATTTTAGTTCTTCTGTAGTCACTTTCGGCATATTCAGCCATTTTTAGCCAGCTATTGACATAGCCATCAATTGACTAGCAGCGTTTTTTTAGCGCATTTTTGCGTTTTTCTCACGCTCTTCGAGGTCGATTTTGCGCAAAATATTTTTGAGTTGGCAACATTATTCATACACACACACATATACACACACACACATATGCACGCACACATACACACACATTCATACACTCAAAAGGCTAAGCTGAACTTGGTAAATATTTGGGCAACGCCCGTTCCAAAGGTGCATCTTCTGAAGAGGCCGGACTCCTGGTGTGAGGAGCAGCCTGCCATAATTGTTATGCAAAATAACTTTCCGTCCGTTGGTCGGGAACAACGGCTTTGAAGTATTTCGGTTACTTCACTTAGCTGTTACAAATTTAGATGTGCTATCTCTAAATTTAGATAATTCTAAATATTTTAATCGTTTCTAAAAAATATCTCGAGAATCACTTATCAAAGAAAGAAACAATGGCCACTTGTCGAGTAATCGTGGTGCATACGAACAGATTTCGTGAATGAAGTTAAATTGAAACGCACTTCTGATTGTGCCTACCGTAGCACGAATCGTTAAAAAGCTTTTCTCAAAAAACCGAATTGCCAGGGTGGTCGAGTTCAAATAACAGCATACTTCGAAGCCTCATTTACTTATAACGGACGAAAAGTAACAGTCCAGTTAACAATTACAGTTACATAGATGTAGACGCCGCTTCGTAAAACCTAGATTATAACGAATTACAGTGAGGTTTAATGCCAGGCCTCACATGGAGAGACCACAAAATAGCACAGTACATCCGAGAAAAGACAAGAGTTAGAGACATCATAGAATCCATAAAAAATCTCAAATAGCGGTGGGCTGGCCATGTTGCAAGAATGGCAGACAATCGATGGACATCATGACTCACAATATGGATTCCCCGAGACCACATGCGCAACCGAGGCCGGCAAAATGTCGGATGGAGAGACGAGCTAGACAAGTTCAGGAAGTACTGGCTCCGTGACGCCCATGATAGAGAAGTGTGGCAAATTCTGGGGAAGGTCTATGTCCAACGACGGACGCTAAAAAACTGATGATGATGATTTAGGGTCTGATGCAATTATCACCAACCTTTTCATGTCTAGCACCCGCTTTTGAAACTTTTGTGTGGCCAAAATTTCCGTACTGTCCAGAGATATTTCAAATCGAGTTAGCCACTTAATGGACATTTCATATGCCTAAAGGTAGCTGGACTTGTCGGAAAAAGTGTAAGTGCGTAGATTTGATTTCCAAGTAACTGGGCACTCGTATACGCCCCAAAATCTCGTAAAAGGGTCCCAGGAAGT
Source organism: Thysanoteuthis rhombus (assembly GCA_963457665.1). Classification (NCBI taxonomy): domain Eukaryota; kingdom Metazoa; phylum Mollusca; class Cephalopoda; order Oegopsida; family Thysanoteuthidae; genus Thysanoteuthis; species Thysanoteuthis major. Next base: position 30,455,889 of record OY735239.1, read on the forward strand.
TAATATACAGCGTATGTATTATATATTGAGATAATGATGAAAATAGAAACAAAAATTTGGGTTGGCAATTTTTGTAATAACGCAGTAACAGCCATAATAAAAAAAAATGGATTTGCGCATTCCATATTTGAAATACTTCATTGCCAAAACAAAGAACGCACCGAATTTAGCTCAAAAAATGCTAAATTGGCAACACTGCTTGATGGTTTGCAAGCTCGTCACAAGAACTGATTCACTAATTTAGCGCTCAACATTTCTGGCCTTGTGCCAAACAAAGCTGATTTGAGTAAATAACGCCAAAAACGTGTACGTCTACGAGCAGGTGCTTACCTCTTTCTTCAATGATTCATTCATAAAATTTTTTACGCACGCCTTCATTCATTAAACGGATTCGTCTGTCTACGCAGCAACGAAAACACACCCACTAAAGGCACGCACACACATACACACATACACACATACATACACATACACACGTCCATACACAAACAAACAGATACACACTTACTCATTCTTTAGCAATCAGATACACACACACACACACACACACACACACACACACACACACACACACACACATTAAGGCAGATGCACACAAGCACATACATGATTGAAGGCTCACACACGATGAAACGCACATTCTTCCAAACACACACACATATGCACACAGATATAGTCACTGAATGACACACAGAGACGCACACACATTCACAGTTACACTCGCACATGCATTCACGCATGCACCAACACGCAAACACGTGCTAACATGCTCACATACGTACATTCACACGCGAACACTCTCACACTCAAACATAATCGCAAATCACATACACACACTCACGCATACATGCACACACACATTTACACTCATACACATAACTAGACACACCGTCACACTTGTACATAAGCCCTCACACACCCGCGAAGCCGCATACTCACACGCAAACACACCCACACACACTCTCGCACCCGACTAAATGCAAACTAACTCTCTCTCTCTCTCTCTGTCTCTCTGTTCCTCTCTCTCACACTCACACCCCTCTCTCTCATACATACACACATACATTTACTCATACACACACACATGACTAGACGCACACCGTCGCACTTGTATACAAACGTTCACACACGCACGCCAAGCCTTACACTCACACGCAAAGACACTCTCGCACCTATCTAGACGCAAACTCTCTCTGTCTCATTCTCTGCCTCTCCGTCACTCTGTCTCTCTGTCTCACACACACGCACATGCACACCCCCTCTCTCCGTCTATCTCTGACGCACACACACACGGACACACACACAGACACAGACACACACGCACACACATGCACACAGACACAGACACACACACAGACACACACACACACACACACACACACACACACATAGACACACACACACACATACTCGATATGATTGTCCCTATCCCACTCATGTTCAGGTCAAATTAACTACAAATTGGGTTCCGTTCATAAACATTAGACACAAACCCATTCTCTCTTGTATCACTCTCTCTGGAATCATGGTTATCAGTACCAGAGGAATTAGTAGCGCTACTAAAACTACTACGGCTCATGTAAATACTAGTCAATGTTACTAGCTCAGAAAACTATCTTTCGCAATAGTTTGACAGCCTTAAAGCGCCTAAATGTGCTAAAGAGCTTTAGTTTTTTTTTTAAAGTAAAAAAAATGGCCAAAATTTTAGCGCCTTTTCTCACTTCGAAAAAAAATTTAGCGCGAAAGGTGCTAGATAGTCCACACTGTAAAATTCCCGTATTTAATCGAATTTCGAAAATTTTATGAAAAGAAATCATTCACAGTTAACTATGTATTTTGGGTACAGTTCAGAACCGCACTGTTCGAGGTTTTACAATTGAATGTGTGTTTATTTTCAGGTTATGCTTCTTCGTTACATTATCCGTACCACATCATAACTCGCATTAATCAATACAGCACTATCCAAGGTGTGTGTATATATATATATATATATATATATATATATATATATATATATATATATATATATATATATATATATATATATATATAGATGTACATAAGCTAAATGCTAAAAATAAGAGTCTGGCACAATATTTCCGTTATCGAAAGCGTCTCCGAGTTTACAAAGTTTTGAAACCACTTATATAGAGAGATTAAGGCTTTGGTTAGCTATATTTTGGGAGAGCGGTATATGAAGAAAAGATTGGCGCAGCACAATCTTTCTACTTTCGTTTTGCTTACATCAGGCCTTACGTCGCAGTAGATTTTTGGCCATCAGTCTTGTACTCCACTGACGAAAAATTAGAAAAAAAATAACTCCGAAAGATGAATTTATAATCAATAATAATTTAAATATAAAATATAAGGGTTGTTGCTTCGTTTTTATCCCAGGTAGCTGGTCAATTTTTCTCTTGATGAACCTCGCTTAAATAAGACACTTTTATGGTGTTCAGTACATCGCTATGAACAGAGTAGGGGAGGTAATTATAACTGGTGGATGAGACATTAGCAAATGCTTTGCGGGTGTCATCGTTAAGATCTTGTGCAACACACACACACACACACGCACACACACACACACATACACGCATACATATATATATATATATATACACAAATATATATACATATATATATATATATATTATATATATCATATGTATATATATATATATATATATATATATATATATATATATATATATATATATATATATATATTAGGCTGAGTTATTAGAAACCTTTAACCAATACAGTCACCAGAACAGTCAACGACGGTTTCTTCAGTTTTCCATTTGGTCTGGCTGGCTGAGAAATATTTTTTTGTATTTTGAAACTGCACACCCGCAAAGAGATTTTTTATGTGTCGGGGTATGGGGGTGTGCATCTATCTATCATACCATTCACACATGTACCCATATAAACGCACACAGAAGATCACATTCTTTTTCAATACGTATAAATATATACACTATACATTCATATACTATCAGATGCATGAACAATTGTACACGTATTTATATATATATATATATATATATGTATATATATACATACACACATATACATACATATATATATGTATATATATATATATACATATATATACATATATATATATATATATATATATATATATATGTACATATATATATCGAGACATGCATACACATATGCACATAGATGCATATATACGCAGTACATATAAGCAAACATACACGCCCCCGGATACAAATCTATTTATACATACATGACGTGTACAAACACACAGGCATATATATATATATATATATATATATATATATATATATATATATATAGTGAGAGAGGGAGCAGGATGGACAGCTTGATATAGATAGACTGAGCCAGTTAGCTAGCTGGCTAGTTAGATAGATAGTTATGTGCATAGATAGATAGATAGATAGATAGATAGATAGATAGATATGAACAGACTGAGATAGAAATAAATCTGCGTCGACATAACGATTTTGATCCCGATTTCGATAGGATTTTTTCAAATCTTATAAGCCATTGCAGTGACACCGTGACGGAACCCACCCCTCTTCTGACTCGTTCAAGGATGTTCATCTCGTAGACTGGTTACCAACCATAACTAGGGAGCCCAGTTTGGCCTATTAATTACCCATAACTGATAGAGGAAGGGTTTGAATTCATTCCTTTCTGGGGAAATGGGAAAGAAACTATCTCAGTTGGAAATTGAACTCGGTCCGCCAATTCCATCACCCATATCGTTAACTCTTCTGCCGCTCTGCGCCTCCTAGGTATACTTTGAGAAACTAAAAGAGGCGGCTGCATCTTACTAGTTTCGAATACCATAAACATTCCAAGGGAAATTATGAATCACCAACACCATATATGTGTATATATTCTCTTGCCTTCCGTTGGGTTGTAATCACTAAAAAAAGACTGAATTTTCCAGACGAAAACCAAGCACAAACTTGTGACCAAATTTGGAGAGAAATCTTTTTAAATAATAACATTTTCCCCAACTTATTGAGGTGTGTGTGTGTGTGTGTGTGTGCGTGTGTGTGTGTGTGTGTGTGTGTGTGTGTGAGCAAATTTTCAAATTCCCAATATGGACGGTAAGGACTAGGCGGAGTCCGGATAGATGCATACATAAATGCCAAAACACATGAATAACCTAAACCCAGCAACAGTGATTAAACCAGTCCGTTGTAGGTGGTAGTGATTAAAAGTTTTTCAGACGTAGATATGGTAAGTTACAACGAGCGACAATCTTCCAAATACTCTTTAAAAAACATTCGTCGTACAATCTGGCATCTCAACCAAGAGTTAAGATCGATCCATATTATATATACGAAGGGGAAAAATAAGAGTGAGAAGATTGTATTGCACCCGCCTTCCAACTGGGGAGGGAGGCGCCTGCTTTGTCTTGACTTTTGTCTTGGCTCGGACACCGCCTACAGACAACATAGGAAAGATGCAACTATCTCAGCCACTGGTCAGGCTTGATTTTCACAGCTTATATTCATAGATTATATAATGACCATTTTCTCAACAAAAAACAAAAAAAAAAACAACAGAATGTTAAATTTACCTGAAAGGTGAAATAAGATTGTATTGGGTTTTTTGGAACTAGGTATACGTCACCATCAGAAGACATTGAACTTACAAAAACTCATGAAATTGAGATGTAGGTATACACAATGCCCCTGCGTACGCCCCCCCATTCCATTTCCACCAAAGAGTCTTCCCTGAAGGAAGCGGCTTGAAAATCAAAGTTCTGGCTTGTATCTAGGCTCGAACATCACCCTCAGGAGCCATGGGAAAGACGCGACTATCTCAACCACTAGGGATGTCAGATTTTTACTGCTTATACACGGCGAATGTCTTTTCTCCATCAGAAAACGATAATATTAAAGGTACCCGAAAGTTAGTTTATATGGGTAGATGGTATAGCGCCAGTCTTCTCATTAATGAGAGCCTTGAAAGTCAAGGTCCTGGCTTTAATCTATGCCCGAACACCGTAAGGAGTATGTGACTCTCTCTGTATTAAAGTTCAAATGTGAACACTCGCTCAGATACTAAAATATCAAATTCACTCAAAAGTTAACATTTATGGGAAAATTAGGTTAGGAAGATCGTACTGCGCCAGTCATACCGTCCGAGAAAATCAAAGTCCTAGGGACCGTTGGAAAGACGCACGTACCTCAACCACTGGCTAGGCCTAATCTTCGCTGCTTACACAAAACGAACGAGTGCACTCCCTCAGAAGCTAGAAAATTAAAGTTACTCCGAAGTTAGCTTACGTGGGGGAATTAAGGGCGGGCGTTGTTGCACAAGTCTTCCCATGCAGGGGGGCCTTGAAAATCATAATCCTATCTCTGGGGACTATTGACGAGAAGCAAGTATCTCAACCACTTGCCGGGCCTGATCTTCATTGCTCACACACAGAAAACGTGTGTACTCTCTCAGAAACAAAGTTATTAAAGTTACCACTGTTTTTAATAAGCTTCTGCTGATGTGCAAGCTTTCTACTACTACTACTACTATTGTTATTTTGGCTGCTGCTGCTGCTTTTAGTCCACCCCTCTGCTTCTACTTCGTTACTTGTTCTTCGCCCAGCGATCAGTGAGCGAGTGTTTAGCAGGTGGAGCCCACAGGTAGGCCATAGACTGCTCCAACGGCGAGCCTCTATAGTATTGCCTTGACGCTGGGTTCGTCGAGACAAGGAATCTTTTTTTTTTCTTTTTGTATAACCCAATGGAAACACAAAGCATTCAGAGATGTATCTCCTACTTGTGGATTAAGCCTTGTGCAGCAAAGGACCAAATCGGCGACGACGACGACGGGGAGGTAAAGAAGTTGGTGATCGTGGTGGAGAATTTAGTATTTATTACCTGTACAGAGAAAATGGAAAGCGATGTTTACAATTGCTAAAAAAGGAACGTCGTGGGGAACGTAGTGAAAACGTACCTTGCTTTTTTTCTTGAAAAGGAAAAAAAATACATATATATATGTAAAAATTGTGAAGTGGGAAAAAAAGCTTGAAAAAAAAGCAACTTAATTTCCCTAACTTGACCGGCACGCATACATACACACACACATACGCACACACATTCACACATGCATCTATATTTATTACAGCACATACATATACATACGTACTTGGAAGAAGGGGTCTCACGCAAACTATTGTTGAGGTCCAATATTAAACTCCTAAGTTTACCTTAGCATCTGAATACCTTGAAGAAAAAAAAATTTCTTTAAAAAATAAATTAGCTAAGTTTATAAATATAACAATAGTCTAGGAAAAAAGAGCCTTACGGGACATACATAAAAAGCCAATATAAGTGTATATGTATATATATATATAAATATTTCTAGGCACAGATTTGAGTATAGTTATTTCCCAAGACTCGTCATCTATTCCAACACACGCACTTGAGAAACAATTAGGTGAAAAAGCGTTACGACAGACTGACACACACACACACTTAAGTACACACATAAACTACAGTATATATGTATATATAGATACAAGATATTTTGTATGTAAGCATATTTTTAAAAGACATCAATTACAAGCGTACTACAGGTTATTAACAATATTCGCACCTACTTACCTTAAAAGGGATTAAAAAATAGATTTTATCATCAAAATCTAAAAGCAATAATACTTAGGCAGAGAAAAAACCTTACGACACACTCACACACACGCCAGTATAAGTGTACGTACATATAGATATACATATCTGTATGCACTGATTTAAGCATAGTTATTTAGAAAGTCTCATCAATTAGATCTTAGCACACGCACCTCACGTTATTTAAAATAGTTTATAGTTGACACACGTACTCACAGATAGCCGTCTCTTCTCTGCTGCATAAATATGTATATGTATATATTGTTATAATAACTGCTTCACCCCAGCCATAAAAAAACATTAAAAACACATCAATTTCTCAAAATAGTTGTTGAATACTTACAGTCGCAAGACATTCCATTGTTTTATATTTTTCATAAAAAAGATCTTTTTTCGAATCAAATTCTCTAAATTTGTTATAACTTAGTGAGACACTTTACTTTCATAGGTATAAATTACATACTTAACACACGCATATCATATGTATAAATATTTGTATGTGTTAAAAGTGTCTACGAAAAGAACACTCCGTGTATTTATGTACAATTTTATCGAATCTCTGTTGTTTTATAATTAATATTTTAATTTAAAATCTAATTTATTTTTACGGTGGGACGTAAAACGCTTATTCAACGATACAGGGGGCATTAGAACTAGTTTCAGTTGAACTTCTTACACTTGATTTCTTTTGATATAAGTTATTTGTTTTATCTCAACGTTGTACTCTTTGAAACATCATAAAAGCATTTTTTTCATCGTCTATCAAAAACACCAGAAAAAACTTCAGTGAAAACCTCTTAAATTCGTTATAACAACTTCGAGTATTTTGGTCAACTTGTTTTTTGAAAAATCGTGATATAAAATATTCATTATTTTAAGGGTAGAACATAAATCCTGGCTCATTCCCCAACTTGTTAATCTTTCGATACCTTGAAAAAGAAGAAAAAAAGTTATAAATTGTGATTAACGTGTAGAGAACTAAAATTTAACTTTCAACCTATCTCAGCTTCTAGCGACGATTAATCTAGCCTCAAAAAAGCATACAAATATTAATTGATATACATTAAACATCTCCTTAATCTACGATTCGATCAACGTACACGAAGTATACATATTTATCTTCATACCTATATAAAAACGTTTTGACGAACCTGCTCACTTATACTTATGAGTGTATGTATACGTATGTTGATAGTGCATATGTTCCTCGTGCAGAGAAACCAAAGGGCTGAACGAAAGAGGAAGACTTATGCAACAGGCACTTGTCTGGGTTGTTTAAATAGATTATTACTCCGTCAGTATATACATTCGCTTACTTACATGTATATACATATATACATAGATCTAACGACAGCAACCTGCATACCTTTACACATATATACGCGCGAGACGGGTACTTGAGCTTAGAAAGACACTGCAGACTTCGTTTTTGTTAACAAATGGGAAAAAAGACTGCTAAGAAATAACTCTAGTTGTAACTTAAAGTTTAATTAAAACCGTTTTAAACTAAGAAATTTTTAAAAAATCATTTCTATTTCTCAGTCGGTATAGTTCACAAAAACATTTTTTAAATAAAGAATTTAACCACCTTACCTTTTAAAGTTTGTATGTACGTTAAATCAGTTTCGACGAACTTATACATTAGACAATATACTTATTACCTGCGTGGGACTGTTCAAATCCAATTTATACCTGTCTTTCTACCTGTAAGAAATATGAGCCGCACATCACAGAAAAACGTCTTGGAAGTTGATAAGAAAAGATAAAAACGAAAATCAAATGGTTCTATTACTACCAAATCATCATCACTTTGATGAATAATTGAGAGAACACAGAAGCTTAATTATAAAATAAACACAGACACACACACACCGACACCGACACACTCATACATAAATACGTATATTGGCCAGTATACATCTCTCTCTGTCTCACACACACACACACCTGTATATATATGTGTGTGTGAGTGCAATCAGGTAACTAAGTACGTAAGTTAGAATATATCTGTATCATATTTATATATTATATATATATGCACATTTTTTTTTTAAATTACACTAAAATTACAACAAACACACATTTACTAGTATATATATTTATATATATATATATATATATATATATATATAACTTTCAGTTTATATATATATCTGTGATTTCCATCTAAGTTTATAACGACCAGGATATCAAATAATTACCGTATGAAAGGATTCAATTCTTGGATTGATATTGTAGTAGTCACCAAAGTATCGGAACGACTTCGACTCCACGTGGGGTCTTGTCATGGTATGGTTCCACGGTAAGTACAATCGACCTTTTTTCTCTCCATTCCTTTATACAAACCGTATATACTCGTGTATAAGTCGATTTTTTCGTGTACAGGTCAACCTTTGTTTTATGGTCATGAAATTATTCGTTGTATGCTTTTTTTGAAGCCAGTGGTTGCTCCAACTCCAGGCCCTTCCTATTATGTTGTTCGAACTTCAACCAGGCCCGGGCAGAAGCAGGGGTCTGTATGAGCCAGTTGATATGGACCTCCGATTTTTTAGGGGCCTTCTCCAGAGATATTGCATGCGGTGGGTGGTGATATTAAACGCTTGCAATAGCTGGGCCTAGAGCAATTTGAAATGGGGCGTATATTTCGAACCTGGCCTGGGCCTATCACCAGCTCTATCCAGACCTGAATTCAACCTTATAAAATCATTATTCACGTATACCGCCTGTTTTTTGCCTCGAAATTTTGTCTTCGAAACTCGACCTATACAAGAGTATATACGGTAAAGTTTATTTTACTCTTCTAACCTAATGCGGCATCCCAAACCTCGTTTGCTTTGTTGACGTCCTTGTAAAAAGAAACAAATAGTTTTGTGAACTCTCTATACAGATATCATTGTAAAGAAAAAGAGGTCTCACCTGTTTGGTTGAGGCCGCTTAAAAGTGGCATATATATATATATATATATATATATATATATATATATATATATATATATATATATACACGAATGCTCATGTTCTTTGTATATACATTCATTCACATACATGCGGGTAAAAAGTATTTGTAACACACACATACAGGGCCGCTGGGAGGGTGTGCAGCTGGTGCGTTGCACAGGGGCCTGGGGACTAGAGGGGCCAGAGAGTTGAACTTACAAGTCGGTACTAACGAGATTGACTCAATTGTTTACCGGCGAGCGACTGCATGGGGGTGGGGTTTTGAAAATAGCTTAGCACCACTTAATGAAACTCCTCACGGGGGCTCCACACACACACACACACACACACACACTCATGCTTGTATCTATCTATCGATCTGCCTAACTACGCCTGATGTTATCTGCCTATCTATTAAACCGGCTAAACGCTTCTGCACCAATTATGAAAACTTTGAATCGTGCAGGTTTCGATGCAATAAGGTTAAGGTATTACTGTACGAGTTAATGTAACGAAACGTTGTTTAAAAAAGAAACTGATTTATAATAAGAGGGAAGGAAAGTTAGGGAACGAATTAACCGCACTATTCAAGGTATACATGTACTCATTGAATATATCCTCTGAAACCTTAAATCTTGGGGACTGCCTCACCGAGAGGACACCAGTATTATGTATGAAATGTTACGTACACACACACATACACATATGCATACGCATATATATATATATATATATATATATATATATATATATATATATATATGTATATATACTTGTCGAGAGGGGTCCTTATGTAATTTTTTCATTATTTCTGAGTTGTTATGGCGGAGAGGAAAGTTCTATCGGTAATGGGCGCGCACCTGTTATATATTATAAGCCTAAAGGGATTTTCACTCGACAATTATTAGTAGCAGTATTTCTTTTATTCACAAAACAATATACTCTATCTATCTATCTATCTATCTATCTATCTGCTAATTATCTATTTATCTATCAATGAATCTATTCATCAATCTTATCTACGTGTTGTTCGTTGCTATCTGTCGGTTTGTCTACTACGGTCTACCGTTTCTATCTACCTATCTAGCTATCTATCTATCTTACCTACCTACTTACCTATCTATCTTACGTATCTATCTATCTATCTTCCTACCTATCGATCTTAACAATCTATCCGTCAGTCTATCTATCTCAGTTTCTTTGCATCTATCTATCTATCTATCTATCTATCTATCTATCTATCTGTCTGTCTTAGTCTGTTAATATCTATCTATCTATCTATCTATCTATCTATCATAGTCTGTTTTTATCTATCTATCTATCTATCTATCTATCTATCTATCTAACTATCTATCTTAATCGGTTAATATCTATCTTAGTCTGTTTATATCTATCTATCTATCTATCTATCTACCTTGGTCAGTTTCTATCTATCTATCTATCTATCTACCTTGGTGAGTTTCTATCTATCTATCTATCTATCTATCTACCTTGGTCAGTTTCTATCTATCTATCTATCTATCTATCTATCTATGACTGTCCATATCTATCTATCTATCTATCTATCTATCTATCTTCCTACTTCTTAACTATCTATCTGCCTATCTACCCATCGATCTATCGATTGAATAAAATGCCAATTGTTATATGCGCTTCTTATAGTAATATATTTAAATAGATATATATAAGGAATTTCAATAGATTCACGTAACACATGTGTATTGATTTGACTTCGTATTTAATTGTTTTTCTGTTAACTGTCAAAATGTCACCGTCCGTTCGTATTTCTGAATAAACACACACACGCACATACACACACACACACACACACGTACACACAGGCACATACATACGTACACACACAAACAAACAAATATATGTGAATGTACAGGTTGGTGAAAAAGGACTATATTTGTTCTCTCGTGTCTATTTTCTCTTATCTGTCCCAACCTGATCATATTGATTTGTCATTATAACTATTTATCTATCTTTCATTGTGCGATGTCTTTGATCAAATCTATTTATTATCTATCTGATCATATCTATACATGTATCTCAATCTCATCTATCTATTTATCTATCTATCATCCTATCTCAATCTCATCCTCTCTCTCTCTCTCTCTCTCTCTCTCTCTCTCTATCTATCTATATATATATATATATATATATATATATATATATATATATATATATATATATATATATCAATCAATCCATCCCCGAACTCATACATCTATCTCTCTGGGTAGGTTTTTCTCTAAACAAATATATACTTGTTACCTATATCCACTGAATTCTTCAATCTCGGGGACGGCCTCGACATTGTAATATGAGTTTTTATCCAAAACCTGTTCGTGTTGTAGGTATTTAAGTGGTGTTTTTCGAACCCGTGTTTAATAGAAGAAAAAAAAGACCTGGGCCACTACGCCGTCCTAGCGGTGTTGCCAAGAATGGTTTATTTACAGCTAAAACTGTCTGTAAAATGGCTAAAATCGGTTAAAATGGCTAAATCTCAAAATAATTCATATGTTAGAGAGTGTCTGAGAATTCAGTTTGAAATTACATGTAACGTTGTAAGTAAATAATGCTTTATTTTTGTGGAACAATTTTTTTTTTACCTTTACCTCAAATCGGGCAAATATCACTATTCTGCGGATAAATTATAAATTTTATTACAAATTTCCTTTACGGAGCTTCTTTTCATGCACTTGGTATGTACTCGAAACTACTAACCCACCCGAACAGATTATTCATAAAACTTGGACGTTCATTCAACTTAACAGATTTAATCTTTCATCATAGATTTTTATCGACTGGGAAAAAAAATTCAGTTGGATCTAGCCGGAAAATGGCTAATTCGGCAACCCTCTATCCCAGCACAGGTCGCTGTGTAAGTGTGTCAGGTCTTCTTTGCCGCAAGAACTTTACAGTTGACATAACAGCTTCTTATTTTCGCTCCTACCCACGAAGTTAAAAGAGGTATATGCAGTGATTGAAATGGAGAGTTGAGGGGTACTATAAGGCCCCGTGGGTAATTAAAAGGATATGGCAAATTTGAGGGGGCCATTTTGTGTTGTACGAAAAATCTGGAAATTCAGAAACGCCTCAAAGCCCCCGCGTACCTATCCCCAATTTCTACCAAATAGGTTATATGCTCACACGTGTCTGTCTGTCTGTCTGTCTATTCACACAGTATCCCCCAAAGTTATCGGGGAATTCCAATGTCATTTTGTTGAAGTACGGTTCATGAGCCAAGGAAGAATTGATCGATTTTAGGGAGGGGTGGATTAAGGATTTATTTTTTTTACCTTTTTGTTACTTCACTTGTATCGTAGCTATTTCTTCGCAAAATATCTCCAAAAGTTATGAATGAATTTAAATGACATCTTGTGGAAGGTCAAGTTATAGGCTGAAGGATGAGCGATTGAATTTCGGGGCGGATCCTGGAATTTGTTTCATTCCTAGCACACCTGTATTCAAGCTATATATATGGCCTGATTTTCATTCAGTTTCTTCTTATCGAAGTAGCGTCGGCGGATGTATGCGCTCTCTGGGTGATCCCTAGCTTCTAAGTATCATTTTCTTTCCTGTACTCGGCTTTGTAACATCGTAAGGTATATACTTCGGCACAACTTATCAAAGGTGGTCCCGACGGTAATTCTACTTGCGTCACATGGCTGGTGTGAGTGTGGAAATTTCACACCCGCGTACACTTGATGCAAAAAAAAGGCGATGTTTCAAATAGAAAGATGATTATATATGGATAGGTGTGAACAGAGATAAAAGTGAAGATGTGAATAAAGGTATACGTATAGATAGATAGATAGTTAGATAGATAGATAGATGTGGATATATATATAGAGAGAGAGAGTAGAAGATACGTAGATGCGAACATATATATAGATATGGACAAACTGAGATGTGAAGATAGATAGATAGATATAGACAGACTGAGATAGATAGATAGTTGGTAGATAAATATGGACAGTCTGAGATAGATAGATAGATAGATAGATAGATAGATAGATATGGACGGTCTGAGATTGATAGATAGATAGATAGATAGATAGATAGATAGATATGGACGGTCTGAGATAGATAGATAGATAGATAGATGGATAGATATGGACAGTCTGAGATGGATAGATAGATAGATAGATAGATAGATAGATAGATGGTAGATAGATAGATAGATAGATAGATAGATAGATAGATATGGACTGTCTGAGATAGATAGATAGATAGATAGATAGATATGGACTGTCTGAGATAGATAGATAGATAGATAGATAGATAGATATGGACTGTCTGAGATAGATAGATAGATAGATAGATAGATAGATAGATAGATATGGACAGTCTGAGATAGATAGATAGATAGATAGATATGGACAGACCCAGATAGATAGATAGATAGATAGATAGATAGAGACAAACTGAGATACATAGATAGATAGATGTGGTCAGACTGAGATACATAGATTGATAGATAGAAATGAACAGACTGAGATAGATAGATATGGACCGACTTAGATTGACAGATAAATTGAAAGATATGGACACACTGAGATTGATAGATATGGACATATAGATAGATAGATGTGAACAGAGATAGATAGATAGATAGATAGGTAGATTGATATGGACAGACTGAGATAAGTGAATAGATATGGACAAACTGGGATAGATAGGTTTACAGGAAGATAGATAGACATCTCTGTTTTTTTATATGGACTATTCATGTCTATATGTTTTTATCTCACTCTGTTAATCAGTTCATATATATTCCAGTCAGTTCAACTCATTCGTTTTTTCTGTTCATTCTACACACACGCATGCGTGCAAAAGCTTTAGATAGATAGACAAGCATATAAGTGTGTTTTTACATGAACTCTCATGCTATTCCGTGGTCATCAGTCTCACAACAGACACTACTAATTAGTGCATTTGAGTAGGTGTTTATGTTCGAGATTTTTTTACCATGCGTCATAATGCAAAAATGTTTTTTCTAGATATTTTTTCAAGCATTATTGGACTCGGAGAGAAAATGGCAATTGTTTTCAAACTCGGGAGTACTCTGAGAATGGGATACCTCTCCCAACGGCACTGTCAGGGTAGAATGAAAAATTAAAATGTAATCACTTATTTCGAAGCCTATTGCGCACCTTTCCATAAAATTTGATTGAAATTCATTGAGAACTTTTGGATTCATCGGGAGGACAGACCATGAACTTTTGGCGATATTATGTTGTGTAAACTTACAACTACGTTGTAGAGGAGGTAATTGTGCATGAATTCGCCTTAAGATTTAATCGCTTCTCCCTTACCTCATCATCCCTCCCCATTCACTCGATATCGATATTCATTGAGTACTTTTAGAGATATCGTGTGGACGGTCAGTGTGACGAATGGAAAGACAGATATTAACGTATGCATACAACTATCCATCTGGCAGTGTTAAATAATGCTGATTTGGGAAAAATCTGAAACCTACGATTAATCGTCGACCGTGCCTGCTACAGAGTAGAGGTCAATAAACTAGTTCTGCTGGTTTCCATCGAATAACGAGTTCGAGTCTCTTAGGGTACCCTACATTTTTGTCATTGCACTAGTCCAGCGGTGTTCGAACTGTGTTCTGCAGAACCTTGGGGTGCTGCACAACGAAGTGCTTTCGTATTTTACTTATCTTGGGTGATAATTGATTGTTCATAACGTTCTTAACACTTAACTCTTAAATACCACATAAAAATTTCCACAGTTATGTTAAAATTTTGAAAAAAACTTCGTTATTCACGTGACATGGACGCTGTTCAGTCCGTAGTCGTTCATATGTCAATTATCCCCGAGAAAGCTTCCTTCTCGGTTTCTTTCTATCTATCTCTCTCTCTCTCTCTCTCTCTCTCTCTCTATATATATATATATATATATATATATATATATATATATATATATATATATATATATAGACATACATACATACATACATACATGTATAAAGAAGGGAAAGTCGTTTTTAAGAAGGGTTCTATTGAAAATTCAGTAATTGGAAAGAGTTCCCCGTGTAATTAATATTTGAAGATCATATTTTCAGTCTAATCTGAGCTTAGTCATCAATTGATTGAGAGGATTCCAGACGTTTCGGTTCCACCGCTATCATAGCCTGGTGTCAAAGAAGTAGATACGGACACTCCTCGATGATTGGAAGTTTTCTCAGGCTGCATGTTCGCTGTTACCAGAAAAGCAAAATGCGAAGTTCAGCGGTGGTTTTGCAGCGAGCCTTTATAAAGACAGAATCTGATCTCTTTCTCCCTCTCTCTCTCTCCCTCTCCCAAGTCTTCTGTATCTCCCATCTCTCCAATCACCGCTGACCCAGTCTCAACCCTGTTTTCTGAGTTTGGGAACACTAGAGTTTTTCTCCATATCAAATAATGGTAATTGCATCTTTGCTTGAAGCCATTTTCGCTTATGGATATTTTGTTTTCTTCATTGAAACTCCTTACTTAACGGAGGAAACCTGTACTGCTTTCAAACATCATTTGACAAAGGGTTTTTGATCACTACAATGAGAAGAATTCTAGTCTGGAGATTTTTTATACTTTTTTCGGCTCGTTTTAAACGTGTCATCAAAATAGTGCCGATTAAAATTTTACGTAAGTGCGTACTTACTATATGAGGCCCGGTAAAAATAGATTTTTCAGCCTCAGTATGTACGACTGCCATTGTCATGTTTTGCTTTGAAGCCATGGGCACTGTTCTCTATAATCAAGTAAGAATAATTGGACATATCTTTTAAATAGGGTGTTATTGGGTTGGCTGAAAAGTTTGTTCAGTTTTATATATTGTTAAATTGCATTTTTGAGTGTTTAGTCCCAATTTAATTCCAGAAGATCGCCTTCGATTGCATTTTAACAGCTGTCACATCGGTGTGAATTGTAACCGTGGTCTTTTGTCAGACTAAGATGAGCTTAATGAAGGAACACCTACCAAAGCACAGTGGTTAGCAGAATCATCTCACTGACTGATTCATTTGTGTAGCGAGCTTGATAAATGCTCCAACTATTGTGCCAGACTAACCTGAGCCTAATAAAGAGACACTTATTGTAGCACTGATATCTTTTGAATCTAATGTGCATGTTTATGATCTGTTTTCACCGAGAATCCATTTCTAAACCTATTTTTTGTACAGGAATTTACATAAGTGTTCACTCAAATACGCTTAGGTTTGTATGGCAGAAGGCCAGCTGTGAGACGATGACATACTATACTGAAAGGTGTTTCAAATATATGGAAAACCCTGACTATGTAGACTTGAACATCAAACACTTACACACTCGCTCACACGTATTAACATATATTGATATTATTTCGAATCTCCAACTTGACAGCTGGCTAGTTAGCTCAGATGGTCAGATGGAAAGAGCGGCGTCGCGTTAAGACAGCTTCCTGTCGGACGCAGATTCGATCCTTTCAGCAGCCCGATTCTGAAATTGTTTATTCTTGCCAATATACATATACATCGTGTAAAGGATACATTGGTTCAAATAGTGTTTCAAATTAAAATTAACGCATTTATTATTTTGTCGGATCATATATCCATTTTTTGATGATGATGATGATGATGATGATGATATACATATACATGTACATATACATGTACATATGTACATATATTCCTGGATAATATATATATATATATATATATATATATATATATATATTTCTTGATAATTCATACATGTATTTCTTGATGATATATATATTTCTTGAAAATATGTAGATATATTTCTTGATGATACATATAAATATATATACACAGAGAGAATGAGTGAAGCCTTACAAGAGGTCAAGGAATACATTTACTTACGTCAGGCGATAGAGAAAGACCCCAGGAATAATATAAGACGGCGCCCAACGAACCGATTGCTGCCTGGAAAGCACTTGGTATGAACAGAGAAAATAGAAAGCAAATTGCTAACCTGTTTAAAATGTAAAAGATACATTCAATGCATAATGCTAACAATAACGTACGCGTGCTAGAACTGGAAACTTATAAAACCACTCAGAGAGCAACAGAAAGAGCAATGAATGGAACAACTTTTAGCGATAGAAAAATATCAACATCGATCTGAGAGAGGACCATTAAAAAAAGATATAGTACAAGAAATCAAGAAAAAAAGGAGATGGGTGGAGCACACAGCGTGAAAAAAGAACAACAGATGAAACATTATGCTTGGTGTCCGTTGGAAGTAAACGCAGTGGGAAAAGGCCAGACGAAATAGAGATGAGATAGAAAGTAAGACATGGTAAAAGCTAATGCAATCTCACTCGCCCTGAAAGGAGGTGGGGGAGGCCTTAATCCAGCATAGGTCCTACGAAAGCTGATGACAATGAAAAATAGTGGGCATGTCGTCGTAATATAATGGTTATCAATTTTCTCTCAAACATTGATCTTTCTGAGTAGTGAGTTCGGTCCTGACTGGATGTTCCGTTCTTATGGCCTTATGCCAAAACTATATTTCATACAGAGGTACACAGGTTGACTTGAACAGAAATCAAGCCCTCACAGACACACCAGTACAAGTATATATATATATATATATATATATATATATATATATATGTATATATATATATTCATTTTAGTAACCATCAACCAAAACTGTCAATATAGGTTTCTTCAGTTTTTTAATTAGGTCTGGCTGATTGTCTGGCTATATAACACGCGTACAGGAAACACTAAAGAGGGTAGGGTCTGAAAATTTAGACATTTACTCCTTATTATGTCTAGAAAAACTTTTTTTACGTTCAACTCACACCCTTGTATAGTGATTTAGTCATGAGTTCTATTTGCGATGTAAGTTTATGCGAAACTGATCCTTTGGTTTGCGCCCAGTAGTATTCACGCTAGTTATTTTTTTTTTTGAAAATTCGGACCTTTTTAGTGATCACTGTCCAACATAATGCCAGATGAGTGACCTATTCATTGATCATTCTTTCTTCCAATTTTTAATTGATCACCCACCACGTCATGCTGCCAAAAGTCGATGGCTATGTGACAGTTTCTATTAAGTGACTAACATGACTTGTGTATTTATACGTTTTAATATTTATTCATATATATTTAATGATAAACACACTCAAACACAAATATATATATATATATATATATATATATATATATATATATATATATATATATATATATATATATATATATATATCACAAACAGACTTTTCTCATTTGACTCCCACCTCAGCATATGTCTTTAGACAGACGGAATTCCAAAAATATTTCGTGGTCATAAACTTTTTTTTGTTTATCTAATTCAAAATTATTTCTTTGCTCGCACGCTCAAACACACACCTCATATATATATATATATATATATATATATATATATATATATATATATATATATATATATATATATATGAATGACTTACTGACTTAATTTCGTTAATGTTCCATCCACCTTCTTTGTTGCTTCAGTGTTTAAAAAGTAATCGCTACCATTTGTGTAAATTCTTGGAGGGGAAGAAAGACTTTTTTGTATGTATATATATATATATATATACATATATATATATATATGTATATATATATATATATATATATATATATATATATATACATACAAAATGTACAAAAAGCCTTTCTTTTTATATATTTCTGGACGAAAACAGATATACGTATTCGTCTGGACATTTCCACAAATATATACACGTGTCTTTGCAAGATTTCAAGTTATCCAACCCAACCACATACATATATATGTATATATGCTTGTATATGTATATTCGTTATAATGAATGTTCAGTCTGATGTTTCAATCTTTTTTTAAATGCAAATATGATGGTTGTTAAAAAAACACCTGATAATATCATTTCCTTCCCGATCGATAACTTATTCCAGCAATCAATAAATTCTTCGATTCATGATTCGTAAAATTCCTCTGATTATGATCAAAAACTGATTTTCAACCTCTACTCTCTAAGTGTGTCTTTGTCCATCGAAATGGTTTTTCAGACTTCTTGCAAATGATAGTCAGTTGGAGCAAGGTCAAGACAGAATATTTTCTAATGAGATTTTTGGTCACTGGTACGATTTGAGGACGTACATTATTGAGATGAAGAATGACCTCTTTTCTTCTCAGTAACGATAGGCGTTTTCCGTCCAAAGCTGTTTTAAATACCGAAGTTGTTGGCAGTAAACTTAAGCTGTGACGATTTAATTATTGTTGAAAATTTAGTTATGGAGGCTACCTAGCTTGTCCGACTCAACACTCAATAAGATCTAATAATCTACTACATTATAGCTGTGTATGAACTGATATTCGTTCAGTTTTTAGAGACAACAGCTTTGGTATGCCTTCTCCGAATGTCTTCTTGTTTATTCATCCCTTTCTGTCAAAACTATAATCCAGCATTTTTCATTAAAAGGACTTTTCAAAATCGTTTTTGTTAAACATGAGTTTTTGATTGGTTTAAAATAAGATGCATTTTTTTTCTGATTGGTTTAAAATATAGTTGGCTGGTTTAAAATTGTAGCTCCTTCTGATTGGTTTAAAAATAGGACGCCCTGTTCTCTTCACTGGGTTAAAATTCGACGTGCTTTTTTTCGGCAAATTTAAAACCAGACATCCTAAAAATAGAACCTGGCCCTACACTAATTTGTTTAAACACACTATTTGTGTGATTTATTTAAAATTCGTCAAGTTTAAAATATGTTGCTTCTTTTCGATTGTATTAAAATAAAACATAGCCTGATTTTGATTGGTTTAAAACAATGTTTCACCCCTGCCGGTCGGTTAAAAATTGAATATTGATTTTTTTTTTCTAAATTGAGCTTTTTGTAACCAAAAATACAATTGTAAAAAGAGAGTATCTAAAATTAATTGATAATAGATGTAAGAATAATCAATGTTCAGGATGGGCCTAGTGCAACTTATTTGTAGGAACTATCGCTCTGTATTCTATGTCCTTTGCCCGCCCTCTCCCGTCTTCCTCTGCACCCTCTGCCTTCCAGCACCCACCTAGGAGGCGTTAGCGACCACTTTGGGAATCACTGGTTTAAAATAAGACGCGACTTCTTTTTTTTCAGTTGGTTAGCCGTATACGGCATATTTCTTCTGGACAAGTTTAAAATTAGATCTACTTAAAATAATTTGTATTCAAATCTATATCAGTTGCTTTGCGATGTTTGCTTTTTATGTTAACAGAGTTGAATAAGTAAGTCAAGGTGTTGAGTTATGCAAAATGATTCAATTGTCAACTATTAATTTTCAAAGACCACAAGTTTTTTAATTCTCCAATTATGAGGTTATTCTTTGCTGGAATACTTGATTCGTTCGTATGGTGAAGTGAGTGAGGCCACTTCGGGTGCTTGCCACCTCTAAGTCCATTTTGTACATTGCAAACCCCGAAGAAGTAGTCGAGACAGGGAGATTCGTGATTCGTGAAATCTGGACAGTGTTGCCAATTTAGCGCTTTTTGCAAGCGTTTCTTGTTTTAACAGCGCAAGAATTCAGCGTATAGCTATTTCTAGCCCATCTTTAGCGTTATTACCTACCGTTGTTAGCCATCTATTAGCTATTTCCTAACCCTTTTAGCTATTAAAAATAGCTATGAAATGGCTAACAGTGTCTTTTTAGCGCGTTTTGGAGTTTCTTTTTGGGTGTCATCGTGGCCAGCGAAAGGGAACTCCTTCTACTACTCTTATATTCGCTTAGGTCGTAGACTTTCTGCCCAAACATTGTTCAGATAATTAATGCAGATGCGTGTGTGCATATGCAAAGAGAAAATTAGGTAGTTTACCGATGGGATAGGGAAATTCTGCATATGAAACTAATCCATGTCAAAAACCATAAAACTGAACTGTCAAAATAGGTTTCTACTGTTTTCAAGTCGATCTGGTTGGCTATGTATGTACGTATAATACGTACAGGTTGCACCAATTGAGCTAGAGGGCTGAAATTTCAAGTATCTACTCCTTATTCTCTCTACAAAAGGTGCTGTTGCTTTTGTTTAAATACCCCCAATCGGTTTTAAGTGGGAGGTTCGATTTGCAGTGTAAGTTTATGCTGAATTGGTCCCTAGTTTCTGCCCGCTTGTTTAGACTTCTTAGTGATTGCTGCCCAAACACAAAACAAGTGAAGTAAATTATTCATTGATCAAACCTCCTTCCAATATTTTTATTGATCACCCCCAAGACTGCATGCTGTCAAAAGACGTTGGTAGCACAACAGTTTCTATTGAGTGAATAACCTGACTTATTAGTATAATATTTAGATAAAAGCATGGACGAAAAATGAAACGATACTGACATTGAGTGAGAGAAGAGCACAGACATGAGATAATGGGCAATCTTAGTTGTCAATACCCGTGGAATTTCCACGTGCTTGATTCCAGTACATGGTTTTCCGTTTTCTGTACCAGGTCGTTGGGGCACGCATCCCAAAGTGTATCTTGGGCTAAATAACTCCACAGAGCCCCTCTCTCTCTCAAGTCTTCCTCAATCTATCTCTTTATGCTGAGTGCTTAGCAGAGCGGCATTGAGTACCATTTTAAAGATTCGGATCGAACCCATGACATCCCGAACTGGAGGGAGCATTCTATTACTGGATGGTGATCGGTACAGGCGCAGATACAAGTTGAACCTCTTTAATCCGACATTCTGTGGTCCGGCAACTCACATGGACCGGTACATTTTGGATCTGCCGCCATTCGTTTGTGATTTACCAGGATGGTGATGCTAACAGAACTAAGGTGCTGAACCTTGTTCACACCGAGTGTTTTGGTGACACAGTCCTGTTAATTTCATATATTCAGCTGTATTTTAGCCTTTCGGGGAGTCCTCAAGGCGACCATGTGGTATAAAAGATGGTGCTGGTGTCAGAGCATAAGCTTAGAACATAATGCTTAAAAAGATGGGGTCGCATAAAAAAAGGTTATACGGAGAAGTGTGAGAATACTAAAGGGTCATATCATCAACTGAGTATGATTAAAAGAAAGTTTTGTTTTTTTTGTTGAAAAATTGGTCTCAGAGATCAATTTCCGTAATCCGGCATTTTCTGTTGTCCGGCATTTGCCAGGATTCAACTTGTAGTTGGGATTAATCTTTGAACTATCAACTCGTCCATATTTGGTATATTTTCCTTATCGCTCATTGGCTCACACAGATCACTCACCACCAACGTTTTTCTCTCTTTCTCTCAGTTTTTTTTTTTTTTACATTTTTTTTTTCATTCAGCAAAGCAAATTCGTCAGCTTTTATTCACATTCACTTCATATTTTATCTTCTAATTACGTCTGGTCTGCATATTTCTATACATGAATTGAGAGCAAGCAAGCAAGTAAGCAACAGCAGTCTAAAATGAAACAAACCAGACGAGATCGCCATCCATATGTGAACTCCGGCATCTTTATTTTCCAGGTCATTAAACACTTCCTACGTCTTTCAGGATATATCTGGGTCTTCTTTTGCAGCAGTGGTTCTCAAACTTTATTGGAGGACGGCACACTAAGGAATATATTTGACTTACGCAGTATACTGACTCTTCACTCAATATATTATGCAGTGGTTCCTAAACTTATACATATATATATATATATATATATATATATATATATATATATATATATATATATATATATATTGATTAGTGTGTATTTTGGCAGCGATTTCTCTTCCAAGCAAGTTTCATTAAACATGATGGATTGTTTTTGTTGGTTCAACTTTTCCATCAGAGTTTCTTGTTTGCAAATAAGTTATTTGTTTGTTTTGTTTTTTTTCATTTTTTTTTTTTTTGCTATGTAACGAAAATGAAGAAACCGTCCAAAGTTCGTACTGTAGGTCGTCAAGTGAGTACACACACACACACACACACACACAATATATATATATATATATATATATATATATATATATATATATATAGATAGATAGATAGATAGATAGCTACATAGATAGATAGATATAAACTCCTTTGGGAATAATGTGTTAATTACATTACAGTATTAGAATAAAAAGCACGTAATTGATTAATGGGAAACGACTAGATCGGCTACTCTGTAGTGGAAGCGGGACATGCATAATAACCGTATTTCACTGGTCAAGGGCACAGAATCCTTTTTGGGTCTCTTTGAAAAAAAATCATGGCACACTTCGGATTAGTTGTGGCACACTGTATTGAAATTATAATGACTTCTGGGAGTGTCCAGGCTACAATAATATTGTAAGATCTTGTCTTGATTTCATTTAGTCTCTTCATCGAGATTCGTTTGAACCTTTCGCCGAAACTGAGTCAAAGATATCGTAGATAGGTGTGTATCATCAATATCAGCCATTTAGTGTCCGTTGTTGGACTTAAACCAGCCCTGAGATTCGCCAGGTCTCTCTATCATGGCCGTCATGGAGCCTGTACTTTCTGAATTTGTCTGGATCATCTCGCCATCTTTTTTTCCAGCCTGTTACGATTGTATATGTGATCTACGTTATGAGTCGATGGCCAGCGGTCGTCTGATATTCTTGCTACATAGCCAGCCCACTGTCATTCGAGTTGTCTGATGGATTCTATGATGTCTCTGACTCATGTTTTTTCTCTAATATACGTGGCTGTCTTGTGATCAATCTATTTCGTTAAATCCCTTGGAATTTTGTGGAATATTTGAGCATTCAAGCGATTTCCTGGAATCCCAACTTTCAAAATTAATTTAGTTATAGTTAAGGATCTTGTGATGCTGATCATTGCTACTGTAATGAGTCTGATCCTCACTGGGTGCCTTTCTACAGTGTCTTTGTGTCAAACTAAGCTTAACATAGTAAATAAGTATATTCCGCTTCAATATTAACTGTAATTAAGTATTGATAAGGACTATGATTAACCCGACAATTTGAGATTTGAAATCACAATATTTGGAGACTTGCTAAGAACAAATTGATATTTTATCCCAACGTTCTATCGAACTTTATCAAGGAAATATTGCTTAGAATAGGAAGAATAAACCTTATAATAAAAATTTTCATTTGTTCTCAAAAGCCTCCCAATATTGTCATTTCAAATCTCAATATTAGCAGTATATATACACTTACAGCTCTAAAACCTCAACAGCTGACAACATGGGTATAACATCTGGCCGTAGATACAATAGTCATATAACTCTAGTCAACAATGAACAAGTGGTATCAACTCAACCGTAACCAGCCAGGATTTATTTAACATTTGGTGACATTTTAATAAAAAAAGACCTAATAGTACAACAAAGCAAGAAACATAACAGCTGGCGACGTGGATATAACATTAGATATAACTGGACATAAAACTGTTGTCAAGAATGTACAAATAACACCAACACAGCCATAGGTAACCAGGGTTTTCCAACATAACCATCGGCGACGAAAAAATTGAAAGTTATGACAATATCTGTGCCTGACATAAATGAACATGAGTAGCCAGCGCATGTATCAGAACTAATTATCTGAAAAAATATCTAAAATTATCTAAAAAAGATAGTTCTTTTATCTGAAATTACCAGTCTCATATATTGCATACGGACCAAGTAGGAAAAGTCTGAAGCCGCAGACAGCCCTGGGGCACGATTTTTCAGATGTGTCCATGCACCTCAATAAGACGCTTTGCGGTTGGACGGTCTGTCGGTCGGCCCCACTTCCCTGGAAGGAAGAGATATTAGAACACTAACTGCTATGAGATTAGAGAATAGAAGAGATCTGTATTTTAAAAAAAGCCCCCCAAAATAGCTTAACAACGCTAAAACTTGCCAATTAAGATATTTATTAAAAAATAATTCTTTCCGAATATTTCCATATCACAATATTATAAAAATATGAGGATCAGCTGACTCAAAGAGAGACTATTTGCTCTTCTTTCTTCCACTTTTGTTTCTACTACCATGGACGGTGGACGCATCATTGAACGTATGGTTCTTGTATTTATTTTTTGTTGTTTTTTTTAAAAACTTTTCTGGTTTTCCAAAGTCAAACAGGAAAAACAGGCACCCTTCCTGCCCCCAAGCACCTCTTATAAACTGGGAAATTCTAAAAATTAAGTTTGATATCTTGAAATCAGTCGTTTCTTTGTTTTTTTCCTTCAGAAACTGAAATTAGGTGAAAAAAGTGTAAATAGTGAGTCACTTGGATTTGCCTTCTATTCCCGTCTGGGTTTGTTTTCTTTAGTCGTTTGGTTGGTAGTTTTCACTCTCTCTCTCTCTCTCTCTCACACACTCTCTCTCACACTCTCTCACACACTCTCTCTCTCTCTGTCTCTCTATCTCTCTGTCTGTCTCTGTCTGTCTCTCTCTGACTGTCTCTTTGTCTCTCTCTCTCTATCAGTCATTCAATCTCTCTCTTTCACACTCACTATGCCTCTCATCCTCTCTCCCTCTCTTTCACTCATTTGCTCTCTCTCTCTCTCTCGCTCTTGATTTATTTCTCTCATTATCTCATTTTCTTTCTCACTCTATCTCTGTCTCTCTCTCCCTGTCTCTGTCTCTCTCTGTCTCTCTGTCTCTCTGTCAGTCATTCAATCTCTCTCTCTCTCTCTTACTCACTGTGCTTCTCATCCCCTCTTCCTCTCTTTCAATCATTTTCTCTCTCCCTCTCTCGCTCTTGATTTATTTCACTCTCATCATCTCATTTTCTTTCTCACTCTGTCTCTCTCTCTGTATGTCTCTCTCTCTGTCAGTCATTCAATCTCTCTCTCTCTCTTTCTTATTCACTGTGCCTCACATCCTCTCCCCCTCTCTTTCACTCATTTGCTCTCTCTCTCTCGCTCTTGATTTATTTCTCTCTCATCATCTCATTTTCTTTTTCACTCTCTCAGTCATCCAATCTCTCTCTCTCTCTCTCTCTCTTTTTCACACTCACTGTGCCTCTCATCCTCTCTCCCTCTCTTTTACTCATTTGCTCTCTCTGTCGCTTGCTCTTGATTTATTCTTCTAATCATCTCATTATCTCTCCGCCATTCAATCTCTCTCTCTCACTCACTGTGCCTCTTATCCTCTTCCCCCTCTTTCACTCATTTGCTCTTTCTCTCTCTCTCTCTCGCTCTTGATTTATTTCTCTCTAATCATCTCATTCACTTTCTCTCTGTCTGTCTGTCTGTCTGTCTCTCTCTCTATATATATACATATATATATATATATATATATATATATATATATATATATATATATATTATAGAAAACTTTACAACCTCAAACACTGAATATATGTATATTTGAATTTTTTCCCAACGATGTTTATAATTGCTGTTAATTATTTCCCAATATCTGTTCATGTAATTTATGTAAGTTTTTTAAAAATGTTTTATGCAGAATTTGATATTATTGTACTATGTGTGAATTGTTCTTGTTGGAATCATCAGTTGTTTACTATGTAACCGTTTCGGGGATTTGAAAACAAAACAGTTATATTGACGTGGCTCCCCAGCAGTGAACATATAATCATCTCTCTCTCTCTCTCTCTCTCTCTCTCTCTCACTCACTCACTCTCTCTCTCACTCACTCTCTCTCTCTCTCATTCATTCTCTCTCTCATTCCCTCTCTCTCCCATTAACTTTCTCATTTTTTTCTCTCTCACTCACTTTGCCTCCCGCTCTCTCATTTGCTCCCTCTTGCTTGCTCCCTCATTCACTATCTCTCTCACTTTCTCACCTTCTCTCACTCTGTCTCGCTCTCTCACTCTTTCCCACTCTCTCATTCACCCTCTCTCTCTCTCTCTCTGTGTCTCACATACTAACTCTCTGAGATTTCTTCTCAAGACCAAATTTACATCGGTCAGCATCGTTTGTTACGAATTAAGTGGTCCAAAGAGCGATAAGGCAAAGAGAGATAGACAGTGTTCCAAACAGAAACAGAAAGCTGCGATCCTTAAAAGAGGGGTATAATAAGAGAGAGAAAGGAAATGAATTGAGTCAAAAGAATGATCGAACCGATCGGTTGATTTTGAATGATTAAGAATTAAACGATTTTTTTTTTCATTGAAGTTTTAATGAAATTCTGTTATTTTGTCAATGATATCTGGAACAGATTACGGAAATTGTGTAAACAACGTCGCAGTTTTTGAACCGTCTTTTCTTTTTCTTGTCTTCTAACGCACTGAGCCGTTTTGAGATCTTTCCATGAAATGTTTTAGCATATGTTCCTGAATACGTTGCATGGTTCTTCAATCATCCACCCTCTCACCTATATGTCATTATAATTGAGAACTTTTGGAGATATTGTGTAAACAAACAGAGGGACAGACTGACAGAAAAACAGGCACGAATGAATACATATTCCTCTTCCAACCTGAGTTGGATGAAAAAAAAAAAAAAGAAAGTGTAGGAAGGGCAGAAGTTAACAGGGTTGGCATATTGAGAGTTGCCGGGTGACTTGAGAGACCTTTAGTCGCCATTTTGATTCGCTTGTGATTCTTTCTTGATTGCTCTTTTTGCTCATTCCAAACTGTCTTCTCTGTCTTAATATTTACCTCTGACAACTAAGTTAGAAGGAAGATATACGGTGTTGCAAACTGTAGATCGTTATTTATAGCTAGAACTCTCTTTGAAATGTGTAAAATCGGAGAAATTTGATATATTTCTAATGATATGCGTATGTATGTATTATATATGTATGTAATATGCGGCTAATGAAATGAATTGACAGCTTGATCTGGGAGGTGTGTATCTTTGGGAAAATCAGTTAAATAGTTTTTGGTGATTATATTTTTATATAAAAAGCCATTAGTATGAGTGATCGATAGCTATTCATAATTGATGTGGGGATTTTAAAATAGAATTCGATCTTATAAGGTTTTTGTCTTATTGATTGATAATCATGTATATATATACATATATATATATATGTGTGTGTGTGTGTGTGTGTGTGTGTGATTGGTATACTAGCATCTGACCATCCTGTTGGTGTTCATTCTTTTGATGACTCTGAAGGAGGGTTTCTCAAACCTGTATACGAGATCCCTGGGGGTAGGCAAAAGGAATCCCGGGTTTACGTGATATTTGTAACAAAAGAAAAAGATCTCAGAATTTCGAAGTAGTCACAAATAACGGAAAACAACTCGTGTGTCTTGAAAACCTAACGTACAGTTGTCAACACAGCGTATATGAAAAGGTTCACTCCGTAAAATAAAGCATTCCTAATTTTTTACGTACATCCCCGCTCGTTCGACTTTCTTTCATCCTAAAAGGAAGAGTATACAACCAATGCATCCTCCCAATAGTCACTTATGGAGCTAAAACATGGAACCTAACCTAGAGACAGATCAGCAAATTGAGAACTATGCAACGTGCGTACGAAAGAATCATGCTGGGCCTCACATGGAATAATCACAAGACAGCATAGTACATCTGGGAAAAGACAAGAGTCAGGGACATCATAGAATCCATTAAAAAGCTCAAATGGCAGTGGGCTGGCCATGTTGCAAGAATGGCGGAGAACCGATGGACATTGCGACTCAAGATCACATGCAGCACTGAGGCCGGTAGAATATTAGACGGAGAGACGAGCTAGAAAAATACAGAAAGTACTGGCTCCGCGATACCCATGATAGAGAAGTCTGGCAAATCCCGGGGAAGGTCTATGTCCAATGACTGACACTGAAAGACTGATGATGATGATGATGATGATGATGATGTATTTTTGGTAGTATACGACTTTTGACAGCCATGCGTAGAATCAGATGCAAATGTCATGCAAGAGTGTCACTCAAGAATGATATGCTGGTGAGTCTCTCTGAAACACTCCATATTTGAGTTACTTATAGGAAAGAGTCGAGTTCGCCCATCTCATTACATACATAACATTAAAATTAAATTAAATCAAATCACAAACAAAGACTACACGTCTATTGTTAGTTTCATGGAATCCATACGTTTTATACTATATTCTTCATAGGTGGGAACGCCAGCACTGCATGTTCTCTCTAAGAAGTCTGAGAACCCATGCTCTAAAGCAATGATTCACAAAATGACTGCTACCACCTCCTTGGAACATTGAGAGACTCAAAGGTCCACGAGACGGCAATCGGACGATAGTGGGGTATGGAGAGACCAGGGGGGTAGCGAGAGGGTAAAGGCCAAAGAGTACAAACCAAAACCTCCTACGCACGAAGTCGTATATCAATTATTTACATATTTACTAATCAAGTACTTTTATATATTTTTCAGCAATGGTATTTTTGTTATAGAAGTTCTGTTACTAGAGAAAAAAATTACAAAAACTTAATTTTCGATGTATCATTTTTACCGACTTAATCGGGGTGGGCGCTAAAATATACAGGTTGGGTGAAATGAAACTCCCTATTGGAAATGTTGCCAACTTAAATTTTATTTTTTTCGGCTAAATCTACTTGAAAATCTGGCTAAAGTCGGCTAAATCTTTTTCCCCTTCGACTAACTTTAAGGCGAGAATGTTTTACACTCATTATAAGCCCAATCGTCGAATGATATAACTTATATACTAAAACCCTAGAACTAATGACTAATAAAAATAATACATTTACTTTTATTAAACTAATCAGATTTGCTGTAGATTTGCCAAAAAAAACTCCAAAAATATTCTCAAAAGTCTTGGTTAAAATTCAGTTAATCCATCCCAAGTCAATAATGTTGAGAATTATGAAAAAATATTTTTCTTATATAGTTTGATCTGCTTCGACTGACCTTCAAAAACGGCTAGATTTTCGCCATTTCCAACCATATTTATGGCTGAAAATATCAATACATTTGTTTTGTTTTGACTGTAAGATAAAATTTAATCGGCTAACCTTAAAAAAAAAAATGGTCTGATTCTTCAAAATTTTATCGGTTGAGAAAGGGGGCAATCTGTTAGATCTAGCCAGAAAGTGGCTGATTTGGCATCGTAGGCTTTGTGTTAGTTATCTGGCTACCAGAAGATTATAAACGCATTTGTGGGAGTGACTCTTCAGGCATGCGAGTAATTTCAAGAGAGACAAGATAGGAGACAGAGAGCACAATGAGATTAGTTGTGATCAAAAAGAATTTAGGAGGAAAGGGGAAAAAACAGAAGAACATAGACAACAAGACTGACTGCCGCAGGGTCAAATTCCACTCCTACTTCCATTCCGACCGTAGATGATAGTGTGTATGAATGAATACGAAGTTATGAATAGATATGTATTTTTAGTGTACATTTATTTATCCGAATGGAATGAGCCTTTGCGTTTCTTGTCAATTCGGCTCAGTCTGTAGAAGAGCTGCCTACTAATCAGTTGGCCGTGAATTTACAACCACAGTAGGGAATGTTAAGTTTACGTATCGGTTTAGTTTAGCGCGATGTGACAGGTAGACAGACAGACAGACGGTCAAGAATTACTCCTCTAAGTTTGGTGAGGATTGTTCTTGTTCTTTTTCTTGTTACAGTAGACAACGAACTCAGTCCCAGACTTGAACGGGAGTTTGACAAAGATATGAGGAGAGGAGAGAGAGAGAGAGAGAGAGAGAGAGAGAGAGAGAGAGAGAGAGAGAGAGAGAGAGAGAGAGAGAGAGATGTAAACGTTAGGGTAGTGCTAGGAAAAGAAGTGAGGGAATGCAGAGCTACCTGCTCTGCTTTCGGGGCGAGAGGCAAGCTATTTTAAAATTCATGTCGGAGACGTTTTAGGCCACGTTGGATAAGTATTTAGACATATATTTGCTACTTTTTTCAGTCAATTGCCCGTAAAGAGAATTAATATGTAGAGAGATGACGCCGTTCCCCTTCCCCTAAAAAGTATATAATCAAATAATATGCCAAATATGCACGTATATCATAATATATATATTATTATCTTTTGCTTGTATCCCATTTACCTTATGTCTGTTGCTTTTCATCATAACTCTCAGACCGTTATTCTACGACCGTAAAATTGGCAGCGTTGATCGTAATTGAAGGAAATATAAGGATTTAATGTTAGAATAAATGTCATGAAATAATGTATATTTTTATCTATTTGGCTCGATCTACATGGTATACAAAATACAGAACTACATGCTATAAAGCCACTGATGCTTTCTTAGCAAATGCTACATAAAATCGTGTGGAACTTATAGGTACCTGCCCTTCCTAGGGACATGCATATTAAAGCGCTAGAAAGAAATGCCCTGATAGAAAAAAAAGACTTCATCAATCTGCAGTAAAGCCAGTGGACTCGACCATGCACTACAAATTCAGATCTCCACTGGTATTAAAATTTCTTCTCAGATAGTGTAACAAACGCTTGGTACAGCTTGAGTGAAAAGACGGTCACATCCGAGAATATCAATATTTTTGAGAATAATCGTAATTCTGATCGTGCTCATATCAAATTTAACTATCAATTTTCTTGTTACTTGAATCCCACCCTAACTAAACTAAGGCTGGCTTAATGATGCAAGTAACTGCAGTGAGAAAAGCCATTCAAGTACATCAATATTCACCTTTAACTTGAGCGCTTTAGAATGAATTCAACAAAAACATTTCAGTTGTTAACGAAACCTTTACAGGGTTTGGGCAAGTAATGGAGACACCATTTTGATAACCAATTTTCATTAAATCGTTTTTTAAATTGTTGTATGGAGTTGGTCCTCCTTTAGCATTAATAACAGCGTCAATGTTTCGAGGAGCGGGTTCATACACCATTTGAACAGTATCAAAAGGAATTTTGAGCCATTTATCGAGCCAAACCTGCTCCGGCTCCTTGAGTGAATCACTTCTTTAGTTGCTGCTCCAATTGATATAAAAAATGCTCAATTTTATTGAGATCAAGTGACTGCAGAGGTCGATTCAAGTGCTGGAGTCCACTCTCATGTATTTCAGACCTGTTTTTTCAACAGCTCTAGGTGTGAATCGGTGCATTATCGTCTTAAAAGACGGTGTCGCTATTTGGGGAGGAGTGTTTGTATCCTGGACTGCAACTGGTCAGTCAAAATTGACAGACAGCTCTGGAAGTTGTGGAATAACATGAAACGTAGTGATCTGCAACACATTCAAAGAGTATTTCCAGTCATTCGATGTTTTATGTAGTATTAATGTCACCGAGAAATACAAGAGGAATCAGCGGGGGCTTCCTTTATTTTGACCAACCTCTGTACATAATTATACTGATATACCTAAAGATTACTGGTTTCATCATAATCATCGTCGGCAGGAGCATTTTAGCGTCCGCCATTGGGCATAGATCTTCCCATCGCTGATCCAATACTTTCTGAACTTGTCTAACGGTTTCACATATGATCTCTGGGGATCCACGTTGTGAGTCGTGACGTCCAGCGTTTTTGTAACATTTCCACGTGAGTTTTCTAATGTATTCTATGATACTTGGGATTCCTATTTCCTCTCAAATATATTTTGCTCTCTTGTGATCTTTCCATGCAATGTTCAACATGATTCTCTCATATGCATGTTGCATGATTCACAGTTTAAAGTTTAATCTGTTTGATCCATGTTTCAGCTCCATAGGTGACTATCGGGATGATGCATATCCTACTTTTAAGGACTTACAGGATTTTCTGGTTCTTGAAGCTCTATCATTAAAAGGGTTAAGATCCCACAAAATCAAGTGATAAAACTACTAGATTGGTAACTCTGTGGCAGGTAAGACGTACCCTAACCGAACACGTTCAATCCTCAAAATCCATCTTATTTATTGATTAATAAATCTAATGAGGCCCTAGGTTAGAGATGAAATATTAGTTGAAAAAAGGCGATTTTAGACAATCTTTTGTTAGACACTGTCAGCAAAACCATCCGCATAGATTTCTATCAGTTTTTAAAATGGTCCAGCTGGCTATCTATGTATTTATCACGCGTCAAGGCCGCACCAATTGACTTAGAGGGCTGACAATTCAAGCATTTACTTCTTATCATGTATATTAAAACAGTTGGGTTTTTTTTTGTATTTTTTATAATTCACCCTGGAAATAGGGTTTTAGGTGGGTGGTTGGTTGATTGGTTGGTTGGTTCAATTTTCAATGTAAATTTATGCTAAATTTTAAATTGCACCAGCTTATTTTCTGATAATTCAGACATATCAGTTTTCACTGTTCAACAAAATATGAGCGAAGTTGCTCATTCATTGATCACTCCTTTTTCCAATTTTTGATTGATCACCCCCAACATGACGTGCTGCCAAGCGACGTTGGCCTCCTAATGTTTTCTATTGAGTGACTAGCTAGACCTGTTTTTATCATTTGTCCATTTCACTTACATGGAAAAATGTCATCGAAAGATTCTTTGCGTTTTCGGGGAAAAATTACTCGACACAGATGGGAGATAGCTACGACACGGCACACAGGTTGAGAACTTCTGCTCTAAGTACACAGTGAAAGAAACATGCCGCAACAACTATTCTTGTCATGTTATCCGTCAGCCCACTTTTGAGACGACGAGTAGTAATGTGGCAAGTACGCTTGAGTGATTAAAATTTTCATAGCTTCTTAACGCTTGAATAGTATAGACCTCGTCGTCTTTTCATATGGAACCCAGACTTTCTCAATCAATGTCTTGTTTGCTTTAAGCCGGGAGATTTGGGGCTTGGCTCCTTGAGGGACCCCTCCAACATTTACTGATATTCGTTATTGTTGTACATGTTAGTAAAAATGCAGGTGAACTAATACGCATTAAGGTTTTGCCCCCTTCAGCAACTTTGAGTACTTAAAATATTGTCATGTCGTTGTTCAACCTTTCAGCTCTTTACAACAAAACCTCTGTGGCTTTTTTTAGCAAGTCCTACACAAAAATATATTGAATTGAGTTTTTAGGTACATGCTTTTCCCAGGAGCAGGACTTCATTCATCGATTCTCGACGCTTACGCACAGTCAGCTGATAGGTGTGCGATCTGTCACTGTCACGGAGCATTTCATTTTGTTCACGTGGAACCCATTTTTTTCAACTTTTTAACTTTCCCTGTTGCCTTGAGATGACGTGATACTTTGAAGTCCTAAAATCTCCAGAAAGTACCCGAACCGTTGTTTCTTGGTAGTTTACCACTGCTATCGACAATTCTTCATCATCATGAACAGATTTGGGTAGTCCTCAAGGTTTATTATTGGTGTCCATATTTTCAAACCCTAAACCTATTGAACCAACGCTGAACAGTTTGCAATGTTTTATTGTTCAATCCAAATGCCTTGTTGATGTTATCAGCAGCTTGAGCAGCACCATGTCCTAAATTCAAGTCGTAATAATTTGGGGGGTTGACATTCTTTCTGATAAGAGCCTTAAAACTTCGAATAATAGTAGATCATATCTTTACTAGAAAATAACCGTAAAAAATAACGGTGTTATTTATGTTTGGTTTGACAGTAAAGAGCCTAAAGCCAATGTAGTATAAAAAATGTTATTTTTCTGCATAAACTATTATTATTTTAGATATTTCTAGCCAAGATGAAAATGTGTGGATTTTTGCATCACATGATATTAGTAGAGATTTTTCTTACGAAACTTTTTCTAGTAATAACTGTAATCTTAGAATCAAACAATTTGCCGAGAAATAAAACAGGGAAAATTGTTTTTTTTTTAGAGGAAAATTAAATGAAATTTGCTACAATAATCGTTGTTATGATAACAGACTATCACATTTTCCCTATTTCATATTATCTCTCAGATATTAATATATCAGATTATGGCGAGTCCACTATGAGCATTAGGTTATCTCAGGAACATGAGCAGATAAACAAAGTAATTTGCATACATGCCTATTATATGTTCAAAGATACCATTACAATAGTGAATCTTTCACTTTCAGTATTATTAGTAGTATTCTCTATAATGTGAAAAAAAATGATATATCATGTATAACGACCTTCTGTTCACGCGAAGTTAACACGTGTAGAGAAAATGGAGGCTGGAGGTACTGAACTCAGGAAAAATCGTTTTATATCAATGACTGTTGAGTCCCGACTGACAAGAACAGGAGTTCTGAAAAGCAAAACATACTTAGTGACAGGGCTTCTTATACTTTTTTCATTCGTTACCCCTTTTGGTGAGACAGAATTCCTTGCAAACCCTCACTGTTATAAAAACAGTAGGCACTAGGACTATACATACTAAGTCTTCAGTCTTAATCTAACAGCAACTAAACGCATTACCAAATGCCTGTACTATGCATAAATGAATCACTATAGGTTATATGTGTACCAAAAGTTATTATCTAAAATATTATCTAAAAATATCTAGAAAAAATACCAGCACAAGATTTGGGCATTGTTAGTTGCTAAATGACCATAGAGCCAATATTTTCTGAACCTGCTCACTTCGTCTTTCCATCTTGTATTCTGTCGGCCTTGATTCCGTATTTTATCCCTGGAGATCATTCGAGTTTATTAATAGTTTATATGATGTCCTGGACTCCTGTTTTTTCCCCCTAATATTCTATGCGGTCTTGTGGTCTCTCCATGTGATGTTGAGCACGATTCTCTCATGTGTACGTTGCATGGTTTTCAGAATGCGGATCTGTCTCTTAGTTAGGTTCTATGTTTCAGATCCACAGGTGACAATCGGTAGGATGCATTGGTTGTATACTCTTCATTTTAGGACTAGTGAGATTTTCTTTTTCTTGAAGGTTGAGTTGGTTCTACCAAAGGCTTACCATCCTAGAGTGATTCGTCACTTGATTTCTTTTTCTTTTGAGGATTCCATGGGGATTCATGCATTCTCCCTATAGTCATGGAGATTTGTTGTCCTTAGCAGATGTATTTGTTTTAAAAGATTGGATGGGGGTAGATAAACCAAGGGTAGGAATGCTTATATTCTTCATCGCTCCCTGTTTATACCTTCATCATGGGTGTTGCTGAATCAGGAGCACACGTTGTAAAACGTGCACCCGGCTTCCCAGGCCTCGGTATTCTCCAATGGTCACCCATCTTAGTATTGACCTTGCTCAACTTTACTTAACCTCAGTGATCTTACGAGAGTCGACGTATCCAATAGGATTTGGTATTGACCTCTTAGCCTTGGGGAGAGGTTCCTCAATACTAGTCTTTGTACTGAATGCTTAGTAGAGGGGTACTGAGTACCATTTTTGAAGTCTTCAGCAATACACGGTAGTGGTTTGAACCACGCCCTTCTGAGCCGGAGGAGAGCACTCTACTGCTAGGCCACGGTGACCAGTATAAGCCCAGGAGGACAAGGTTAAACACCGACCGCCATTTTAAACAATTTTGGCTCCGAGTCGACAAGTTACAAGTATCTGTGAGCAAATGGCGAGACTATGCGAGAAAATGTGAGACCTGGACGAGAGTAGGCTTTTTCTTGGTTTTTCCTTCTCTTCAACTCCCAATTATAGAAATAATACGTCTACACACATGCACATACGTACGCATATGCTTATACATGTACATGCACACACACACACACACACACACACACACACACACATATATATATATATATATATATATATATATATATATAAACACACACAGGCAAACACATACAGTCATAGAAACATACATAAACACACATATATAAATCTGTGTTCCTAGACAGATTTATTTATAGTCTGCGCACACACCCACACTTATGTAAGGTTGTTTATGTAGACATGCATATGTAAATATATTTGTATATTTATATGAATTATTTATTCTTGCTCGCGGCTGACTGTTTCAATGAACATGAGGAAATTTATGTGTAGAATTGAGATTTATTGGTTTGAGTAGACAAATGCGATATATAGCCAAGGAATAACTTTCGATTTTATAACACTCACACAAACACACACACACACATATATATATATATATATATATATATATATATATATATATATATATATTTATATGTATATATATATATATATATATATATATGATAAAACCCTTTCATATTGCATTTCTCCCTCTGAGGATGACCAACGGTCAAAACCGGTTAGTATATATATATATATGATAAATGAAATGGCTTGTTATATATGTGTGTATGTGTGAGTGTGTGTGTGTGGTAAAAAGTAAGGAATACCCACACTGGTTGGAGATTATCTAATATTCAATAACTTGGATATTTTGTAAAAAGCTTTGTGATCATAGTAATCTTTCAGAAACCGATCAAGAGAATCTTTTTATGCAAGCAGAAAAATACATAAACAGATCCAACATAGTGCTCGATACCATCGGTAGAGCGGTTATATCGCGAGTGAAGATTTTTCCATAGGTTCATTAGATTGTACATTCTGTTTCACTCAAAAAGATTTTCGAATGAATACATATATATATATATATATATATTGCTCAGTTAATTGTACAATATTCCTCACACTGGTCCTTTTTTAGATCAATATATACATATACCCTCACCTATATATATATATATATATATATATATATATATATATATATATATATGTATATATATATATATATATATATATATATATATATAAATATATCCCTCCTATATACATATATATACACATTTATATAGACTCATATATATATATATATATATACTCACATATATACACACACGTATATATACATATAAGTATGCCCTTCACATATATCCCCACCCATACATATGAATATATGTATACCCACACACATACACATATACCCCCACATATATATAAGTATACTGCCTGCACTCTTATTTGTTTCCCCCACCCATATATATATATATATATATATATATATATATATATATATATATATATACCCCATGTTTTCGTGTGTGAGCTGTATACCTATGTATATATATGTGCATGCATATGTCCGTGTATATATCTATCGATCTGAGGCCTTTCAGATCTACCTGTCTGCGTATCATATCAATCCATCTGTCTGTCTGTCTTTATTTCAAATCTATCCATCTGTCTGTCTGCGTATCATATCAATCCATCTGTCTGTCTATCTATCAAATCTTTCTATCTGTCTGTCTGTTTATCAGATCTATCCATTCGCCAGTCTCTCAAACCAATCTGTCTATCTGATCTATCTATTCATCAAGTCATGTTTATTTGTAAGTGCGTTTATAGATCATCTTTTTAATGTAAATCCGAAAAACACGTGTAGATAATCGATATTTGAATATTTATCAAATTAGCCACGGTTCGTAAATTGAACACCGATTACCTCTAAGCAGGTAGCTTTGTAGTTACCTCACTCAGTTTTATACGTACTATATTTGATAACCCGAACCAAAAAATTCACACATTGTATCACGATACCTAATTCTGTATATAACATAAAACCCTTAAAAATGACTTACATAGATAGCATTATCAGATTGGAAAAGATTGCTTGAAATGTTGGACAAATTCTTCTACATCTTCAGTGTTTAAAGCCGTAAAGCTCTTAAAACTGTATGTATATATATATATATATATATATATATATATATATATATATATATATATATATATATATATATATATATGTGTGTGTGTGTGTGTATGTACATATATGTGTGTGTGTGTGTGTATGTACATATATGTGTGTGTGTGTGTATGTACATATATGTGTGTGTGTGTGTGTGTGTATGTACATATATGTGTGTGTGTGTGTGTGTTTATATATATATATATATGTACGTGTGTGTGTGTTTATATATATGTGTGTGGGTTTATATATATGTGTGTGTTTATATATGTGTGTGTGTGTTTATATAAATGTCTGTGTGTGTGTATGTATATATATATATATATATATATATAAGGTAGTGTGTGTGTATCATTTATGATTAGACAGAAACATCGGAATATATATCATGCGTCATATACGCTCGCACACACAAAAATACACACACACACACACACACACACACACATATATATATTTATATATAGAGAGAGAGAGACAGACAGACCGGCAGTTTGCATATGATAATATAAATAATTACAATTGTGCATATATATATATATATATATATATATATATATATATATATATATATATATATATATATATACATATATATATATATATATATGCTGGTAAAATCGATCATACTTGTTCTATCCATCTATCTATCTATCTATCTATCTGGGTGTGAGAGTATGTTCTTTAAAAGGGCGCCATTTTTGTTGTATCTCTAGTCTACCATGGACTTCTCTTCTCGTGTCTATTTTTGAGCGTCGTGTGGGAACCACAGCTCGCCCGCTCGACGCCAACGTGGGTATTTCTCTCTCGAAATTCTATGCAGCCTCTCGACCCATAAATATTTGGCCTTTTCCGCGTAGACTTCTTGAGAACCCGCTTGTATGTTACAACCAGACACAAAACCTTGCCAAAGGTCGGTGTTTTCTCCCCCGCTGATTAAACACAATAAATACGGTCTCTTTATTACGAAACCGACAAGAAAAGTGTTAAAGCTGAAGGAGTGATAGATTCATGCCTTTCCGAAGGGTATTTGTGCAAAGTGAGTGAGCACTGTGTCCCGGCTGGAGTTTTAACTCATGAAATCATCATTTTAATCCAGTGATCATGGGAGTCTATTATCGATGTGATGTGTATATATATATATATATATATATATATATATATATATGACAAATACTTTTGAAATTGAAGTCATAGCCGCCGAACAAAGCTCAAAGCGGATACAATGTAATATTATAACTAAAATTACATACATATTTGTTGTATAATCTGTCTGCTTAGCAACTGTAAAATATCAAATACTTTGCAAGTAGAAATTGTCGAGGATTTGAATTTCTACGTGTATTTTCATGATTTGAGGCCCCTTTATCACATATGCAACGGGCAGGTCAAACTAAACAGCTGCAGAGTCACCAGAAGGCTGCATTAATGACCTTTTAGAAGAAAACTCTCAAAAATCAAGCAACTATTGGTCCAAAGTCTGGCCTCGGCAGAATTGCCAAATTCTCCGCGCTTAACTGACCCCGAAAAAGCATTGGAAAAAAAAAAACGGTAAAAGGTGTTAAAAGGACGTTAGCTATTTCCAGACCACTTTAATAACTTAAAACTAGCTACTTTTGTATCGAAATGGCCAAGAAATAACGAAAAATTGCTGGGAGAAATAGCGCTAAAAATGGGCTAAAAATAGCGTTAACTATTGAATTTTTGCGATTCCAAACACGAAACATGTGAAAATTTAGCTCGAAAAGCGCTAAAGTAGGCAGTACTGCATGCCTCGCTTTAGTTTATTCTAGCCCTGGTCAAAACTCTTGATAGGAGGTTGATAATACATTTTTTTTTGTCTGTCATTTTCACTATTAAGTGCTGTTGTACCGGAAATTTCTCTGTTAATAACACGACTTATTTATCGGGTCGAGGTGTGCAATATAACGCAAGTACACGGTTGAAAACACTTAGATGTCGAAACAACGGATTATTAATCATTGTCAAATTATAAACAAGAACTAATTCTTACCCTACCCGGCTTCTTCCCCTCCCTCGCCACTGACTTTCCCTCCACCCCCCACAGCACCTTCCAATAATCCTGTCGCATATTTCAAAAGGTTGAAGCAACAGAGGGGGTTATGTGTCCAAAAGAAATATTATTCAGTCGATATATAAGTAATCTAGCTAAGCGTTGTTCAAACTATCTGATCTAGCTGATCAGCAAGGTCTTTTGTCCAATTCATAAGAGTCCACTAGAATATAAACGCTAAATAATTGTTCTTACATGATAAGTAAAATATTAATTGGACATTCGCAGTAATGTAAATTTTTATCGTAAAAATATGAATATATTGAAATGAATATAAATAGTATATGAAGTATTCTGATTATCCATATAAAAGGTATGTAGACAATTGGTATGTTAATTATCATAAGTGTATGTCGTGTCAGTCCTGTTTCAACCTGAAAGTCGTAATGGAATGGTCCATGTGAAATATATTAACAGATCCAATTTAACTACAAAAGGGTTGTAAAATGAGACGGTTTGTTGCCTTGACAACGAAGGAAATGTTGACTGTTTGAAACTAGCATGAAATTAATAAAGATAGTGTATGTATGACCGAAAGAAATGTTTTTACGTTTGTTTAACGTTAAAAGACTCAAGACTTCATGTCGGATCACCCTTTAAAACGGTTTGAGTTGACTTGAGACTTTGAAAAAAAAGCTACTTGAAATTTAGATACTTCAATTATTAACTATTAATTATTAGATTACCTAATAAAATATCTTTAAGCTCCTTGGTGTTTATCCAAATATAAATAACACAGTCATTTTTATTTAGTACTTTATACTCTGTTAATTGTCATTTGGTCTGTCGTATAACAAACAGAAAGAGAGGAAGGGGGGTAATACGTATACACGAACACAAAATTGGCTGGGGCTAAGTAATTTTTTTACATGTGTACGTGTGTTCGTTAACTGCTGGTAAAAAATGTTCTGAGTGTACCCGTGAATATTTCAGGTGATTCATTAGTACTTTTATACTTTTATCAGTGTATACATTTGTCATACATGGAATATTACAAATCCTATTTGGTTTTCTAAATTAGGCTCCAGGTGTACAGAAGTGATGCTGCTTAGTAGGGTTCTATGCATAGGAGAACGATACGAGTTCTGGGGGATCTGATGGTAGACATATTTTGCTGTCTCTATCTCTGTATCAAACGCACACACACACACACACACACAAACACACACACACACACACACACACACCATCTGTCCCCCTTTTCTCAAACGCACGTACATACACTAGCTATTAATCTATTTATCTGTCCTTTCCCGCTCACAAACACACCCATGACTGGCTCAATATATTTTCCAATCTTAGTTCAACCGACATTTTACAAGAATGTGCTACCTGTATAGAAATATCTCCTCTTATCAAGGCACGCACTCTCTCTCTCTCTCTCTCTCTCTCTCTGTCTATCTGTCTCTGTCTCTCACCCTTTCTCAGTATCTATCTATCTCTCTCACATACACAAGTACTCATACACTGCCTCTCTTCCACACTCATAAAACACACAAACACACCATATATATTTCTTATACATGCATTCAAAAACACACTATATTTCTCTCTAACATACATATTCACTATGTATCAAACATTCACACACACGAACACTCTATCTACTCCCTCTCTCTCACACACACTATCTTTCTCACATGCATACACATAAACACCACTATTTTTCTCACACGCATACACATACACTATCAATCCCCCTCTCTCACTCACACACACGAACATACACTTACTAGCTATCAATTTATTTCTCTTACACACATGAACACACTATTCATCTATCGATCTCACACAAACTATCTATCTCATACACGCAAACATACACACCTGTACACACTATCTAAGCCCTCTCTCCCTCACACACACACACATGCACGTACCCACATTAGCTATCAATCTATCTTTCTATTTTTCTCTCACACATACATTCACTATCTATCTCATACAAACTATCTATCTCACACACACACATACACACACACACGCACACTCATGAGAAGGTAAACATGGACGTGTCTGTCTGGGTTCTTATGGTTAAGAGTTCCTTTTGCAGGCCAGTGTCAGGAGGACATGCGTCCTTCCCTCTGCGTCTCAAAATGTTTACTTTCAGCTTGAACAACACTATACAAATACAATATTTATTGTCTGTCTTAATCTTCGTTCTTATGGTTAGCCCAGCCGGTCACTGGTCCAGTTATATCGACCGCATTTCTTTCGTACCAATCGAAACTGACCTTTCACAATTAGCAACTCCATTATTCCACGCATTTTCCGACCATTGTTTTTGTCTCGGTTACCTTTTTATGACTGTACGGTCGATGCATTCTTCGGCCGTCACGTTATCGTTTTTATTCCAGTGTTGCCAATTTTTGAGCTAAATTGAGCGCGTTTTTCTTTTCGCATTATTTGTAGCACGAATTTTCTTCACACTTAGCCATTTCAGCTATTTACAATGGCTGAAAAAGCAGACTGTTTGAGTTTATATTTGGTCGTTTTGACTATTTTTCGAAGTCAATTTAGCGCCCAAAATGATTGATTCGGTGATTTTGCTTCATATCTCGTCACTTGTAGCCAGTCTTGTCAAAGGGTCCGGAGCGGGTTGGGGAAAGATTAGCAATTTGGTCTTCAACCTGAAGGAAAGAAAAAGCAATATTTCTAAATAAAAGAATCTGTTTAGTGACACCAGATAATTCAATCTAGTAACTGTAACTCTCCATCTATTCAATCTCTATCTATTTCTCTCTCTTTTTCTCTCTCTCTCTTTTCTTTATTTCTCTTTCTCCTCCCTCCCCCTTCCTTTCGCTATTTCTTTCCTTCCTTTTCTTGACTGATGACGTTGGAACAGAATCTGTCTCTCCCTTCTCTCTTCACCCGTCCTTTCGAACTTTTCATCTTTTTTTGGTCTTAACCGGAAGTCTGAATTAGTCATTTTTGCTAGGTTAGGGAAATCAAGTCAAAACCCAGTACGAATCTGACAAATATATAGTCCAGTCATGCGTCCCATAAGGTTATGATAGATTCCGAAATCCCCGATTAGAGGACGATGACGTTTGGCGACGCATCACAGTATCTTAGTTTCTTATTCATGAAAGAAAAAACTATGGCCAATGCCCGATATTTAGTTGTAAATCACCCTGTGCTGTTAATACATTATCTCTTTCGAACAGGTAGTTTCTGTACTAATACAGACGGTGTCGCCCACACCTCTGCCCCTGGTAAAAGTTCTTCCTTGTCATTCGTGTAATCCTATACGATGTTCGTAGCTTTGTTTCGAAAACCAAGCTGTCAAACGTAGAGGTGTGAAATATGAACGTTCTTTTCTTTCTTTCCTTTTGTCTTTTTCAGAAATATTTTCATCGTGTTTTTTTTTTTGTTTTTTTTTGTATGTGTTTTTTTTTTATCTAAATAATACTATACATTATTTTTGGCACGGTGCAGTTGTAGTTATCAAATGGCAAATTCAGGTCAGCCCAGTCGTACTATAAGTCATTGTAAATATAGTTGGTCTCCATTCTAATTTAAACAAT
Source organism: Thysanoteuthis rhombus (assembly GCA_963457665.1). NCBI lineage: Eukaryota > Metazoa > Mollusca > Cephalopoda > Oegopsida > Thysanoteuthidae > Thysanoteuthis > Thysanoteuthis major. Next base: position 30,500,365 of record OY735239.1, read on the forward strand.
ATGTCTTTCCATCGTTATGTAATGTATGTGAAGCACCG
>OY735239.1:30502902-30507902 GCA_963457665.1 Thysanoteuthis rhombus
TAGGCATATATGCATATATATGTATAGACATATATACGAATACATATTTATATACATACATAAGTACGTATATATCCATATGTTTTTATATATATATATATATGCCTTGATGAGTGTGTGTGTGTGTGTGTATTCATACATCCATATATATTTATACATACATATGCATATATATATATATATATATATATATATATATATATATATATATATATATATATATATATATAATCTTTTTCTTTCCTCCTCGTGTCTTATCACCAGTCTAATCGTGTCGCACGTTTGTTTCCTTTCAAAGAGAATGGTGTCACCGAATATCACTCTGTTGGTTCAACTCATTTTTTGAATATTTTGGCATGACCCCCACAACCCTATCTCTCCCTCTCTCCTTCTTCCTTTCTTTCCCTCTCCCCTCTCTCCCTCTCTCTTCTTTATCAGTCTGCCTATCTCCTCCTTGGGGTTACTGACGTGACCCCCTGACTGGTAAAGAGAAAGGTACCTACCGCCTTTCCACCCGAAGAAGCAACACCAGACCAGAACATAACTGAGAAAAGACGCCAGATGTACCTGAAAATAGTTTTCTCTATTAAACACAGACATGAATTTGCTTTGTGCGACCACGAAGAGCAAGTTACCGTGAAGTCCCGCATATGAGTCGATTTTGGATTATGGCACAAAAACTTGTCAGTTTATGATATGCCTCGTAATCTAGTTTCATAGTTTATATGCTATGTTCCCAGTGGATATAAACCTAATGATTGATAAATAGATTGATATAACCAGTTTATTGGTATGGCTTATGGTTAATCCTACAATATGAGACCGAAATGGCGATATCTGAGGGCCAATTTTACAAATGGTTTCCCAATTTTATTTCAACATTTGCTCAAATGGCTTTTATTTCCCTTTGGGAAAGCCATTTCAAGGGGACATCGAATCGAAAAAAAATCCTGAATCGTTTGTAAAATTGACTTTCTTATATTGTCATTTCACTCTTCTATACAGATATATATCAAAGCTGCGACTGAAAGGGTAGCTGCTTTAACGTAGCGATGCGTTTTACCATTGAGCTAAACAACAGCCGATAATGCAAAGGCCCAAATAACACCAAATTATCATCTCATTTATTCTCGGTCTATATGTCTCTTTCAATGCGATGAAAAGGGATAGATATATGAATACGAAAATAGATGATATGAAAAAGGATTGGTGTTCAAACGTCAGTTTAGCACTTTCGGTGTAAAATTCCATAAAGAATAATAAAAGACAGACTTTTAATTCCATATTCAGATATTAAGATAATAATTCCATTATCTTAATATCTTATGAACATAGGAACATTAAAAATCCATTTATTTCTTTGTTTATTCATGCATATATCTATTTTGTGTAAAAATAGAAAAGAGGCCTTAAGTCAAAAAAAGAAATGAAAAATCCGTTCAAAGAATCTGTTAAGATTATTTTTTTTTTATTGTTTCGATTAAATTAGACTTTTATAGTTTCGATAAAATTTAACTTTAATACGTAACGTGTTTGTTTTTAGTCCATAACAATAGTACGTGGCAGTTTGCATCAGAAACGGTGTTGGCTGAATAGTAAACCTTTTCGCCCGAATCAAATCTTGGGTCCTCCAAAGCGATATTGTACCGTTGTTTAATTATACGTTTTAATAAATAAAATGAAGATTTGGAGCTTTAGTCATGGGTTTATGTACGCCAAACCAAAGAACATCCAGTCAAAATGCAATTGTATTAACGAATCCTTCACTTTTAGTATTATTTTCGTTGAAGTGAAAAAAATACATAAATATGATAGGCCATGTACATCAAGAACAATGTTCAAAGCAGGGTGCTCAGATTAGTCCAGTAAGGGAGATAATCGAACCTTTATCTTGGAGACGAAACACCGGCTTTCAAATTTGAAAATCTTTCACATTCAGCATGTTTCTCTATGATGTAACAACTTAATATATACAATTCAGAAATAAGACACGTTTAACTTGGGGCAATGTGACGGATTGAGTGTGTTTTGACCTGGTGTCATAAAGGTTTTTCTCACCACGCAACCCGTTATTCGTTTCACCTTGACGTAGCATTCCAATCGATAAACCAGCAAGGACTGGAAAAACGGTAAAAACAATATATCGCCTCGAGGCTTCCATCCAAAGCTCTCTATTTACCAGAAGATGGTAACAACATAATCAACAACGGCTGTTATGTATTAACTACTAGACAAAGGCTTTTTTCCATTTCTGTCCATGACGACAGTGATTGCGCTAGCCACTGCTATATTTTAACGGCAAACATTTCTATCTCATCATTCCATCCTGTATCTGGTCTTTCCTACTGCGTTTACTGTCCCTACGAGCTCCAATTGATAGTCTTGCCAACTAAAAAAAACATTTCTGCGCTAGCGTGACTCCAAAAAGTGCTTAGCCTTTTTTTGAATAACCAAAAACGTCCAAAATGGCAAAAATACACTAAAATTATACTGAAAATGATGAAAAAAAAGCCAAACACTCGTCTAGTACCACAATCAAATCATGAAAAGCACATCGGTTCCCGTGAGATCATCAAAGTAAAGCAACGTCGAACTTGATCATTACCTAGATGAGTGATCGTCTAAGGATACCAGGTGCCAAAAGCAAGTCGGGATCGAACCCTGACCACATCATACATCATACTTTAATGTACTCAATGCCTATTTACTAAAGAAGTGAGTGGGGGTAGAAATGAGGGTAGGTGGTTATCAAACCAGGGATAGGAGATGCGCCCACCCCAAGCAAGAGAAAGAGGAGCCTTCGGGTCGCCTCCTACTACAGTCGACCAACTGCTGACACTGCAACTACCGCTGTCTGTCTAGTGAGTAGCAGTTCACGCACCCGGAAGTACGAAGAGAAACATGTCAAAATGTTGAAACTGTTTGAAGACGCAGTAAAACAACAACAAAAAAAGAAACAATAACAAAAAACAAGTTCAAGAACATGGTACAATTTACAATGTTCTCCTAGACTCACTAACCGTTTTGCTAGCCCAGTGATCTCCAACCAGAGGGGGAGGGGATTCTCCCTGATGGAAGAGTTTTGGTTGTCCGATAGGGGAATAAGTCCACAAGGTGAAAAATTATAAGTCATGATGAATGGTTTGGGCCTAAGGGTAGTTAGTATGTGTGATGGAAGATGGAGTATCATTGTGCAACCAAAGGTTTGGGTTTTCCTGGTCAACTTACTTAAATGGATGGGGTGAAAACTAACAATCTTACTGACAATAGTGTGCAATGGCCTTGAGCTTGGGAACCACTTTATCTGTGGGTAGCAATTCAAATACCCAGAAGTGCAAGAAAAACACGTCAAACATTTGAAACTGGTTGAAGACGCAGTATTGAAATATGTTGAAGCGTGTGGTACTGTTTGTAATATTACTTCATAAAAGAATAATAATTATCCCAGCGATAATTAGAATCTCAGCGACTGTTAAGACTACAATAAATAAAGTGGTTAATAAAAAAAAAAAAGATAACATTAAGTAGCTAAAATATTTTTGAAAAGATTTATGACTATTTATTTAGGACGTGCGAGTGACATAGTGGTTAACAGCGCAGACAATGGCTTGAGAATGGTTGTTGAATGCCAGACGTATTGTTATTGTTAGCGAGGCCAAAAGGTGAATTCTGTCGACTGGACATCAACGCTTTGTCCAGGCTTTCGCCCTTGAGGTCATCCTAGTGTCTTTATCTATCTATCTATCTATCTATCTATCTATCCATCTGTCTATCTATATATCTTAACAAACGTACAAGAGAAAAAAAAGGAAGTGGTCTTTTCATCGTCACTTTTAACTAAAACGAATTTAGTATCATGTATGAATGAATACTTGGGGTGGATGAAACATTAAGGTGCTTATCCAACTCCCCATGAGGGCAGAATTTGGCACAAGGTCAAGTTTAAAGTTGGGGCCCATCTCCATAGAAAAGGGTCGTGTCCGGAATTGTCCAGTTCCCTCGGTATCAAAGATTGACCCCGACCCCACCCGTCTTAAAACAATGGGGTACAGAGGTGCAGCCTGGGGAAGGTGGTTCCCTTGAGCTAGACACTAAGTGTTTAGTGTCTTTATTTAAGGAAGATGTTAATGATCATCAGATTCTGTTTCGCTTGCTCGGATGTAATGTTTGGTCTGGATCTTAAAGTTCCAGTGTATTAATCACCATTACCCGCAACAGCCAAGTCTAATCACTGCTGCTGGGTATTGGTTATTCCTGCTTTCTGTCATCTATATCAATCTAACCGGACTTTACCTAGCCCTGACCGTTTACAGTTGAAACTTGAAATTTTACAACCACCCAAACCCTCAATGGGTAGAGAAAACGTTTTTTTTTTGCTTTTTGCCCCCTCCCTAAATGGGTTTTTATTGGGGTTCAAATAATGATAAATGCTTATGGCAAAACGGTCCCTCAGTTTGTGTCCAGCAGCATTTAGACTTGTTTTTTGAAAATGTGAACCTTTTAGTGATCACAGTTTGGAAAAGGCAATAAAAGCAACTTTGATGACCCAATCGAGTGTTTAACAGCATATGTGGATGGCGGTGATTCATAAGTTCCCTTGGGATTCTAGTTTTACTCTTTCCATTTTCGATGATAGCTTTTAGTTCCTATTGTTACGATTTGTTCTCATAATTGAACCTTAATCGTTTGCGCAGTTCTCAGTGTATCCTGTTCCTAAAATCACGCCTTTATTACTTTGATTTTCTTTTTCTGTCCCTCTGTCTTCTATGTTTTTCTCTCCTCTTCTTTTGAACGCTTTTTCCTTTCTCTGTTTCCTCTCTGTGATTCTAACTTCAATTTTCTTGATCTTTCCTTACCCTTGATTGGCATGACTTGATTTTATATATATATATATATATATATATATATATATATATATATATTAAGAAATGGATTTATATGATCAGACTGATTATGAATTGCGTTGTGTTATATAGAAACTCATTGGAAATGATCTCCCG
>OY735239.1:30512902-30522902 GCA_963457665.1 Thysanoteuthis rhombus
TTATGATATTTTGCTAGATAAAAATACTTCCTGCCCTTTGTTCCGAACTTTACATAATTCCCTGTGAAGGAACTGAACAACTGTAGCCATCAAAGATGACGAATGTTTCTATCCATTTTTTGTTTGTGCGTTTGTTTGTTGTTGTGTTCTAGCACTCTTGGCCGTACTGTTTTATCTTGAGATTTGGAAATTGGAATTAGTATTCTATCAGACCTCTACAAAACTATTTTTTCTTTAAAGCCCCTTCGTATAGCAGTGATCAGCAGGCTAATCTTGCAAGCCGTTGTTAGTGGGTCTGATCCTCTTCTAATTTCCCAGTATTGATAGTCTGATACCAATACATGCTGTTACTACACTTATATAATGAATAGTGTGGGCTTTTCTTTTTGTTTTTTGATGTTCGTAACACTTGACTCTCTCACTCAGGGGTAAGAAATCTTGCTAATAAAAGTACCCCCTCCCTCAAAATTTGAAGCTATGGACACTTCAACTGAAAGAAATTAATTTTTCCTTAGACAATAGTTCCATTGAAATTCAAATATATCCGTAAATTTTTTCACGGGTTTTTAGCGACTGTAGAAAAATGTGTTGTCGATTATCATATTTGTGGTGTTCTCATTTTTCGTCTTACAGATGAATGTCGGAATAGGAAAATAATAAAAAGAATTAAAAAATTAGGGCGAGTTTCTTCTAGTCATTCATTCATTCATTTCTTGTCGCTCGCAGCCAGGCTACTTTGAGAGTCGTGGAGCTGAGTGTCTTGCTCTGACCGAGCGTAGTATAGAGATCGGTATCCTCTTTTAGGGTATTAATGTGATCGTCACGGTATGCCTTCTTTATTATGCCCAGCGGCCAGCAGTACCTGGTATACCCAAACAGTTGCCCATCTAGGTAGTGACCAGGCTGCGACACTGCTCAACTTCGTCGATTGTAAGAGAATCGGTGTACCCAACCTGATTTGCTCGTTGCAAAACAAGATTATATCCTGAAAATCATCATCTTTTAAGATGTGAAATCTATGGTCCACGAGCAGCAGAAGCTTAGACGGCCCAGGGGGGGGGGGCGCTGCTCTTGAGCAACTGACCCATCGAGACTAGATATCGTACACCTTTTGAGGCAGATAATGTCTTGGCAACTTAGAGACAACTAGCCGATCTATGCTCTTCCTCTTTTAGAGTAATTGAGGAGTTCTGGGCAACTGATCCCCCGGACACTGGACATTGTTCACTCTTTGAGGCGAACAGTGTCACTAAAACGTTAGGGCAACCTGCAATCCTCCTCTTTCAGTGCAATGGGGAACTGCAGCTAGGGCAACTGATCCCTTTGGTACTGGACATTGTACACGTTTTTTTTTAAAGCAAATAGTGTCACAAAAGCGTCAAAACGACCCACGACCCCCCTCCCCTTTTAATACAATGGAGAAGTTCTGCTCCAGGGCAACTGCCGCTCCCCACCCCACCCCACAGCTGGACACTTGACATTGTAGGCTTTTTTAAGGCCACAGGAAAGATCCTGGACCGGGTAAGTAGCGAGTACAATTGTACCCCGATGTTGGCATCCATCGAACATGTTAAAAAATGTGTTGTCGATTATCATACTTGTCATCCTCTCATTTTTCATTAAATAGACGAATGTCTCAATGGGCGTGCCACTTTAAACAACACTCCATTACACTTATTGCAGCTTGAACTGAAAATAGCCCGCCTATCTGATCATGTCCACACCCTGAGCAAGTCTTTTATCCGTTATCAGTGGCGCGTGCCCATGTACGGCTAATGGAAACAGTGTGTGCCTCGACCAATCTAACAACAGTTATCAAATATTTTCGGAATGTCCAAGTGTATGTCACTTGGAATTCCATTGACATAGGATCATAATTATCGTACACCCCAGCCTTATATGAATTTCTACGTGTTAGACCGGAGCGGAAGTCATGTCATACCACACATGTATACACAACAGTAGAATACATACATTGGAATACATAAATTGATATTTACGCCATTGTCCACACGTTCACAAGTCACTTTGTTCATTTTTCGTTTTCAGTCCTGCAAAGGCTAGTATAAAGAGAGGGAACACACTGACACAGAATGGGCTGCTCCTGCCAAAGCTAGACAAGCAGCTGCTACTGATAATGCCATCATTATTACTTCTACTTCTACTGAATATAAATAGATTTATACATCACTGTGCATACATAAACACGCCACTCTGTTTTCTGTCATACGAAAGGTAGCATAAAGAAAGGAAACACACAGACACAAAATGGACTGCTCCTGGTTATGTTATGCGGGCAACTGCGACTGATGATATCATTACTACTAATAGTAATATGAAGACTATCACTACTACTAAATATAAATAGATACATATGTCACTGTACACACATTCACATGTCAGTCAATTTGTTTCTTTTCAGTCACACTAAAGCTCGCATAACACACTACTACTACTACTACTGTTGATTTTGATCTCATTTCCGTTTTGTACTCAGTTATGCTGTTTAATTGTTTTCAAATCATTGAAACAGAATATATACGAGTTGTTGAAAATTGACAGAAAAAGATTTCGTTCAAGATAAGCATTTTTCATTATTGCGATAATTATATTCATACCAAAATATAAAAGCCAAGCTAATATAATTGTTTTGTTTTTTAAATCCCCGAAACGGTTACATTGTAAATAACTGATGATCCCAACAAGAGAAAATTCACTCATTTCACCATAATGACAACGTATATGTGAAACAGAGGAAAAACACTGAAGGAAATTACATTAATTGAATTGATAGATACTGGGAAATAAGTGACTGAAGTGACACGAAAAAGTTTTGAAAAAGTTTTTTAGTGTTCTGTGTTTAAAGATGTAAAGCTTTCTAGTCTGTATATATACATATATATATATATGTGTGTGTGTGTGCGTGTGTGTGTGTGTGTGTGATAGGCAGGTGCATGGCAATACATACGCATACCCTAGTTTAGGGCGTCGGAGATAGTCCACAAAATAAATCATGAAATATATCCTGCGTCTTCAAGGTTGAAAATTGTTAAACGCTTACTATTTGAGTTTTGACTTTTTTCTTACGTGACAACGACGAGGGATGACAATGGCCGAACAAAAAACCAGTAACGAATTTACTCCCACTTCTAAAGCCCAACTCAGGTCGACTTATTTTGCTCAATCGTATTTACAGGAACTTCTAGTAAATGAGTTGAAATGAGACACACAGTTTTGGGATAGTATTGTATGGAGAAATTAATTCTCTTTTATTTAACTTTTAGATCTTAGTGATGCATGGAAGGTTGACCCTTGCACAGCCAAGTTTGTTTCGTAGGCTTACACCTAATTTGGTTGGACCCAAAAGTATCCTGTGTCATTTTGCGAAATGTCAGGGAAATCTTTGAGATGTCTTTGAAATTTATTTGGCTTTTCAATGCATGTGTATGCATACTCATTGATTTTTTTTTTTCGAACAAAATGTTATATCGGCATCACGACTGCCCTTTTGACTGGTTTCCTTCCCAAGAGAGAGCTGAGCCAGTTTCACTATTTTACCCATTCCTGGCGAATATGGATTCATATTTCTCCTTAGGGAATCAGTGCACGGCCTAGACCTGAGTTTTATCACGGCTCGGCTTAGCCTGAGCTTGGCTGCAGGAGCTGCCAGAAGACCTTCAAAGTTGGTATCTAACCACCTCAAGATCGGCATCAACTGTAAAGCCTTTAGACTGATTATGTTAGAAAATGTAAGCACATTTTAGAATTATTCAATAATATTTTTTTGAATACCTTCTACTTCTATGATGAAAAGACACTTTTAAAGAATCAATTTTTGTTAAAAATAATTTGAAAAGAATCATTTACTTACGTGGATAGAAATTTTGAGTGCGTCCATTTTCTTAGACTGGCAGTGAAATGTCACCTTAATCTGAGCCGGAATTGGATCAGTTGAGAAGAAGCCCCCGTAATCAAAACTTTCAGAATGAGAAAGTCGGGGTCCAGTTTATATTTATAGTTTCGTTGAAAATTGGATTATCCTGTAAAAACCTTTGAAACTCCAACGTCCCTTGGCCTTCGACCAGGAAAAATGTAACGCTATGCTAAATTCCAGCTTCCTATGTGCAAGATTGTAGTCTACAAAATGGAACAGACAGACTGTCAGATTTTGATTTTCGTATATATATAGATATAGAAATGTGTTTATACTTACACACACACATATATATATGTATGTTTATACATGTATGTTCATACATTTATATATATAAACGCACCGACACACACACATATGCACAAAGGAATCGGAGAATTATGACGTCTACTTCCTTTTCTCTGCGATGACCAGGCACATTTTTATACCCTCCACCCTCAGTCACACCCCAGTTTACATTTTACCCTCGCACCCTACCCACTCCAGTACCCACATCCTTTACATTGTTTACCTCTGCAATGTTTGTCACCTCATTTCCGATACGGGCGAATTAATAAAAGAAAGAAAGAAAGACAAAATTACGAATGTAAGTACAACTAGAAGCTTATTACGATTACTATAACCACAACGACGAAGGCCACCACCACTGGACAATCAGCTGGGATAGGTTGGGCTTTTAGCAGTTGTCTAGTTACTTTGAAAATTTAAAAACCACTTCTGTGAAGGGAATATTCTGGTAGAATCATTTAGCATTTAGTTTTTTGCCAGTAATCAATGAACTCCAGCAGAGGTTTCAACACTGAGGTCAGTGGTCCATTAGGGTACGTCCAGTAATATTCAGGGTCCACAATGGTGTTTGATCTGAACATGATATTGCGAATCGTACAGCAGAGGAACATCATAATCCATTGCACAACTATCAAAAAGCGTAATAACTAAACACAGATTCGAACCATGCATTTATATATGTAATCCATTTTTAATGAGTATGATGTTTAAAGGTCAAAAATATCTTTTTATTATAGTCTTTTATTAGTCTTAGATATGAATGCTCAAAATCGGGGTCCCCTAGGAATTTTTCCTCTACAGAAAGAGTCTTTGAGTTTTCTAGTATTGAGAACCACTGAATTACAACAATAAACAATGACCCTTAAAAATCATTTATATTCTATTATTAGTCTAAAATCTAAATGCTTTAAATCGGGGTCCTTTAGGATATTTCCTTTACAGAAAGGGTCTTTGAGTTTTTTTTTAAGATTAAAAACCACTGAACTACAATAATAAACAATGACCCTTAAAAATCATATTTATTCTATTATCAGTCGAAAATCTAAATGCTCAAAATCGGGGACCCCTAGGAATTTCCCTTTACGGAAAGGTTCCTTGAGTTTTATAAGTTTAAAAACCATTAAACTAAAGTAATAAACAATGACCCTTAAGAATCATATATATTCTAAGTTTGAGAGGTTTATGCTAAATCGGTCGGTACTTGGGGGGGGGGATCCAACCCCTTTTAGCGATCACAGCCCAACAAATGGTGAGGGAAACTCATTCATCGATCATTCCTTTCCTGACTTTTTAATTGATTACCCCTAACACAACTACTATGGATGGTGGTGATTTATTTATTGGAATACTAGTTTTCATGCTTCCGTCTGAATAGATTCTATTTTTCCCCAGCTTTCCGTTCTTCCGACACTTTTGTAAGATTCTTCAGAATTAATCCAAGTCCATCAATAATGACGAACACAGCTATAACCTTAATCTTCCAGATTTTTTCTCAGTTATTTCGTAAAGCCTAGGTACTGTTCCAAATTTTTGTCTTCTTTCTATCTTCCTCTACGGTCTGCTGGAACAGCTAGATTCACAGACAATTTTCCCTTGTTTACAATTATTATTAACGCGACTCGAGTGTTTTTCTACGAACCAATTAATGTATTCCTGAATATTTCAGGTCGAACGACAATTAGGGAGATAACGAAAATTACGCCCATATCAACCACTCAAAACACATTAATCATTAATTGTGGCCTGCAGGCTTAATGATTCCATTCTGGCCTTTTTAACAGGCAAAGAAATGGCATTTTTTTTTTATTTGACAAAAGATTTATGAGTTCTTCTCAGACACGACGCTCCATAAGGAACGTCATTTTGGTTTTTATTCTAAAAATTTTTTATCTATAATTTAATTCGGAAGATTTTTTAAAAATTAATTTTTGAATCTCTAATCTGCAAATCTCTGATTTTTCTTCTTCAATCTTACGTTGGAGTCAGAGACACCATAGAAAATATTAGAAAACTTAAATGGCAATGGGCAGGCCATGTTGCGAGAATGACTAACAACTGATGGACATCACAACTCACAACATGGTTCCCTGGAGATCACATGCAGAACCGAGGCCGACAAAATACAAAATGGAGAGATGAACTGGACAAATTTAGAAAATACTGGCTCTGCAACTCCCATGATTGAGAAATGTGGCGAATCCTGGGGAAGGTCTATGTCAAACAACAGACGTTGAAAGACTGATGATGATGATGATGATGATGATTATAGACTTACAAGTTCTGTCATTGTGTCTCTTTTAAATGGTAGTTAAGTAATATGCGTGAAGTAATTGGGTCAGAATTATTTTTTAAATTCTGATTGTGAAGTCTAATTTCATGTCCCTTGCATATATATATATATATATATATATATATATATATATATATATATATATATATATATATATATATAATGAAGTAGGGATTCGCTAAACAAACACGTTTGCATGTGTGTGTGTGTGTGTACAGTGAGTGCAAAAATTATTCGATACATTGAAAGAAAGTTCATTCTGACATAAGTTCCAAATTCCTATCAAAGGGTAATATTAATTGATCACTTAATTCATATCAGTAAAGAAAAATTACTGGAACAATAGTGAACATCGGAAAGTTATATAAAAAATTGGAAATCTTTGGTTTTTCCTCTCTTTGCTCGTTTATGGTATTCAAATAAGAACCAAGATTAAACCCTACCTGTATCATCTCCCCATTACCTCACCATTCACCTCTATCTTTTGTCTATGTCATTACCTTCTTCATTTGGCGTTTTGTAAACTGTTGAATAACCTCCGAAACATATCACGGAAATGAAACATTAATTTTCCTAAATTCAAGAACCCAATATCATCTGATGAAATTATCGTTATGTCGGATAAACTTCATCCAATTACTCACCATCAATTGAAGATTATCTCTATACATAAAGCCAGTGATCCATTTGCTCTGAACGGAAAAAAAGAAAAAAATACGAATTAAAAAAATTAGTTTTTAAAAAATTAAGAAAAAAAGTACGAAAAAAAGTGAAAAGATGCAACTTGTCCGTTATTTTTAATGGAAGGTGCACTAAAGTAACTATGTAGCCAAGTTATAAATTGTTTTTTAAGATTTATTTCGTTTTTAAAATGTACTTACAACTTCGGGTATTATGGCGTCAGGTACAAGGCAATGGACAAGCGAAATTCTTCTCCGGACAGAAATGCATCCATCAGTTTTCAAATGCACCTAAAATCCCTGTACATTGACTGAAGAAGATCTCATTTAGTCTTGGGTTTTTTGTTCGAATAAGGACTTCAAAAATGTGAAACCTTTCTTTTTTAGTTAATATAGCTTAGTATACGCATATTGAAAGAAACGCCGGTTACAAACAGTCTGTGTTCATCAATATGAACACTGGTGTGGTTGAACAAGTGGTAAGTTATTCAACTGAATAAAGTGGTTCCTGTATGGCCAATATATGAATTACATGTGTGAACAACATGGGGGATATATTTAGCCTTCAGGACTGCCATGACCCAACTTTAGGAAACTTTGAAAACCACTATCGTAACTAGTAGGACCACAATGTGTTAAGCCACCGACACCACAAACACTGTCAAATTTCGCACTTATTTCCCTTCCTCGTGGACCAATCGACCCTGTAAACCACACACCCTAGATTTATTTAAGGAAACATCCTCTATCTCCGCCGTTACAAAATATCTAACCGATCCTTGCTTTTTTAATCAACAAATATGCCATTAATTTCAACAAGACTATTGAAGAACTTGAATCTACATTTCTATTGAGCCCACCCTACCTTTGTTCCTGACATACGGGTGACTTCCTCCTGATCACCCCTACCTTACTCCACTTACAAATCATTAAACTTCATTTTTTGTATTATACTCCTATCTCGTTTGTGATATATACACTGCGTTGGCTTCGTGTTGATCAGATTATCATGAGACGGCACCTGACAAATACCCGAGAGGACTTACAATATCTCTACCCAGGGTATCGATTATGTTTTTCTCAATTTTTTAAAAACTTGTTTTTTTTTCTCCTTCTGAACGCTTGCTTTCATATCACAAGTATCGTGTTAGGCTTTTGATAGGAAGAAAAGATAGACGAATTGAAAAAGTGTGTTAGTGAGAGAGAGAGTTAATTAATTGATCATTTCCGGAAACTTGTTTAAACAGGGAAGGGAACGTTAACTCATTTTTTTCCCTATTTACTTTCATCTTCATTGCTGTTGCTTTTTATCGCAACTAAACTCAGACTGAGTTCCCTACAGCAGTGAGTAAATGAATTAACCGTGCGGATCGGAATGAAGGATAAGTTCTAGGCGAGAATCGAACCCACGGCACTCTATGCCTGAGGGTGATAAATAAATAAGATAAAATAAAATCTGATATGGTACTACCAGTTAGTGATGGTAACTGTTTCTTATAACCTTTATTCTTTCCTTCATCATTCCAATCTTTTAGTCTTAAAAACATTTTAGGACATTATTTCTGTGAAAGGACTCTATCCGGAAAAATAATACTTTCTTGTTTGTAAAGGTCGATCAGATTGTTATGTGAAGGCACTGGACGAATAATTAAGAGAATTTACAATATTTCTTCCGGTGATGTCGATTATATAATTCTCTTCTCAAATTTTATTTGAAACCCTCAATCAAATCTTCCAACATAGTTTCCTTCAGTTTTCAAGTTGGTCTGGCTGGTTATGTATGTATGTATGTATGTATGTATGTATGTATGTATGTATGCGAGTATCACGCGTACAGGCTGCACCAATCATAGTGGGATCAATTTGCTATGTAATTTTATGCTGAATTGGTCTCATAGTTTGTGTCCAGAAGCATTCATGTTTGAATTTTAGTTTTTTTTTGTTTTTGTTTTTTTATTGAAAGTACAGAATTTTTTGTAACCACTGCCTAACACAATGCAAGAGAAGCAACTAATACATTGATTACTCCCTTTTCCAATGTCTTAATTGGTCACCTCCAACATTTCGTGCTACCTACAGAGGCTGGTCATGTCATGGTTTGTATAGAAGTGACTTACCAGCCATGTTTTGTTTTCATATTTTATCAGATGGAGCATTGCCAGCCATTAATTATTTTTGACAGATCATAACTAATATCTCTCCATCATAGTCAATGATTGAGCCACGCTATCTATCTTTTTTATGAATGTGTTTATGTGTTCGTGTACTCCAGGAATTAACGTTTTGAAATTGGCATCAGTACTCCATTAGACCTTATCTAATTTTGTTTTAATCTAATTTTTTTTTCCAAAAATCCGTCTTGACCTTTCGTGTTTTTATTTTTTTGTTGTTATTTTGATGTGTTTAATGATGACTTTTCGATTCTTTACAACATTGTCCGAGAAGACAACAACAGACAAAAAACAAACAAAATGCCAAAATTGTATAAAACTTGATTTTATCGTCAAAATCTTCTATTTTTTCACTTATAACAAATCGGTTAATCTTTCGATGGTAATTGAACAAGTGCTGGTGTAATTGTGGGCAATTGTTACCATTCCAGTTTTTTTTTCTAAATGACCGCCGATCCTGCTGCAGAATTAGAGACGCTGATGGCAAATTTCACTTTAAAGAAACAAACCTTAGCCCTAAAAGCACTGGTCCTAAAATGAAGGGCGGACATTTTAAAACTGGAAAAGTAACTCTTGCTTTGTTGTGATCTACGTTTAGATTTGAGTGATGTATAGTCATATTTCTATTCAAACTTAA
>OY735239.1:30525402-30555402 GCA_963457665.1 Thysanoteuthis rhombus
TGTTAGGACTTGGGCAGACGTCAAACAAAATGTAAAACAGAAAGGTAGGAAGCGGTACGGTTTTATAGCCTTGAAATAACTGCTTTTCCCCCCCCCTTTTTTTTTAAAGAAAATACTCAGTGTAATTGAGAGATGGTTGGGGGAGGGTCGGCCATTTTTGTTCTCTTTTTTTCTCTTCTCTTTTTTCTCTTATGTTTTTCTTGTGTGGTAATTAAATGATTGCGTCTACTTCCGGTCTGATCTAAATCAAACATTAACTATTTTTTGCTGTCATTCTGAAATATATTTTCACACACCCGCACTTTTACCGTCATTCTGGCGCTCCCAACCCCTACTCTTTTCAACCTCACGTGTAAATGTATGTAAGATATATGTCTATAAATATCTATACGTATTTTAATCTATTCATAGATACGTAGCAGAAATGCTCAAGTTTCGTGGCCATTGTTGCCTACTCAAAGAATATTTTTAGTACGAGTTTAACTGCCAAAAATTGCAAAAAGTAGCCAAAAATGCTAAAAGTGTCCAAAAATATTTTTTGGAGTCAAACAGTAGCCAAAAAAATGGCCAAAATATTTAAGTACGTCGGGGCTAATTAAGCGCTTTTTCGCATTGCCAAAACAAAAGGTGTTAAATTGGCAACACTGCATGGCCTGTCCATCACGAAGGCGACCCACTGAGAAATCGACCACCGTCACCCGCGACAGCTCGTTGTATATGTGCGAGATAAATAGAATAGACAACGTGCAGTTAGTCACTTAATATAAACTGTCATATCACCACCGTAACTTGGCGATATTGGGGATGATCAATTAAAAGATTAGACGTAATAAGGATCAAGTTCTGAAATATTCAGTCTACTGGCTATAATGGTGCAGCTTGTGCGCATAATACATAGCCAGCAGGACCCACTTCAAAACTGAAGAAACATGTGTTTTTGTTATCAGATCAGTCTACAATATGAATTAAGATCAGTTCTTTATCTTGGAGCCAGATTATGGAACGACTTACTTGTTTCAATTAAAACTCCTCTAAATATTCACCCAAGAAGAATCTTGAAAAAAAAATAAAATCACTTTCAAAAGTATACAAGCTTGGCTGCTCCAGGGTCAAACTCTATTGCTTCATGTGCTAGACCTCTGAGACACAGAAACGCTTGGAAAAATTTGTAATTTATTTGTGGTCATAAATGATGTATCTTGGTCGGATGAATAGCTGAAAATCTCGGGGGAATATGCAGCCTTTTTCTGATTCTTACGTTTTCATATTCTTTAATGGTTCAGTTATTAAATTAACTGTTAATGACATCTTTGGTAGCACGATTTTATCATCGAAAAAAATGAGCTAATGAAATACATGTACTTATCATCTTTTAAAAATGATATTTTTCATAACAGAAATTCCAAGTTTACAAAAAAAAACACACAAGTTGACTCACCATGACGCCTTGACATCATTCTTTCTGTTCCCCTCTGTCTCTAACATCTGTCTTAAATTCAAAAACCTGAAATTCAAATGTCTGACGAATTCACGATGATAAAGTCAGCTCTTGGAGTTCGACAATATTTCCCGAGCAACGGAGAATCAAATGAACATTATTTGCTTAAATGTCAGTATATCATTTATTCTCCCCCTTATCATCATCATCAATCTGTTGGCGTCCGTCGTTGGACATAGACCTTCCTCTCTATCATGGACATCGCGGACGTGGGGTTGGCTTTTCTCATTAGTTCATTAGTCCTATTTTTGTGAGTCAAGCAATCGCAGCAATCAAAGATCGCGAAGGAATGCATTTTTTTTAATATGTGCGTTTGTTCATATGATCAGGTGTGTGTTTGCTTGTTCCAGCGCTCCAGGCCATACCGTTCTGTCTACGGACTTGAAAATTGGAATCATTACTACACTAGTCCTCTTCTAGAAAAATCAATTTTTTTTTCTTGAAAAATGGTTTTTATTAATCTTTTTGGGCCCTTATTCGGACTGGTTTATTTTTTTACTCCGTTTTCAATGTTTTTACAGTGGAAATAACATCTACATTCTCCAGAATTCTAAACATTTTTTTTTTATAACTCTATTTTAGATTTGGAAATTATTCGTTCAGAATGGCCGTAAAGACCCAAAATGCACTGCAAAAAAAAAAAAAAAATCAAATACGTTTCTCAATGGTGCCCAGTGGTGCACTCGTGTGAACTTTCTAGGCTGTAACCCTAAAAATGTGACCAGGAGCGCGCGTGCGCACGCACACACACACACACACGCACGCACACACACACACACAGATACATACACACACACACACACACACAAATACACACACACTGAACAAGTGAAGAATTTGTAACCTACTTGGCTAGTTGCTCGGGCAGGCCATTCGTGGGGCTACAGTGATTCGATATTAACACGGATACTAATAATATGTATATTATCTCGCACTTAAGTATACTACTTTATAATCAGTGTCCTTTAATGGTGGTTTTTAGGTCTTATAATGTTGGCTTGTGTCCAAATAGAGAGCTGGAGAGTGAATAATAACAGTGATCGAGTTTCCTCCCGACATGACTCCTTCTCATTGTAACCACTAACTGCCCGCGAACAACATCAACATACTTCCGGAACAACGGACACAATGAGCAGACCCCTCCCCCATACAAAGTTTTTTTTTTTTTTTTAACAATTTTTTTTTCACTTCCCCAGTCCTGGATTTGTATTGTGGTCTCAAAACAAAATACAACACCATGTCCAGTCTTGTAAGAATGGGGTCAGTTTCCCCGTTGTTGCACCTCTCCATTGCACTAGAGGTGGGGGTGAAAGGATCATGGATCATCCTGACTCCTTCGTGACGTTGTTTACTAAGACTATGTATTTTTTTGTTATTGCTCTCTCGTATATGTGTTTTAGGGATGCGTGGTTGTGTTGTAAGTAAGTGAGTGCCCTTACGCTGGCCAAGGCGACAGTCGTTCTTACCCGAGCTTCATATATCACAAGTTTCTCTTTGTCATGTCTATTATCCAAGGTTTTTGCGACATGTCAAATAGGCTTTGAGGTGACAAGCTTCCAAAGTGAGTGTGGGTATGTTCGTGGTTAATCAAATGCATCTGTTTATCCCTCCCTACCCCCCTCTCCCCCCCCCCCTCTCTCTCTCTCTATATATATATATATACATATATATATATATGTGTGTGTGTGTGTGTGTGTGTGTGCTCAGATGTTTTTGATCTCTTTTCCTCTGTCTCTTTTCCTCTCTCTATGGCTTGGCTTCGCGAACAAAGATTTGGGTGGGTTTACCACACCTATTGTAGTCTCTCGAGATGACCAGCCAGGCCTATGCGGGAGATGCAGACCTTTTCGCAGTGATTACTGGACGAGGTCTTGCCGCTGGATTGTGTGTGTGTGTGTGTTTGTGTGTGTGTGTGTATGTATGTGTGTGTGTGTGTGTTTGAAAGCGGAGATTTCAAGTGCAAGTTCCCACCTTGAACTCGACTCGCAAATTTCTGTTGGCGTCCTGTCATGGCCTCGATTGATCTTTTGCGGAAACCCCAGCAGTATGTTGGCCTTAACAAGTCAGATGCGCTCTCCCAGATGAGTTTGTGGTTTGTAGCGGTACACCTCTCCCTTCAACCCCCAACCCCCCCACGGGAAGTCACAGGGCGTAAAGTCAGAGGCCAGAACCGTAAGAGCAGTTAGCATGGACCAACAATTTAAAAACAGGTCCCTTTAGCGCAAAATATTGATATCTTGAAGAAGATCCATAGCAAGATTAATACAGATAAAATCCGAATAGAGAATCAATATGAATGTACTATGGTAGTGGTTTCGAAACTGGGGCCCTGTGAACCCCTTAGGTCAGATGAATGATGCTCGGGGGTGTTTCTTTCAAACATGACACTCTAGCGGTTGAGACTCATCATTCACCGTACTGCTATCGGGAAACATAATTAATGAACACAGACCTGTACCATATATAAGAATTCAAATAAATCAATTTAGAATAGATATGATTATATAAAGGTATAAAATCGTCTATTATTCTAGTTCAAATTCATCGATTACAATCTGAATACTAAAAGCTGAAAATAGAGATCCACCAGAAGAGTTCCTTTATGGAGGGAATCCTTAATTTTCAAAGTTTCAAAGCCACTGTACTCTATTATGTACTTCCTCTTATCACTGTACTCTACTCTATTGTCTTGTGAAGAAAAATGCTCACCGTTCTAGTTATTGTATTCTGTTACTTGTAAGTACATCGTGTACACTATATGCACGTTTATATACCCTTTTGTAAATCATATACATTTGGTGCTGATTATAAAAAATATTTAATGAGCAGTTTCAAGAAAGGCCTTCATTTCTTATCTGGCCTGTGCTTATTTCAAGCTTTGTACGGACCTAGATACTTACATGTACTGATATATTCACGCATCAAACAAAACTCCAAAATTGAAATTACACCTTCTCACACGCACATAAACATAGACACGTTAACATAAATACACAAACTAACATACATCCCCACGCATACACACACACACACACACCACACACACCACACACACAGAGATAAACATTCTCTCTCATACGATAGCGTTAGAGCGAATCCGAGCATATATTCTTACACATAAAAAAACCGCGTGGACATGCATATACGTACAAACACAGAGACGTTCATGTACGCACGTACATATTCGAGCAAGTGCACACACACTTACATGCTGTCACACTTACACGCACTCTGAGACATGCAGAAACACATTGATAAAAAGACTCTCATACACACACAAACACACACACACACACTGGCGCATAGATTTACTCTTTTCTACAGAAGTAGAACACAAATATTCAGAGGCAAGCATAAATTGAATATTTTTTTAAACTTCAATCATCGGCACTTTCTTGGCCTTGTGACACACTAGCAAAACCTCTGGCGATATATATATATATATATATATATATATATATATATATATATACATATATATAAAAGAAAAAATAATTAAGTATATAGCAAACATGTGTATATGTATTAATGAATTGAGTAGATCCTATCTCAGAAAAAATGCTCAGTACCATGAGTAGAGCAGCTATAAAATGGGCAAATTTTTTTCCAATGGCTCATAACAAATTGTATGTTCAGTTTGACTGAAATATAATCTTTTTAAACTGGAACTGCATGTACAGTCTGTAATGAACCATTGGAAATAAATCTTGATTCATTTATATATATATATATATATATATATATATATATATATATATATATATATATATATATATGCGTGTGTGTGTGTATGTAAGTCTGGAAGGTATCCTGCCATTTTTGATATCTCGAGAGCTAGTTGCGTGACTTTTTTTCTAACTTTGCAGCATTCTAGAGAGCACTTCATTGCACAAGCATGAACAGACTCTCTTGTGTGAGTTTACTCAGTCGGTAGTGAGACTCCATTGGATGTGCGTGAGTATATCTGGAACCTCGCAAATCATTCTTCTCGTCACGTGCTGGTTTCTTTTGAATTAAAGAAGTAGGAAGGTGCTGTTGAGAAACAGACCTCCAGTGCCATGCTACTTACTTTGCTATCTTAACCCATCAGCAAGGTATTGGCGCCTACATGACTTCTCGAGCTTTTTGTCGATAACATGACTGCACAAATGTTCGAATGATGTGTGCTTACCTATAAATTCACGCATTTGGATAGGTCAATATATATATCACAAGGTCAGGTCATAGGCAGACCTCATTTATCCTCTTCTACATGGTTATATATATAAATATATGGTTATATATATATATATATATATATATATATATATATATATATGAGAGAGAAAGAGAGAAAGAAGGGTGAGAAATCTTTGAGCGCATACACATATGTACAATTAGAGAGAAGTCTTGAGTAGAAGCGCTGAGTCTTCTCTGTAAAATCTCATGAGAAAATTCCCATTTTCTAAGATTTCTTCATTAGTAAGAAGAAAACTTGTATAATCACCTCCATCCCCGCTAAACCAACACATACATACCCTGCACCCTACTACAAATTGCACTTATCTATCTATCTATCTATCAATCTATCTATCTCTCTCTCTCTATATATATATATATATATATATATATTGTACCTAGCGTTGCCTGGGGAAAAGGTAATCAATTCTTCAAGGTCATATAGTAAATTCTACCACAGATTTTGTCAAAGTATAGGTAGCAGCCTTCGAAAACGCCAGGAGACCTGACCTCACATTGACTTTCAAAGGTCACCAAAGGTCAGTGCACATAACTTATGTTCATCATTAGGTCAAGTTACCCCTTTTACACAGATTTGCAGTCCGTTGGGCACAACTGGCCCCATAAGATTTTTGACCTGACCATGAATTAAAGCCTATTCAAATCAATCTCGCTCTGTTCGTATCCATCTATCTATCTATCTATCTATCTATCTATCTATCTATCTATATTTATCTATATCTATCTATATATATATATATATATATATATATATATATATATATATATATATATGTATGTATATATCAGTCTGTTCATATCTATCTATCTACCTCACTCTATTCATATCTATACTTCTCTATTGATCTATCTATCTATCTCTATCCAACTATCTATCTCCATTTATATCTATCAACCTCAGTCTGTTCTTATCTAGCTATCTCACTCCATTTATATTTATATCTATCCCACTTTCTACATATCTAGCCATCTCAAACAGAGGCCATACCAATTACCTAACAATCCTCTCATTATAAAACTGTCTTGTATTGCAAATGACCAATTACTTAATCTACTTCAATGCTGCACACTTCTCGGCTTTCCCACACATTTCCCGAACCTACAGGAATGAATCTCGTTGGGAAAACTTCCTTCTTTTTTTTTTATTTATTCGTTCAAGAAACAAAGGCCTAATTATTGTGGCGTTTCATCTTGACTATGCGCGTCGAGCCAACAGACTCAGCGCTTTCACACGTTGTCTGATCAAGCAATTTGTCTAAGCCAGGGCCCACAACCGAGCTGCCTATCACTTTTGGTATGTTCGTATCAAATCGGTACTTTTTAAATATTCATTTTGGAACGTCTGGTGTTAAGCTCGGAAAATTTGGTACTTTTTAGTGATTTCGTTTCAAATCTATATTTCATGTGATCGATGGGCAAAATTTTGAATGTAGTTAGTTTCACTATCTTAGCACAAAAAAAATATTTGCAGACAGCCAAGGAGAGCCGTCTGAAAAACTATCAAACAAAATAAATTGCAATCCAAGGAAATTAATTTGTTTTTATTTCACTAAGAAATATCATTTCCTTGTAGCCCGGTAGTAAATGCTTTGCAGTCCAGTACCGGACCGCTGCTGGCAAGCTAGGGTTTACTGGTGTAAGTTCAAGCCCACAACAGAGGGGATGGGTCAGGTGGGCCAGTTGACATGGGCGTACGGTTCGAAGGACCCTATCTTCTTGGCAGAGGCAAAGTGGACCGTTTTGGTAAAGAATGCTAGTAATTCAAAAAGGGGCAAGGGAGACCTTTCAGCACAAATATTGATAGAGCCGAGCCGTAGCGGAGGCTCTTTATGGCTAGAAGTACCTCAACCAAGAAAATCTCGACCGTCGCAAGATTAGATAAGATTTCTGGCCAATTGAAAATCCCTGGAGTTCCAACCAAAATAGACATATTCTCACTATCATTGAACTTATTGAATCTTACAAAATTTTACTGATTACACCAGAAAAGATATATATATATATATATATATATATATATATATATATATATATATATATATATATATTCTTTGCAGTAAAGGTACTATCGATTCTGGTTATATTTGTAATACATTGATATTGTCAGTCAAGGCCGTTTTTTTTTCGAACTGAATGAAACGTTACAAAATTCTTGTTCTGAATCTATTGTCATCTCCGTGATGTAATGATTTTGGTCATCTTTTCTATAAGCGAGAACTACGATTGAGTTATTACTGATTTTCTGTCATTGCAATTCATAAGTGTGAGATTATTAGTTTTTGCAAGTCGAATCTCGAGTGCCTTTCTCACTTTTATCTGTATGCATGGAACAATTCCATTGACCAAGCTTATATTCCACATTATTTCAAAGTTCAGCGATTAATACAGATAAATTCCGAATACAGAATGAACATGAATGTACTATTGCATTTACTGTTTCTCATAACAGTACTGTACTCTATTGTCTTACATACATTTTGGAGAAAATTGCTCGCCATTCTATTTATTATAAATATTTCTATGTTATTCTATTCTGTTACTTGTTAATACTTAATGTACATTACATGTACACGCATACATATATATGTATATACGTATACAATCTATATGATTTGACGAATTGGAAAAATCATTTTCTATATTTATTTCCTATAACTCGTTTTGCTGACAGCGTTATCAGTTCGATTTCAATCGTCCTTTTTCCAAAATTGCGATGGTTATCGTTATCATTCGGACCAGGCAACGTCAATACGTTCCAATGGTATTATTTGACAATTATTGATGTTCTCTCTTGGATATTCCAAACCTTTGACCATTTGGAATCCTGACACGTATAATGTACATTATACGTTGTCGGAAATATCATTCCACTTATATTTGTGTGTGTGATTTATTAATTTGACATATTTGAAGAACGATTAAATTGTATTATTTTCCTACTTTTCTAAATTTCCCATGATTCATTTCGCAAACAATGGCGGACCGCCGCTCGGGAACCGCTTGGGAACTGCTCGATAGTATCACGCTTAGGTAGCTTTAAAAAAAAAACATTTTTGGTCAAGAAATATATATATATATATATATATATATATATATATATATATATTGAGCATTGATTTCAAAAATACTTGATGGTCGGTTGAGCAGCCTACATTCCCCAACTGTCCTAGGCCTATTACCAGCTTTGCATAGGCCAGGTAAGCTTTATGCCTTATCGACGGCGTGATCAGTCTAATCGCGTATTTTTGTTAATGGACTGAAATTCTTAAGCCAGTAAGCAGGGCATAGTACACTAAGTTCGTAAAGGAATGCCGAAACAACGGGAGGTAAGCAAGATACGAGCACATTGAGGTGAGGGTGGGGATTCACGGGCCGGTCTCTTCGTGGGGCCTGCACCATGCTGGGCACCACAGGAGGCAATAGACGAATGGCCATCAAATCGGCCACCGAGACAGCTGAAGTTGCTGTGGATCAGGAGAGGAGGGCCGTGGTCGAGGTAGAACTAGAGGTCGGGGTTTGATCAACTACGGCTGGGTTGCCTGGATGGGGGTTTCCGATGATGAAGGTCCCGAAACACCCATTGACCCCACGGAAACATTGCTGATGATCTGTCCAGGTGCAATTCGAAGGAACCCCGGATAATTTACCCTGTAGGTCAATTTCCATCTGAGGACAACTTCATTCAATGACAATAGATCTAAGCAGAATATTTCAACTATCTCTAAACATTCAAATATTTTACTGTACTCAAAGTCGGTTTAGATTGTTCTGGGGTCTCTGTACTTAAAGTACGACTTGAAACGTTTTTTTTTTAGTTCGATGTAAACAAAAGTTGCGCTTCGGTCCAAAAGTCTCCTGTACCAAATTTCAGCTCAATCTAACAATATATAAGGTAATTTCGTTGGTGCAGACCCCCTAGCTGAATGTGTACTGAGAATAGATCTTCTATGAATCTAAAGGTTAAAATAGCTTACTATTGTTTATATTGTGAAGTAAAACATTGTTTGAAGTTAAGACTAAAAAAACTTACATTGGGTAAGGCACTTGTGTGGTTAATTCAAATTGCGTAATTCTCATTCATATCTAATATGCATTCTTTTCTTTTCCCTGCAGGTTGTTGTGGTTTTTGTTACTTGTATCATTTGTACGTCTGGTACATTCGGATTTTAACGTACAAGTAAGTATCAGTTTTATTTATTGCACTTTATTAAAAGCTCGGTCCCCTTCCCACTGCATTGTTCTGGTTTTTTTAGGGTTTTCTTTGGTTCATTAATTCAAGCGGATACTGAATAAATCAACTACTTATGCTACTTACTTAAAAGACACAGAATATATAGATCAAACCCTACAGCCAAACCGCGTTCGATACACCGAAGTTGAATGATGTCGAGCCAAGTCATTACTCAGATGGGAGACCGTCTGGGAATACCAGGTGCTAAATACTGGAAGATCGGTCTGCGATCGTCCCAGCCTATTATGCTGTCGCCGATTAACAGACTATCTTTCCCAGATGGCATCAGACTGTGGAGGACACATGGCAGTGTGTTTTATCCACAATTTAACCGATCACCATTGTCCAGTTGTTTGGTAGATTTTGGGCTGAATCAAAGGCTGCGTTATTCCATGGTCTTTGGAAATGGTACCCGATGCTTCTCCGCTGGGGACTCAGTAAAATGAAGAGAACTGGGTGCCGTGAAGCTATCTGTACGCCCGAATACTCGTGAAAACATGGGTTCCCCTACGACAGTACATGGGATGGAAATCCCTGTGCTAAACCACCGGACTATGGAACTATCTGATGGGTTTCGTTTCAAAGGATAAGTCCCCACACTTTTTAATGACATATAAACGGATGAACGAATACCTTGGCCTTGCAAACAAAGATTTGTGGAAATAGGACCATAGACGGCAGGGCCCATGTGCAGAATGACCATCCAGCTCGAGTAATGAAGTCTTAAATGTGACTTTCCCAGGGCCTTTAAACCTGCCGAGGTAGCACCGATAGGAACAGGGGTTCTTGGTCGTAGTTTTGAAATAACTGATGCGAGTTAATTATGGCTGTCTGTGCCCCTTCACCAGACTGTTTCGATAGTAAAGGTGACAAGTGGTTAAACTACAGGACATGAAGCTTCCGTAGATTATAATAAGGATGTTAATAATATAGAGGAGTCATAGGTAGTCTATAACTATGTGCGTAGAATAAGTCTTTGAAAGAAAGTCTGTGGAAAATTGAAATAAGTTTGATACTCCCTCAATACCTTCAGGAGTTGAAATCTTGTGATTATTAAAAGAACCCCTTCATTTCCAGATAGATCAACAAAAAAAATTTCAGCTGGTGTGACGTAATTGTCCCCACCCCACTTTGTTTCAGGAGACTAAAGAGCCTGCGCTAGTGTTTAAGCTGCAGTGCTTGTTGTGTCTGCACAGCCCGATTCTCGGGTGACTATGTTGCAACTTTAGCTGGTGTTGTCTGTTCCCAGCTATGCAGATGCTGTCACTGCCTCCTGCCTTCTGCACTCTTTTCATTCTTCCCACCAATCTTTTCTTCTATTCTCATTAGTCTGGATACTTGCCTTGATGGCAAGTCTCCATCTATTACGGTCCAAAATATGTGACAGGAAACTGTGTAGGGAATCCATTTTCTCTAAACCTTCAGCTAATACCATCTAGTAATCTTTTGGTCAATAAGACTCTGGTCAAATTTTCTGATGGAAAAATTGTACATTTCCCAATGAAATGTAAACATCAATTCCTTGATTTCACTCGATCACTCTTTTGTAGATTCTGAGAGAATGAAACCAGAACTTGTTTTGAATATTTTTGTGCGAATTTTGTTTTTTTATTGTTTTATTTGAATAATCATTGCTTGAATTATAGCTTCAGTCCAGAGCTTGACTTACGTTTTGTTTATATATATATATATATATAGATATATATATATGCATGCACAACTAACAATCGAACACACACACTAGCTTATTTATGATGTGATTTCATACACACGCTACTGCCAAAAAAAAAACGCAGTGCCACCAACAAAGCCTTATTCAGATAACCCTGGAGTCAGGCATGGTTTGGGGCCGAAATATCATTATCACTAACCCAGAGCACCCCACCTATACCTCACGATACTACTATACTTAGTTGGTTTTCCATCACAGTTTGAAAATGCCAGATGAAAATGATGGCTCATTATATATTGCTGTATTGAGGCTCTTCAGTCAATGTTAATGAGCAGTCTGTAAGATTCCTTTAAAAAGTGCCTCAACTGCCGATCGAGTTTGAAGGAAAGTTTACTAGCCCCCAAATAATTTGTCTAGGCGAAAATATTTGTGTATGATATAATACAAAGAAGATTGATTCGAGCCCAAAATGAAAGAATCATATAAAGTGAAATGAACTAGGATGACTTTGCTCTCATTGTTGTACCTTTCCTGTTCCTCTCAACTCAACCACCGACCAGCTCAAGAGAGATTGAGAGTCAACTTGACTGAGCCGAGTGGTCGAGGTGATTCTTACGGACTGCTCACAAGCCCCCCCCCCTAAAGTGTTTATTCAAAAACCAAAATTTTATTTGAGGAAAGGATTGGTTTCATGAGATTTTATATGTCAGAAGTTCATGAAGCGCTTGGAATTTTAGAAAAATATACTTAAAAGCTCCAGGGAAGTAACGTTGATCAGAAGTTATTCCCGTTGATTCGAGATTTCAATCTTTTTCAAGGCAAATATTAAGATCCTGCTAATTCTGCTTTAGAAGAATATTTACTCTCTATAAAACAGGGTAGGGTACACTCATTTATGCGCGACACTATATTTAAGTATAGATAGATAAATGAACAGTAAAACGGGATAACAATCCTTTATTTGAATATACATTGTTGAAATAGCCTATAAACTCTGTCTATTTAATCTTCCTTGTGATTTTTGTGTAGTTTACGTACAAACCTTTCATTAATGTCATCGAAGCTTCCTTTGAACGTCCCCAAAAATTGAATAGGCAGTTTGTCTGTTATCTTTAATAATGTATGCTTAAATGAAGAAATAGGTAGATAGATACATGTTCACACAGCACGTTTATGCATTTTGCTACTAACATTTACCATTAAAAAAGCATGTTGAACGCATTTCTAGGCCCTTTGCTTCTTAACACTTGGAGGGAAGACATTGTTTAATTTGAATACTACGTGTGATCAAAAGTTCATGGTATTTAAGGACGTCAGGCAATACTACAAGAAAAGGTTTGATAAGCCGAAGCTTAATTTTTGGCTTATAAAGGTTACTCTTACGAAAAAATCCATCCCGACAGTGAAAGCATTTGTAAAATGAGTAAATAAATAAGGGGGATTATTTGATAATTATCATTTAATAGTTATCTCCCTTGGCAAATCGTTCGTTATAAAATCGATCGGGGAGTACGAATGCTGGTTCTACACTATTGTTTCTCCGGTGCGAATTTTGTATTTTTGCATTTTTTTTTTCTCAAGTTAACGTATTTTGGGGCTACCTTAATCCAATACCTCCGGCTGCAATGCACTGTTTCGACAACTAGGAGATCACAAGCGAATGAACAGAATTAAATTGATTTAGACTTTTAGTATTCTATCATGCACGAAAACTGACACTAGTTTCATTATTCAGTTGTAAATCAGGCTTTTTTTCTTTTCGCATTCTCTTAGTAAGTACATTTTGTGTCATTTTAGTTCAATACCTCTGGCTAAGAGTCATTTTAGTTCAATACCTCAGGCTAGGAGTCACTTAAGTTCAGTACCTCTGACTTGGAGTCACTTTGGTTCTTGCTACAAGGAACCATTTCGGCTACTTAAAACAGATGAAGAGATTCAGACATTTATTATTATACAGATATATTTTCATGGGTGTATGCTTGTATGTATCTCTGTGCCCAAGTATTTTTTTTAATAATGCTGAGAAGAAATAATTAATTAGCGCAAATGTTGAAATGCCGTTATTTGAACCCTGAGGGAGTTCTCCTTAAAAAAAAAAAACATTTACTTCTCGCTCTTGCCAAATAAAAAGTTTTAGATTAAGACGAAAAAAAGGTAATTCTTTGCATATTCACTAATTAAATAAGTTGCCTCCTAGTTTTAAGACAAACACATTCAAAGGCCTTACAGTGCTTATTCCAGTGTCAGGAGATATAAGTCCTCTTGTCTAGCACCTAATAACACTGTGTTACTCATTCCACCTTTTTTTATGTTCCTGGTGAATAAATGTTATTCTCTGATTGATTATGCCTAAAACAAATGCAAAACAGTTATTATTCTCTTCGAACTTTGCTTTCATGATCAGAATATTCATATTTTGCTATTTTGTTAATCTGCTTCTGACAGCTTAGGAAAGCTACTTGAAGGCTTCGAACTCCTCATCAAGAACTGTGAAAAATTGTTTCCAGAGACCTACTTTTACGTGCAGTAGTGGGATCGAACCTTCCGGGGGTCAATCACTGACTGCTGCGTGACGTTGATCAGAATACGGGTGGCTGTGGCTAGACCCACCTTTGATATACTACGCTAACGTGACCCTGTTATTACAGAGGCAAAGATAGCAGGGAAACCTAAGAGACCAATCAGGGATTGCAGAGTCTCCGATGACCTCTCAGCCGTACTTATCATTCTTTAAGACTACTATAAAAAATCATGACACTGTTTTATTGCTAGTGAAATGTGGAGCTCAGAATTTATCTTGATCGCCGATAGGAATGCCGAAATATGCTTTACTGGCCTCGCTTATCTTAGCATATGTAGTCATGGAGTACTGTCTGAGGCAAAAGTCGAAACTGGTGTTGGATCACTGTAAAGAAGATCCTGGAGTGCAAGGAATTACCCAAGAAGCCCACTAAGAAAGAAAACATTAGTGTGAATACATGTAATATTATATTTCTGTTGTTGTTTTTTCTGAAGAGAAATATGCACACACACCCGTTATTCAATTGAAAGTAAAAAGATCTCAAAATATCACTGTCCCGATCACAAAAAAATGTTTGAAGGGAACAAGAACTATATTCTATACTTTTTCTACGCAAGCAATCAGAAAATAACAGTCATTATCCAGGAATAAAGGTCGCATTACAGAGTGTGGTCCGTCCTTATCTAAATCAGACAAAAATTTCCATCAAGATATATCCTTCCCATTTTTTTCTCTTTGTATCAATCCACGGTGTAAGTACAAGTCCTCTAGTCAGACTCCTGGTCATCAGACCATTTTTGAAAATCGACATGAAATGAAACGCCATGAAGCGAAGCGATCTCAGTCACAGTTGCAATTGAAACTAAATAAGAACATTTCTAATTTAGTTTCAAATGGTACATTTTTGGAACACAGCATTTCTTTACGTAGACTACACCATGTCCACACTCTGCAGACATTAGAACTATATTTTCGTATAACCAGCCTAGCTCTTTGTTGGTACATTTTCTGGTTGTCCCTCGTGTTTCCTGTTCAGTGTGTATTTTCTTCTTCCCACTCTTTGATGAAGCTACCAGCCTCGTTGTCATCGTTTCTGTTCATGATCTTATATACTTTCATTGTGTCTCCATTTACTCTTGATAGCTTCAGTTTACGGAGGGATATTTCATAAATCAGATTTGCCATATCAGGTATTCCTTTGAACTGCTTCTATCAACTCAATGTGATACACCAGGGAATAGATATTTGCAAAGCGAAAATGGCGAGGAACATCACCTGCCACAACTCAGTTAAAAATAAAACGATAACATACATTATATGGCACGCTAGCAGTAGTACTCGGAGACCGCTTCCACTCTACATCGTTGATATCATCGCACTCTTTACCAATGTTTTTTTAAATTGTTTTGTTGTATCCTCTTTCTTACTCATCAACGTTCTAAAGAAACAACGTTCAACAAAGCAGCGTTAAGCGAGGATCTACTCTAAATACATACATATAATTAGCATATATGTAAATTTCTTGCCTGTTTGTTTGTCGCTGACGCATCTGATTGGTTAATTCACCCCCTTAGTGTGGCATAACAATGAATATTATGTCATAGAAACGCCTGATCATCCGACATTACAACAGCCTGAGTTGGGCAGAGATCTTTTCTTACACCTAAAAATAGGAAATTTAATTTTTTTTTTTAAACACCCAATAGAATAGCTTTAGGCTCTTTAGTGCCATCCGTACATAAATAACTCAGCCATTTTCACGGGTATAATCTAGTACATATATATATATATATATATATATATATATATATATATATATATATATATATATAATAAAGTAGTTTTTTTGTTCATTCGAAAGAGTTAATTGCTCACCGTAGCTTTGCACATTAACAGTTTGTCCCGGTTCCAGCAATTTAATTCACCAAACAAAAATATATTTGACTGGTTTGACAGGATATATATATATATATATATATATATATATATATATATATATATATATAACTCAGGAAAGTTATAAATCCACTTCTCTGTCAAGAGATATCTTGAAAATAATGACCTGTCATTGGCATGTCACGATGTTTGGCGAGGAAACCACTTTCCAATGAATACCTTACATGCCCACAACAAATAGCTGTCACTTCCTTAACCCTGACAATCATTTATCAAGTAAAACTCGTATTTCTAAGATTGAGATAAAATGGACAATCTTGGAGTTCTGTCCAATCTTGGAATTTACCAATAAGAGTCAATAGTAGGAGAGGACAGAGAAGAAGTGTATATATATATATATATATATATATATATATATATATATATATAGATAGATATAGATATAGATATAGATATATATATATAAATATATATATATTTATAAATATATATAAATATATATATATTTATAAATATATATATATATATATATGTATTTATAAATATATATATATACATATATATATATATATATATATATATATATATATATATATATATATATATATATATATATATATATATATATACGTAATCTGATCGGTGTCCTGGCATTACTATCTGGTCGGAGCTAACGATAGATAGAGCTTTAGACTAAAACCTACACAAATAAGAAAAACTGTGCCGTGGGTAGTGTTTGTCTGCCACAAAATTCGAACCCTTGGGCCCCTGATGATTATTTGTTGTACCCCGAGGGGTCTTTACTCCAGTTTCGAAACTACTGACTAAATAAGTTAATCTTGAAGAAGATGAAGGAATACATTTGAAAAATGCTATTGGTACTGGAAATCCTCAACCAAAACTGCCTGCATAGATTTCTTCAGTTTTCATGTTGGTCTGGCTGGTTGTTTATGTATGTATGGGTCACGTGTACACGTCGCACCAATGGAGCTAGAGGGCTGAAAATTTAAACATTCACTCTTTGTGTCAAGAAAAAAAACGTTTTAGTTTTTTTTAATCTCTTTTAAGCCCCCTGTACATGGGTTTTTTTTTTCACTGTGGGGGTCAATTTTCAATATGATTTTATGCTAAATTGGTCCCTTAGTTTGTGTCCGGCAGCATTCATGTTTTTTTTTTTTTTTTTTTTTTTTTGTTAAATTCAGACTTTTTTTTAGCGTACCTTATTTATTGAACAGCAACATTTTTTTTTCCAATTTTTTCAATTGATCACCCCCGTGCTGCCAAAGGACGTTGGTCACGTGACATTTTCTATTGAGTGACTAACCAGACTTTTTTTTAAAAATCTAAATTTGAAAAAAATAATTCGGTTTTTATGCTATTCGATCTCTTTTTTCCTTTTTTTTTTTTTTTTCAAAAAAAAAAAATTCTTGTTTCTTCGGACACAATATAATTTCTCGATGCCTCATTCTTTTTTCTTCTTACTACAGAAACGACAGGCAAAGGGTAATCAGCATTTCCCCTATCGTTTCCTTGGTGAGGTAAGTTGGGAAACCCACCATCCAGGGTCTGACGCATTCGAAAGAATGTCTCAGATTTTTTGAAGGTTACCCCCCCTTAACAAGTATACAGGTATCCCCCTGTTGATCGAAATGTCGCTTTAGACCACTCCTCCCCCTCCTTTTACGAAGAAAAAAAAGGTGAAAACCGAAATAGCGTCCAGAAGTAGTTCCCACCCCCTTCCTCTCTTTCTCTCTCTCGATCTCCTGCACCCTTTGTCGCCTGATACTTCCGGCCCCCCCAACCTCTGATGACGCAACCAAACATGCCGTCTTCACCAGTTTTTGAGTTTGGGATTGTTTGGAAAAGTTTCCCATGTAATTTAGTTGTAATTACTCCTTCATTATACGCCATTTCGGCTTACGAAAGTTTTTTTTTTTTGTTTTACAGGAGAGCTGTACTTTCGGTTAGCGGGGGAAACCTGTATCTGTCATACAATCAGAAAGAGAGTATGTGTGTGTATGTGTGTGAGAGAGAGAGAGAGAGAGAGTGACTGACTGAGTGTATGTGTGTATGCATGTTCGAAAGCGAGAGGGAGAAACATACTTTTTAGTGAATGTCGGGACACGGCGTTCCCTCTTTTTTTTTCTTTTTTTAAAATTTTACCTTACCCAACGAAGTTGGAAGAGGTATATGTATCGACTCGTGTCTGTCTGGCTGTCCATCTATCTGTCTCTCTGTCCATTTGTTTGTCTACACGATATCTCTAGAAGTTCTCAGTGAATTTCAATGTTATTTTGTAGTAGGGTGGGCTGAGGAAGAATTGATTTTATCTACGGGCAGATCAATGGGTTTAGTCTAACCTTCCCTGTAACGATAGTTCAGACAATATCTCCAACAGTTCTCAATGAATTTCAATTAAATTTCCTGGAATGGGCCTACAGAGAAAATTATTTTAATTTTGGGCTTGATCCCAGAAATTTTGTTATCCATCAACGAAAGGCAGAAAGAAGGATATATATATATATATATATATATATATATATATATATATATATATATATATAGAGAGAGAGAGAGAGAGAGAGAGAGAGAGAGAGAGAGAGAGAGAGAGAATGGAAGGATATGGACGTTAGTTTTCAGTTAAAATCTAAATTGCCTCAAATCATATCTAGAGTTATCTAGATTTTCATCCAATCTATCAAGAAAAATATCTAGATACTATTAGTTAAATCCCCCTCTACGGCTAAATTCAAAGATCTTTTTCAGTTAAAGAGAAAATGTCTTATACAATAGTCGAAATATATTTAAAAACTTATGAGCTTCAGTCAGAGCAGAGTTTGACCCTGAAGCAGCCAGTCTTGTCTTATTAAACATGACCTAATTTGATTTGTTTTCTTTAATTCTTATATCTATCTTTCTCTCGTATTTATTCTTGCATGGCTGTCTTTTTTTTTTTAATAATGAACGGTTTTTAGAAATAACAATTTTTTTTCAATAATCCTTTTTTTTCTAACAATCTTAGCTGCTTTGCATGTGTGTTGTTGTTATGTATATCTTTTTTTCTCACTTATATTGTCTGCATGCTTCATGAATTTTGCCAAAATATTTGTTGTGTCTCTTGCTTCGTGTCAGCAAACGCTTATCTATACCAGTGGTTCCTGGGTATCTGGAATGACCGGTGTCATGTATTACTGGGCCGTGAGGAAACCATACGATTTAGCAATATGAACAATACTGCAGACTCAGAGAAAATTACGCTAGTTCGACTGACAAAAAGCGCTAAAAAGACTTAAATTAAGATAAGAAAACCACGCTAAAAAATGGCCAAAATATTTGAGCACGCTAGCGCTTATCAAGCGCCTTTCCGCACAGCCAAAACAAGAAACGAAAGAAAAGTACATAATTATACTTTATCATTCTAGTTACATTGTAAATAGAATGCACCCGGTAAAACCTCCAACTCTTAAATTCATGAGCTGCTTGAAACTGCCCTTGAATGACAATGTAACTCTTCTATGAATACAACAAAAATAATAGAAGTGTTTTACGAGGAAGATGAAAAAATACGTAAAATCAATAGAAGTCGAATTGGTAGTTATTTCCCTTGAATTTATACTCAAGTTTGTCTATATGAATTTAAGAGTTAAATGATTTTTTTCTGAGTTTTCTCTTCGTTTCTCGTGTGCCCCCTCTTTCTCTCACTCTCTTTTCTAGCGTGTTTTCGAACTGCTAAAACAAGAAACGTACTGAATTTTCACAAGATATGGAAGATATGAATTAGCTGGACCTTTTCTCATTCCCTGTCACGCTTTGTAAAATGAAAACAAATAAACGTCCTTGAATCTCAATACAAAATTCGTTTGGTAAACACTTTTACAAAACTGAGAAATCGAGTGAATTAGTCACATATAAGTGACTTATTGTTGACTTATCATCCATATTCCGGTCCTGATTAACCCTACTCCCTTAGTTGGTCGGTTCACAATAATACTATCAAAATCAAACTTGTCTGCGGTACAGAAAAGGTTGTACACACCTGATGAACACAATAGGTGAGTCTTTTTTCTAAAATTAACACTTTACCTCTCTCCAAGAATACAAAAAAAGTACGCACCCACGGGCATACACAGAAATACAAGTACAGGTATCCCCCGTTTTCCGAAATTTCGCTTCACGTTACTTACCCACTTTTACGAAAAAAGTTGAAAATTGAAAATAGCATTCAGTATTTACTTTGCAGTGAGCCGTTATAGAGGCAGCGCACACTTTTCTATCTCGCCTACACTCCTGTCACTTGTACATCCCACCACGCAAAACTCACACAAATAAGCATAACTTATTATCACTGTTTTGACTATCCAAGGACACTTTTCCCCCGATATATATAAATGGTAAAAGCTACTTTGTTTTACACCATTTCCGCTTGGGTTGTTTAGGACCGCTATACTTATGCAGAGCGAAGGAAACCTGTATCCACAGCATTTTAGATGTTCGCATTACGCCATTCCGCTATTGCAGAAGACATCGAATTGCTATGGCCTTAAACTGTGTCCGTGAGCATCTGGGCTATATTTCGATTTGTTTTGTGCATCTGCTTGCATCTCAAGTGTCAGTAGAGCATAAGACAGCCTGTCAGGGTGCTATCCTTTGCGTGAAACATACAACTATAGAAGTAGGTTATTTTCAAATCTGGGAACGTTCAACATTTTTCCGTATGAATTAATGGCGATGAAAAGAATCACAAGTAGGAGCAGAAGTAGAAGTAGTAGTGGTAAATGTTGTAGTAGAAGTGATGGTAGCAGTGGTGGTGGTGGTGGTAATCAAATCAGATCTCCATTCAGGTAAAGGTCTCCGACGACCCCCCCCCCACCCCACCTGCCTGTTCAACGGTGTTTTGCTTTTATGGGTCAAAAAGACAATAGAAATCGTTGATTTTCCTCGACCCACTTTCTTTTCTCCATGTGCCCCCCCTCACCTTCCAAACCTTTTATTCTCCTCTATCTATTTATCAACTCACACACATATATATATATATATATATATATATACACACACACAAGTCCATGGAGGTCCATAAAGGAACCGAATTTCAAAAACCGCGCGCCAATGAAATGTTTCAGCTTACTCTGATTGAAATATTGTGTGTCAGTGACCTTGAAGCTTTATATAAGTAAAAAAAATACATCAATCCATGTTGATTAATTATTTGGCTACACGTGAGAATGCAAACAGCGTGGCCTTTCCCCCTAAATTCAAGATTTAAGGTTTCGGAAGTGAGACGTGTATGTGCGAAATGTTCATTCGGATTAGGAAAAAATGGGGGGGGAGATTTTTCTAATGTTGCAACACACCTATGAGGGATAATACTTTATCATTCTAGTTACATTGTAAATAGAATGCACCCGGTAAAGCCTCCGACTCTTAAATTCATGAACTGCTTGAAACCGCCCTTGGATAACAGTGTAACTCTTCTATGAATACAACAAAAATAATAGGACTAAAAATAAGAATGGGAAAATACGTAAAATCAAAAGTTGAATTGGTAGTTATTTTCCTCAAATTTACACTCAAATTTGTTGAAATGAATTTAAGAGTTGAATGATTTTTTTTTAGTTTTCTCTTCGTTTCTTGTGTGCCCCCTCCCTGTCACTATCTCAAACACACGAACTTTCTCTAATATTTATTTATCATAATCTACCATGTTAGGTTATGTACTGCCTTATTATAACAAAAGCCATTGTTATTGCCTGTATTGCGGCTATTTTGTCCGTAAGGCGAGGTTGATTTCAAAGTGTTTGTCTCTTAGGCTTATGTGTATACGTTGCTGAGAGTATATTTATTGATTCCACTATTGTGACTCCAGAGAGCATGTCTGCGTATATTAAGTTATTCTGGGGAAAAGGCAAGCACAAACGATTTCGATTGAATATTTACAGAGTTTAGAAAACACATATCGAACATGGATAAAAATGATATCTGTACCTCACATTAATGAATAACTGTTGCCTGCAAGTGTACTAGTACTGATTATCAAAAAATATATAGATCTTTTATCTAAAATTATCTTTAAAAAATAATAATACCAGCACAAGATTTCGGCATGGCAGTTCCTGAATGACCATAGAGACCCAAAGGAGCCCCTTTTTTGGAAAGACAAAAAGACATTTTTTTTAATCAGTGCAGAAGTGCTTAAACATCTTGGATCTTTTTACTGATTGGGGTCATTTGGAGGCGTTTTTATTTTTTTTATTTAGCACTTTTTAGCAGTCAAACTAGCGCGTAAATATATTTTGATTTGACAACACGGAATTTCAGTTTCGGCATCCCTTTGCTGACACCTATGCAGTATTAAAATGCCTATTTTCAGAATAAATGTAGTGATGGTTAACAAGCATAAAATGCTGGCCATTATCGTAGTAATGGAATTGATCCTCCCTGGGTGCCCGACTACAGTGGTCCCGTGTCAAACCAAGCTAAACATAGGAAATACCAAGAATTTTCTACCTCAGTATATATATATATATATATATATATATATATATATATATATATATATATATATATATATATATAGCTTGATTTGGCACAAGATTACAATAGCGTTGAATTCTGTTAGGATCGAACTCATTACTATAATACGAGTCAGCATCACCTGCTTGTTAACCATTACTAAACTTAATGTGAAAATAAGTATTTGATGAAAATACGGAAATGTTCAGAGATTTGACGAGATCACAAATTTCCATATCTTACTTTAACACACACACAAACACACATACATATATATATATATGAATAAGGAAAGACATTTTTAGGAACTCAATTTTGCTCAAACCAAATCATTTTCGGTGGTGAGCAAAACAAAGGCAAGTTTGGAAAATAAAGAAATGAACCCCGAATAGAATTTGAACACACATCCTATTCAATGGTGGTACCAATGTAGCCTAGGTCTGCACTGACCGATTGAGCCACCTGTACCCTGGCGGTAGGCAGAATTCGAAAAAAACACCCGTAACTCGTTCCTTCTCCTTTCCAATCACTGGCCGATTTTGCTCTATTAGTCTCAGACTAAGCCATATTTACGTATTTTTACATATATTATTGATCCCATGTCGGCAGTATGATATTGGTTAGCGGATACCTAGGCTACATAAGTGCTCCCATAGAAAGAGAGTGGGTTCTAAAAAATGATTCAGTTCGAGTAAATTTAGTTTTAAAAAAACTGTCTTTCCTTATTCACATTGCCGGACACTAATATCTATTACTTATCATATATATATATATATATATATATATATATATATATATATATATATATATATATATATATTGAGAGTTGAGCACTCTCTGAGTGAGGTAACTCGTTCCTTGTAAGCTTATGCAATGCTCTTCCAACATGGAATGGAGCACTCTGGTGAATGAGGATAAATGAATATATCGCTTAAATTCAACCTCACTGACCGTCCAGTTCCGTGAAGTAGAGGGAGGATACCAGCCTCCAGGTCTGAAACTAAGGTTTCGATCCTACATCGTAGTACTGCTAGCCTGATCTGTACCACATGTACTCTATATATATATATATGTATATATACATATAATAAGTGTGTGTGCGTGTGTGTGTATGCATGCCTGTCTCGTGATAAGTTTTGGCCACAGCTATTGTGGCTCATATGGTCCTCTGTGACG
The DNA here is from genome assembly GCA_963457665.1 of Thysanoteuthis rhombus. Classification (NCBI taxonomy): domain Eukaryota; kingdom Metazoa; phylum Mollusca; class Cephalopoda; order Oegopsida; family Thysanoteuthidae; genus Thysanoteuthis; species Thysanoteuthis major. Next base: position 30,549,146 of record OY735239.1, read on the forward strand.
GTTTGTTGTTCCATTTTTAGTTTCAGAATGCGTCCACCTTTCTGCAACGTCACAAGAACGCTTATATTAACGACCAGTTCCAAAAGACAAAACAAATCCAGATACAGTCCCGCTGTACGGAGGAGTATATACAACTTGGCCCTTCCGATCGGATTATCGGAACAGCATCGGAAGACTCCGAATACGGTAAGATAACCTTCAAAGTCTTTATTTATACATTTGTTTAGCTTATATAATACTGCATTTTCCGGTTGATAGGGCGCTACAAGCAGTAAAAGTGCCTATGATTAGCTAGATATTTTTTGAAAAAATATTTTAAGAATAAATAGCTTAGAGTATAATTTGAAAGTCGATGCAGGATGATTTCTGATGGAATTTTTTCAAAAGAAAAATTGGTCCTATCAGCCGGATGATTTCTGATGGAATTTTTTCAGAAGAAATATAGGTCCTATCAGCCGGGGAATACAACAATCAAAATCATAAATATATTGCTCTCACACTGTGGAACAAATCCAATTTTTGTTTTGTTTCTGGCTAAGGAGTCTCATTTTCTAATTGATTTCGTCTAAAAAATTTTTTTAAGTATCATCATCATCATCATCATCATCATCATCATCATCATCATCAGTCTTTTAGCGTCCGTCGTTGGACATAGATAATTTTTCAGAATTTGCCACACTTCTCTATCATGGGCGTCATGGTGCCAGTACTTCCTGAACTTGTCTAGCTCGTCTCTCCATCTAACATTTTGCCGGCCTCGGTTGCGCATGTGGTTTCGGGGGATCCATGTTGTGAGTCATGATGTCCATCGATTGTCTGCCATTCTTGCAACATGGCCGGCCCACCGCCATTGGAGATTTTTAATGGGTTTTAAAGTATAGAAATTGTTAATTATTTACTTCAAACTTTGCTTTTGTGACTAGGACAGTGATTATTCGATGAGTACTTATTTCAAATAGGACCTTGGGTGAACTTGCAACTATGTTGGAATATCTTTGTTCAGTTCACGCCATTGAAGTTCGAATCGGATAATAGCAATTTTTTCATACTATTTACACCTAAGAAATTAGAAAATACCCCCTCTACCTAGGAACAAAGATCACACTACACAATGGTTTTTGTTTATATTGCAATCAAAATGTTAAATCTATTGTTGTTATTGTTGTTTAATTATATATACTACGACTGCAAAAATATTCTATTAATCGGAATTATACTTTTTTTTTTCTACTTCTATCAACGAAGTTGGGAGGGGTGATTCTATCAAGTCATGTTTGTTTGTCTAGCTGGCCGTTTGTTAGATTGTGTGTCGTTTAACAAAGTATCTCCTAAAATTCCGAATGAATTTTTATAACATTTTGTCGAAAGTCGGGTCATGAACCAAGAAACAATCTATCAAATTTTGGATTGGATCCAGTGATCTTTTTCGGAGTTTGTTAAAATTGCAAGGGGTGACTATTTTGCGGCTTTTCAGTTGTAATAACGCTGTAATGTCGTCATCATTATGACGATACACAGAAATGCACTGCACATCATTTGCTTTAGGAATCCATAGAAATAGTCTTCTGCATTCAGTTTGCTTCCAGATATTCTCAACCATTTTGTGAAATTTTGTATATATTTTTAATATATCATCAAAATATCCTGCAGATGCAACAAGGGTCATTGACACTCTATTAACATGTTGTCAATTCAGAAAATATTTTTGCACCAGTTTGACAACTAAAAAGCGTTAAACTGGAAAAAAATCCCAAAATGCCGAAAATAGCAATAAGACACTAAAATGCTAATTTAGCGATTTTTTGCTCTGTTAGAATGAGAAATGCGCTAAATTTAGCCTGAAAAGCGCAAAATTTGCAACACTGTATATTAATCTCGGAAGCTCTTTGGCAAATAATGTCTTTTAATTCCCATTGAATTCATAGATTTGAAAACCAAAATATTTCACATGTTGACAGTTCGACTGACAAGCAGATTTCTGGGGGTCATTTCGACTGTCATATGATGTTCCTTCACAAGGTCGTGAGAAATAAGGGACTGCCAAGGTGCACGGTGACCCCTTTTTAATAAAGTGTCAGCCCAGACAACGTTCAGCACCGTTGTTTTTCTTCCTGTTTTCCTTTTCTAGCCGGGGACGGGGTAAAATTCTCAAACAATTTCTCAAGCCATTACCGCTTTATTTTTAAAACTAGCAGTATACCCGTAAAAAATGACGGGTTGATTACGTACTATTTATAGTGAAAGAAATTGAATTTCCCTGAAAGTATAAATAAAAACAACATACCTACTTGCAACCTTACCCACATGTACCAACATCTATCTATACTATAATGATAATTACAAAATTGACCTTCTTCTGAGAAATGACCATTCTAGCCCTTCAATGCCTCTCTTATCGAAGACAACGCAAACGTCCTCAGAGACAGGAAACTTACTACCCCTGACCCCGCTTCTCATAGACCCATATCATTTCAAATCATATGTTACCCTCATTCACACAGATACAAACACCGCTCCTCCCACTCTGACTAAACAACCAAACACAGAAATATTCATATATAGCATTACGAAAACTTAAGAGACCTCAACACGGTGTTTAGCAAGATACGCTCGTCAGAAGAAGTCCCCCTAGTCTTTTTGATATTATCATAAAGCTTTACATATTATGTAGATATTGAGCACTCGAAATAGATGCTATGAATTCAACATTACTGCGTTTTGAGTTTATATTCTCTTTAAACTTTTGAAAGAGAAATGACCGGAAAGTATATATATATATATATATATATATATATATATATATATACATATATGATATCAGAAAACGTCCAACATACGTTCCTTCAGTTGGTCTGGCTGGCTATTTATGTATTTACATATCGTGTATAAAGACCACCGATGGAGCCACGGGACTGAAAATTTGAATATTTGTACACAGAAAAACCTTTTTTTGTTACTGTATTTTTTGCCATTAGTAGGCAAGGCAGATCCAAATGTGTATTAGGCCACAGGTAAAAATCGAATCGAATCAACCCTCTTTTCCGTCTTGAAGCTTGTCAACGCAACAGCTGCCTCACCAGTTTGACCATGGACACCTTCAGCCTAAACTAATTCAAATTAAACGATAGGGTCTACCTGGCCTGATCGTTAGGGCAGCTGTTGGGACGAGGAAGGCCCTGAGAGAAAAACTCATTGCAAGTTTGAGTTTCGCCACTGGCTTATACTTTATTACCAATCTGCAGTGCATATAAACGGTCGTAGACTGACAGCCTCGGAGTTGTGTTGGAAAGCAACTAAAATTACGATGAGAGAAATACTAGTCGATAAATGATAACTGACAATGTTTCATCTAAAACATCCAAGAAACGATGATGATATTTCTTATAACTTTTAGTTGTTACTCTCCTTCTTTACTTCATCTGTAAACGCTGTTGTGGGAAATTATTCATTGATAAAGCATGCTTTCTAGTGGTTGAATTAGGATCAGTAGGAACCAAATTATCTCAACTGAATGCTATTGTTGGGGGCTATTATAATGTCTGTTCATTGTAGATTTTCCCAGGGTCTTACATAGAGAGTTAGCCATGAAGGATTGAGAAGAACATAACGGAATATATATATATATATATGCATATATATACATATATATATATACATACATACATATATATATATATATGCATATATATATATATACATACATACATACATATATATATGCGCATATATAAATATATATGCATATATATATATATATACATACATACATACATATATATATATATATATATATATATATATATATATATATATATATATGAAATCCTCACTACAAATTTGTTTCACACTCAATCATGCGACTAAGCGATTATATATATATATACATATATATATATATATATATATATATATATATATATATATATATATATATTTATGTGTGTGTGTGTCTTTATGCGTGTGTAAATATATATGTGTATGTATATATGGGTGTATATATGGGTGTATATATGTGTGTGTATAAATATATGTATGTATACATGTATATATATGTATACATGTCTGTATGTTTATGTATGTATGGATATGTGTTAGTGTATGTATGTGAATATATTTGTGTATACGTACACATTCATATATATATGTATACATACACACATTCAAATATATACATATATATTTATGCACATATATACAGATACATTTTTTGGAAAACACATGCACACATATATTTATGTATAGAGAGAGTCATACATATATATATATATATATATATATATATATATATATATATATATATATACATATATGAGTGTGTCTGTGCGTACGGGCCATTGTTATTTTGAAGATAGGCAACTCTACCGTTCAGCGAAGCGTAATGAACCAACAAACTCCCTGCGAAACCACAAAAAAGATAAAAAGTATTTGAAAAAAGAAGCTTAAGTACTTCGTTGAACATTAGGGCCGGTAAAAAGATAAAAAAATAAAGACTAAAAAGCTCCCACTAAATCGTCCATACAGAAGACATACACAAGAATATTGAAAGGAGAGATTACTGTCTTAAATACAATACTAATAATGGTAACACTTTTTTGCAATAAAAAAAGGTCCATAGAAAAAAATATTAGTGTGTTAAGATTTTTGACTGATTAGCATGTACAGTTTGTTAGACTGAATGAATTGAAAAGAATAAGAGCAATAGAAAGGTTAGGTGTCTCCGTATGGTCCCATTGATTGGAGTACAGGCTGTGCCGATTTTATGCTTGTTGTAATTACGCCGATCGGCAATGCCACCGGCTTGAAATAAAAAAAAATTGACGACCGGTCAGAAAACTTCAAGATAGAGACATCAGTCAAAAGGACACCGGCGTAATTCTGATCGTTACTATTACGTTCGGTCATAAGGCATTGGTCAAAAGAATAATATTATGAAAGTATGGTTTAGAAAACATCAGATTATTCGTTGTTCTATCCTTTCTATGACATGATACGAAATGAAAGGAATAAAATCACAATTCTTTTTGAAGGTTTATACAGGATTTCTGCAGAGTAACAATGTATTTCGAGAAATACAGAATATCTATACAAATATCTATTCATTAACTACACAAGTCGGAAACTCTAGAACTACCAGGTGACCAACAACTTTTGTTTTTGTTGGAGGGGGGTGCAGAATAAGCAGGGTTTGAAAACCTGTCACCATTGATCGTATGGGATAAGCCGGGTGTAGGGATCTAAACCACTATCAAAATTTTGTAGGATCTGAACAAAATTAAGTCGTTTGAGAAAGATTTAGAGTAAGGATTTGGTAGGCACGTGGCGAGTAAAAACGTGCAGTATTGACTGGAACAAGAAAATTATTTCGTTCTCCAATAAAATTGAACTAAAAAGTTTTTTGGTGGTTGCTTAAAAAGTTTAAGATCGCTGAAATCAGAGGAAGTTGATTGGTTGCAATTAGATACTTCAGGGTAAATCATCCTCATCACCAGCTTTTTGGCGTCCATCGTTGGACATAGTCCTTCCCTAAGAATAGCCAGACCTCTCTATCATGGATGTCGTGGGTCCAATACTTTCTAGACTCTTTTAGTTCATCACACTATCTCATACGCGGCTAGTTCTGCATATGATCTCAAGGGATTCTCGTTGTGATTCATTATGTCTAGCAGTTGTTTGGCATTCATGCAACATGACCAGCCCATCGCCATTTGAGTTTTTTAATGGTTCCTATGATATCTCTGATACTTGTTTTTTTCTGGCTCTAATATACTGTGCTGTCTTATGATGTCTTCATGTGATGTTGAGCTCGATTCTCTTCTATGTACGTTCCAGGGTTCACAGTTTGATGGTCAATCTTTTGGTTAGATTCGATGCTTCAGCTCCATAAGTGACTATCAGGAGGGTGCATTGGTTATATACCCTTCTTTTTAGGACAAATGGGAATTAATTGTTCTCTGCCCGACCGAAAGCTTGCCAACTTAGAGTGATTTTCCACTTGATTTCTTCGTCTTCTGTGGATTTTATGGAGATTCGTTGTCCCAGGTAGATGAATTGGTCAACATTCTTCAGCCCTGAGTTATCTAGTCTCTTTCATAACTAACTTACTTACTTATCCAAGCGGAAGAAACAAGAGCTGGTGCCCCCAACTTTCAGTCCAGTCGTTGAAGTCACAGACAGTCTTGATTGTCATCGCAATGTTTACACAAGGAAAACCTACCCCCCCTTTCATGCTCACCAATATAAGTACAATATAGCAATAA
>OY735239.1:30557902-30650402 GCA_963457665.1 Thysanoteuthis rhombus
ATATATATACATATTTGTGTGCTCATATATATATACGTACATATCTATACACATACATGTGTATATTATATTCACACATACATACATATTTATTCACTCATACATATATACATATTATACACACACATATATATATACGTATTTATAAACACATATATACATATTTACACACGCACACACATATATATATACATATTCATATATGTATACACATATATGTATATATACACATTTATAGACAGGTATGTATTCACACACACACACACACACACACACACATACAAATATATGTAGTTATAGAAAGAGAGACAGACGTAATATTTTCGTTTGGGATGTCATTTTCGTTTAAACGAGGTGGTACCCACGAGTTTTCGATATATGAGCAGCGAACGCCCACCAAATTCTGTACAGACATCTGCTGCTACCTTTCCTGATCAGTACCATTCGTGAGTCAACGTAAATTAGTGCCCCAAGGGCTACTTCGAAAGCAAAGTATGCTATTCTGTATTGCTGGTTCTTCTCACGGTGCCCTGTACTCGTGGCCTTGTACCAAACTAAACTAACAAGTGTCACCAAAGCTCTACGATCAGAATTCTTGTCATGCACACATCTGCTACTGTTGGTACTGTTAGGTCTACACTAGGTACCCTACACTTATGGCCTTGAGCCAGACTAAGGAACCCGTATCGAAGTATGATGAAATGTTTGTCACGCAGACATTAGTATCGTAGTGCAGACGACTGAGTTGGATACTTACTGTTTTCCCTATGTTTATGGCCTTGTGTCAGGCTAGGTTAATCGTCATTATCATTTAAAAGAGGGAGGAAAAGGTGGTCACTGTTTTGTAGTAGTAGCGACGATGATGGTATTGGACGCTATCAACCAAAACTATCTCCATAGTTTTCTACAGCTTTCAAGTAAGTCTGGCTGGCTAGCTATGTATCACGCACACACCGTACCAATGGAGATACAAAGCTGAAAATTTGAACGTTTACTCTTAATTATGTTTACAATAAACATTTTTTTTTCATCTTTTGATCCCAAGCTCCAAGTTTTTAGTTGAGGTTCAATTTACATTGTAAGTGTTAGGTAAATTGGTCCCTTGTCTTATGTCCAGCAGTTGTCATGCTTGTTTTGTTTGGGGGGTTTTTTGTTGAAAATTTGGACTTCTTTCAACAGTCACTACTTTAGAAATGTGAGCAAAGTGATCTATTCATGGATAACCTTTTTTTTTCTTATTTCTTAATTGATCACTGCAAACACGGCAAAAAAAGTTGGTTGCTAGGCGGTCTCTATTGAGTGACTAATCTGACCTGTTATTAGTGATATTTATGAAAAGAGTCTACGTTCGCAATAATAATTCACTTCCATTTCGCCCTGAACTCCCGCGAAATTCAGGTGTTTTAGTCTAGTGAACACAAACATATATATACCAAGATATGCAAATCAAAATTAGATATGATTCATTTAAATGGAGAGAAAAATTGCTTGCTCCAAATTTTTCTTGCTGTGCTGGTAAAATGCGCGGAACATCGGGAAGCAATGAGAGACATCGAGAAGCAAGAGGAATGCAGTTTAGGAAAGCTTTTGTGCAGAGTCTCGTGGTGATTAATCCAACAAAAAAGGGTTAGTTACCGTATTTCATCATATAATCTACTGCCATAGATAACCCTCACCCTGGTTGAGCTTCAGTTACGCATTTATCTCGTCTATGCAATTATATGTTATGAAGTATGAATAACAATTATATTTCCATAGATTATACGCACCTAGATCTTTAAGCAGAGGATTTTTCTTAATGCAAATATTGCCACCGTTTTCAGTTCAAACCAGAACAACTATTCATTCTGTAGATTTATTTTTTATTTTTAAAAATCCAGAGTTGATAACTGAAACTTAAAAAAAAAATCTTTTGTATTTGATTGTGACTTCCAGAATAAAAAAATTGACAAGTCACATCTAACTGGGCAACCCTGTCTTCGTGGGATTTAAATAACCCTTTGAAAACGCTTCGATATCACAAAAAATGAACAGCGAAATAATTATGACCGAGGGAACGCTCCCACTCAAAAATAGAAAGTGGGATGGATATATTCAGTCCCCATGCTTTGGTAGGGGGCCCCACCCCCAAATAGTCCAAATCTCCGCATTTACAACCCCTACCCGGCGAAGGTCATAGAGTACCAACAAGATAAACCAAGACAACAGTCCAAAGATATCTATCTATACTTAAGATTGATTTCATTATGCCAATTGTCAACAGTGGAATATCAACGAAGTATATTGCAATTTCAAAGTTTGTTTGAATCCAGTGGTTATTTTTTGATAGCATGAATTGTTTAATTAATGAATAAACTCGCCATCACAATCAACAATTAAACAACCATTTCATGAAAACCCAAAGTCATGTAAAACAAATTCCGAGAAAGAATAAATATGTTCAGAATAAATTTCGTTTATGATATCACTGGTGTTTTCCTCTAGAAAACATCTAAAATAGAGTGAAAAAACATCTAGAAACATTTGGATTCTACACGATCTAGATTTTATTAATAAACCTGTCAAAATAAGGCAAAAAATTTTTTTTTTTAGATTTTAAACAAGAAAATACGATCATTTTCAGAAAAAGTCCAATGAAGTTCTGATGCCGATTTTCCTGTCTGTAGACAAAACAGTTCGGCCAGGAGAGCTGAACCAAAAGAACAAACACATGCACTTATTAATAAAAAAAAGAGGATAGGCCCCTTTGCCTCCTTTGGTGGCTACGGTTATTCAATCTGTATAGCAATACATCAATCATACTACATCAAACCCTGTACCAATCGAAACCGCACTCGTCGAAATTTTCTTGTACTTTGATACACCCTTACATTTTATTAAATTCAAGGTGGGTGTAACTTTTCAAATTTTTGTCATGCGAGTGGCTCGACCATTTCATTCGCAAATGTTATTTCCTGACAACTTGTCTGTATTTATGTATTTAGTAGAAAAACATTGAAGCCGACAAGACGAACTTGCCGTATCAAGATAGCATAGCATGCCAGTAAATATATTAGGTCGAACAACAAGTGCGTCAGACCTAACAGAGAATTTAACGCTCTGTGGTTATGACTTGGGCTCACTAGGTATTTGCGCAGGATTGCAAATTAGCTATTTTCCGATTAGATCTGGCCTTTTTGAAAGAAATCTAATCAACAAAAATCTACGAAAATGGCTGGAGTTTTAAAATGGCCAAATATAAGTGTGTCAGACCTCAGAGAGAATTAAACGCCCTATGGTTATGAATTGTGCTTATTAGGTATTTGCTAAGGGTTGAAAAATTTTCCAGCTAGATTTGGCTTCTTTTTTTTCGATCTAGCCAATAAAAATCGACGTAAATAGCTTGATATTGGCTCATATACTGTAATGGTCAAACAACAAGTACATTGGACCTGACAGAGAATTTAACACCCTTAAAGTTATGACATGATCAGTGGGAATTTACAGTGTTGCCAGATCGACCATTTTCAGGCTAGATCTGACTGTTTTTATTCTCAATCGGTCGCCAACCTTTTTATGCTTTGTACCCACTTATGCAACTTTTGAATGGTAAAATTCTTAAAACACCAACTGATATATTAAATCCAGTTGGCCAACAGCTGTTAAGTGGCAAAAAGTGGCTGGATTTGAAATGGTTCAAATTGCGTAGATTTTGTTTCCAGGTAACTGGGCAACTACATACGCTCCAAAACCTCATACAATGGCTCCAAAAAGTACATAAACAATATACTTATCATATACTAAGACGATAATGAAAATAAAGACCATGGATCCGGGTCATAAGTCGTGCGACTTGAAAATAGTACGTGTTGACTTTCGGTGTCGTTTTTGTGGCGGAAGTAAGACAGGCGCAAAACCCGATATTGCGACCCGATAATGGGTCTATCACCCATTTGAGATCTTAAATCGCCCACTATTGGGCGGTATCGCCTGGTCAGCAACCACTGATCTAGCTAATAAAAATCTACGATAATGGCTAGATATTGAGTCCCCGTTAAAATGATCAAGCAGCAATTCAGTGGGATCTTACAGAGAATTCAACGCTCTGTGATTATGTCTTGTACTCAGTAGATTACTGAGGAGTTACTCATAGTTGTCAAATTGACCTTTTTTCGGGTACATGTTGGTGTTTTTGTTTTGTTTTGTTTTTTTCAATTCAGCCAATAAAATGCCTGGTTGCTGCAGGGTGCTTGATGACTCCATGACATGGTACTATAGACAAACAAACCCTGTACTGAATCTATTTATCTAGCTATCACTAAATGTCTGTTTCCGTTCATCTATACGTTACCGCCAAGTAATCAAAACAGGGTATTTTAGACTGCGGCATGAATTAAAGCATCCCATCTTCATGACTTCCAACCAATGCTAGACGAATTGGATAACGCAAGGAAGCAAGAAATTTGGTCTTCACATGAAATTTAGAGAAACAAAGGTCACCTATGGAGATGAAACATGGAACCTTGCTTTAGCCCGGAACCATTTTAACTAATAATCATCTTCAACTGGGATTATCTTTTCAACTCTGTAGTTAATGGTGGTGTTGTATCTATGTGGTACATATGCAACTCATAAATACGAAGATATTTGGAACTGAAGTCATAGCCACCGCATAGAGATTTTTTTTTTTTAAATTAAAACAAAATATTAGGTTGTTGCTACTTTATGTCCCATTCTGAATTCTTACGCGATTTTTTTAATTTTAGAATTTTATATTCCTGGAATAAACTATTATTTAACTATGATCATGTAATAAACCATTTTAAAGCGTCATTTTTACTCTGTTCATTTGAGATGGACGTTTTCTTTTCATTGTTTGTTCTGGTTTATTTGAGGCTGTCGAATCAAAGGTGAAAAAAAAGGCAAATTCGAACGACTTTGATGTACGAGTTTGAAACGGAACCTTAAGCAGCCGTGACTAACAACGAATGTACAGTTCAATATGGGTTCCCAAAATGTAGAAATGGAGACAAAATCCTTGAAGATATGGACGTCCGTTATTGGCAACATCTATTTGAGGGCCATTCTTAAGGTGGACCCACGCAAAACCACTCGTGAAGTTACAAGGGAACTATACGTTGACCATTCGACAGTTGTTCGACGTTTGCACCAAATTGGAAAAACAGAAAAGCTCAACACGCCGTGCGAATGACTCTGTAGAAATAGATCAAACTAGGCTGTGAAACTCTACCTCACCTGGTTTACTCACCCACCCCCTCCCCGACCAACTGCCACTTTTTCGTGCATTTCGACCACTTCTTGCAAGGGAGTAAAACATCATTCAATCAAAATGGATTTTATTTAATGTTATTTATAACCAAATCCTAAAGCGTGGGCATTTTTTCGTATGAGTGTGCTCATTTTTGAACGGTAACATATTCATATTTTCTGTAACAGTTTTCCAATGCTATATGGCTTGATAATCGAATTTATTACGAATCAGTGCTTCGTCAGAGGCAGATTTTTCTTTTAAAATGTCATAATTTTAATACATTTTCATTCTTTCTCTGTTTGTAGCAAACATCACGATACAGTATGGACCATATGGCATAATACGAATGCGTGGCAAAGAAAATAAATACATGTGCTTTAGCAAAAAAGGGCGCCTTATATTGCGGGTGAGTGGAATTTTGCTTTATAAATACCTACAGTGCTTACTTATCACCGAAGTTAAGCTGCGTCGAACGTAATCGAGATTTAGATGGGTGACTGCTTATAGACCGTCAACCAAACTTGCCAACATAGGTGTTTTGTTTTGTTTTTTTTTCAATTTCTTTTTCTGAATTGGGTTTACACGCTGACTGGCTATGTGTCACGCGGCCAGGTCGCCTCAATGAAGATCTAGGACTTAAAAACCTCTTATCAAGTCTAGAAACTTTTTCAACCCCTCCACCCAATCCCCTGAATGAGTTTTTAGTTGGGGAATCGATTTGCAGTGTAAGTTTGTGCTAGATTGATACCCTAGTTTGTGTCCGACAGCATTATTGCCTGTTTTCTGGTTGTTGTTGTTTTTTAAATTGGGGCCTTTTTTTCTCTAATTTTTTTTATTGATCATCCCCAATATGGCATCTTACAAAAGACGATGACTACGTGACGGTTCCTATTGAGTGATTAACTAGACCTGTCATGATAACATTTAAGGTAGATAAAGTTTACGTGACTTTGCGCACAATGAAACTTCATTCTGCTGCAAACCTAAGGCATATCGTTTAAAATGGGAACTCTTGTTGGATAAGAGACATTCTTATTATCTTAGAATTTGTTTCAAAGGGCAATCATTGCACTAATGCACTTTGAAGAACGGCCATTCTAAATTATAAATTGTGGCTAATTCAAAGAAAGAAATGGATAAAATCGTGTAGATTTACTTTCCAGATGAATTTATATACTCCAAAAACTCATACATAGTCTCCAAAAGGTATTAATATCCAGTGTATTGATCAGATATCAACGTTTAAACAGCGGTATTCTTGATCTGAAGATTTAAACATTAATAAGTACCGTTCTTTATATTTATTCAGAAATACCTATTTCGTTCATATTCATCTATAATTTTTGGAGCCTTTGTGTGTGTGTTTTGGAGAGTGTACAATTACCGGGAAATAAAACCAACCCAATTTTAGCTACTTTTTTATTTTTATTTTTTTTCTTAATAAATAGATCTAGCCACTTTTAGCCATTAGAAATGGCCGTTCTGCGTCATTGTAAATATTACTCGTTCAAAGTACACCCGAACTGTGATACCGTCTAACTGAGTGGGAGACACCGGTTCTCATACGATCATCGAAGTGAAGCAACGTAGAACGTGATCAGTTCATAGATGGGTGACCGTCTAGGAATACTGGTCCCTTTGATCAATGGGAGGGGGCATCTTCTGCGCCCTTGATGATCTCCAAACGTACTGAGCATTTCTTTTCTTTCGAAGCCTGGCCGAGGAGTGAAGGATTAGAATTTGAGCACAACACTTCCTCCATACTAAGCACCCAGTCACAGCAGCTTAAATCCTGATATTTCTAAGGCCATCTGCCTGTATGAAAAGAGACATACACATCTAACTAGAATACTTTTAAAAAATTCATATCTTATCAGCTTTTTATTTCCTACCTGTCAAAGAAGGTGATCTTCTATTCTAATGTGTTATTCGAACAAGCCAATTGCTCAATGGCAGTTTGTTTGAATGCCAGAAAATCACACTTAATTATTTCCTCTGAAGCTGATGAGCACAAAGAACCTTATCCCTAGTAAATCAGGTTGAGATTCAGGAGTCTGTCCTGGACCTAGCAACGATTTTCTCCGTTTTCAAATGACCAGGGGCGCAGCTGGAGATGGGGGGAGGGTCAGGTGGAGAATTGGTTAGTTAAGGCTACCTCCAACATTCGGTGAGATTTGCTATCGTTCAACATCAGTAGATATGAAATTGGTGTATTACTATTGATAAAGCCTTTTGCTTCCCTATTGGGTGCCCAAGGGAAATTCAAAATTTCCTTTCAGTTACGCCCTTGACAATGATTATATTTTCCCAAGAATGAATTGATTCTGTGTCGACAAGAAGAGGAATTGAAATGTTAAATTCCAAGATAGATGTGTACACGTTGTCATACCATTGAGAAATAGTGTTAGAAATAACGAGCTGAAGGAACTCAAGAGACACTTTTTGGATTCCTCTTACATTGTACAAGAGATGGCGCTGTTGACCTGATGAATAAATATTGATGTATGCACTAATGTATGTATTGACGAGGAGAATGAGATGGAGAAAGGCACACACATACATACATACATACATAAATACATGTATGAGTAGATAGATACACACATACATAAATAGATTGATACATAAATATATAATCAAATAGATATGAACAGACTAAAGAGAGAGAGAGAGAGAGAGAGAGAGAGGAAGACAAATGACACTAAAAAACAGTCCAATATATATATATATATATATATATATATATATATATATATATATATATATATATATGTATATGTGTTTGTGTGTGTGTGTGAGAGAGAGAGAGAGAGAGAGATTGAGGGTGAGTGTTTGTACCTGTAGATGAATACGTATAAACAGACTGTGACCGAGGGAGAAAAGTGAGAGAGAATTTATATACGGAATCAGTAACCTATGTGCGTGTACAGTTAAACAGATAAGTGTCAGGTTGATATACATATATATAAATGAATGAATAGATTGATCAGCAGATGCAAACAGACAGATCTATAGATGTGGATGGATTAAAAGATGCAAACTGATAGATATCAACATACGGATTGGTTGATAGATGAATAGATATCAACGTAAATAGATATCAACTGTAAGATATCAACACATAGACAGACAGATATCAACATATATGGATGTCAAGAAAAATAGATATCAAAATAGATATGAACATTCATCAATAGATGAATTGATAGATGGATGTCAACACTGATATATCTCTATCAACACAGATAGATAGATATAAAAAAAGATAGTTATCAAGGGACATAATTTCATATATATATATATATATATATATATATATATATATATATATCAATAAAGAAAATATGTATCAACATAGATATCAATATACATAGGCAGATATCAACAAAGATAGACATACTTATAGATTGATATCAACACTGATAGATAGATAGATAGCTAGATAGATAGATAGATAGATATCAACAGACATATCATAACAGACCTAGATAGCCATTTACTGAAATAGATAACACTGATAGATTGATAAATATCAATCGACATAGATATAGACAAAGATAGATAGATATCAATAGACATAATCAACAAATATATTTATTTATATATAAGATAGACATAATCAACATATATATATATATATATATATATATATATATATATATATATATATATCATCATCATCAATTTCATCAAAGATAGATAAAATTGGATATCAACCCTAATAGATTGATAGATATCAACCCTGATAGATATTTATCAATAAATAGATATCAAGTGATAGATAGGTATCAATAGTGATAGATAGATATCGACGGATAGATAGATATATAGATATCACCGAACCGATCAACAAAGATAGATAAACTCAGATATCAACCCTGATAGATAGATGTATATCAACCCTGATATATATACATATCAGCAGGTAGATATCAAGTGATAGATAGATGTCAATAGTAATAGATAGATATCGACGGATAGATAGATAGATAGATAGATATAAACAGACGGGTAGATAGATAGATAGATATCAACAGACAGATAAATATCAAAACACCGATAGACAGATAGACTAGCAAAGCCTGATTGACAGACGTTCACAGGCGAGGTGCGTGTGTGTGTGTATTTCTATTTCCTTTGGCAGAAAAACGGAATGAAAAGAAGGTCAGTTTTTTGTGGAGACCACGAAGCAATCAGAAGAGACGAAGGTTTAAGAAGGAAAAAAAAAAGATGTTAAAAAAAAATCCTGATCCACAAGTCTCCGAGGAGACGTTTGTAGTGGTGGTGGCGGTCGTACGGGGCTGGGTAGATGGCTAGGGTGTTTCAGACTGAACTTTTCTATGGGGTGGGGGCTCGGAAGGGTGTTGGGTATGCACAGAGCGGGGGGTGTTCATCAAGTGTTTAGTCTTACCTGGACTAACCAGGAGATGAGTACAAAAAATCTACAATGTTTGGTGTCAACATTACATACCTGACATACCAGTCCATCGGGCCCCCGTCCCATTACCGACCTACCTTTCACCTACCTCCCTACCTACCTATCTGCCTGCCCGTCTACCTACCTTTACACACAGCTTTTTATGTTTTTATTTTACCCAGTAGTCTGTTTTTTCTTAAATATATTTCAATTCTTTCCTTAACTAATCCTGACTGTTTCTCGGCCGACACCGTCTATCTATCTTTCTATCTGTTCATTTCTCTCTCTCTCTCTCTCTCTCTCTCTCTCTCTCTGTCTAATATATATATATATATATATATATATATATATACATATATATATATATTCGTCTGTCTGCCTCTCTCTGTATATATCTGTCCCCCTCTCTACAGATCTGTCTGTCTGTCTGTCTGTCTGTCTGTCTGTCTCTCTCTCTCTCTCTCTCTCTCTCTCTCTCTCTATATATATATATATATATATATATATATATATATATGATATATACATATGTATAAATATATAAATTTGTCTGTCTGCCTCTTTTGATCTCTGTCTCTCTCTCTCTCTCTCTCTACAGATCTATCCGTCTGTCTGTCTGTCTGTCTGTCTGTCTGTCTCTCTCTCTCTCTCTCTCTATATATATATATATATATATATATATATATATTTGCACGTTTCTGTCTATCTATCTCTATCTATCTCTCTATGTGTATGTATGTCTGTCTCTCTCTCCATATATATCTGTCTTTCTCTCTCCTCCTCTCCCCTCTCTCTCTCCCTCTCTCTCTCTCTCTCTCTCTCTCTCTCTCTCTCTCTATATATATATATATATATATATATATATATATATATATATATATATATATATATATCACCTTAGCCTGTTATAACCCCTATCCAAATTATATATATATATATATATATATATATATATATATATATATATATATATATTCGTCCGTCTTTATATTCATCTCTTCTGTCTATATACCTTTCCGTCTATATATCTTTCTGTCTATCAGTCTATCTCTCAATATGTTTCTCTGCTCATATCTATCTGTTACTTATACATCTATCAATCTATCCATGTCTGTACATATCTGTCCATTTCGATCTGTTCATATCTATCAATCTGTCTGTCTATCTATCTAAGAATGTTCATATTCATATATGTGTCTTTATCCACGACTGCTGATATCTATCTATCTGTCTATCCATCTCAGCTCGTTCATTTCTTTCTCTATTAATCTTCTTTTTTTTTCTTTCTTTCCATCTATCTATTTAATCACAGAAGCTCCCTTCGGCTCATATATATATATATATATATATATATAAATATATGTGTGTGTGTGTGTGTGTGTTTTTAAAGACAGATAGTTGATAGATAATATTTTGAATAAGTTTGTAGATGTCGTGTGATTGTCGATACTTAACAACATAAATCCTATCTCTTTATTCAAACGAAATATTTACAAGAAAAAATGCCTGAGTATCACCCCAGATTTTGAACCCATTTAAACAAAAAAAAAAGCTTCTTTTTAAAACACAACATTTAGAAGATGCTTCGAATTCTTTCCTGAAAGACCAAAGAAAACACCACAGCAAACAATAACATTCTAAGAAATCTTACAGTTTTTTTTTTTAAGTTAAATTGCTTTTCAAATCTACCTGCGTATTTACCTGGACAGAATCAGAGGCGTAGCTGGTGGGTTGGGGGATATATTTCCGGGGAGTAGGGGTGCAAAAAGGTATTTCAAATTTATCAGCGTATTTACTTAGACAGAATCAGAGATGGAGCTATTGTTCGGGGGCAGAGATAGACGTCTGCTACTTCTTTTCCAAGGTAATGCAATGGAATATGGAAACCGGTGACGGTTTTCTATTGCATGAATCAGCTTTGTGATTTCAATTCTCAGGTCCGGCTGAGACCAGGACTTTACACCAACAAGTTTTTTTTTTTATGACATCCCCTATCTGCTGGTTGCAAGTCCACCAAAGTGATATCTCCACCCTAATCACCGAGCTTAGAGTGTACTCAATTAGCTGCTGAGTGCATATGGACATTTGTCCAAATGCAGAGTTTTCCACACTCTCTTCCTATACTAGGAATCGAATGCAGAACCCCCTACTTGCGAGACCAGGGTGCTAACCATTACACTATCTGTGCAGACACTTTTCCACGGGAAGATATTTATCTCCAGGGTTGGGGCCAAAAGGGTATATTCGAACTGTCCCAGTGGCAGCCCAGTGAAAAATAGCAATACAATTTTTATGTACATAGCAAAACACAATTATTCTTTTTAATATCTCGAGACAAGAAATTTGATAGGTAAAAAACCCTAAATAACCCCAAGTAATTATGTTAAGCTTGAGAACGAAAAACATTTGTTTTTCATCTTATATAAGTAAGATATTGCCTCTCTAACTATTAAAAAAAAATATTTATTGGGTCTCAGATAAATTTTTTTCAAAATTTTCAGATGTGTCCACACATGTCTATTACACGCTTTTCAGTCAGTCGGTCGGACAGTCTTTTGTGTCTGTTAATCGGCTCTATTTGAACAATAAAATATGACGGAAAGGAGAGATGTGAAGTCATCAAAGATGAAAGTTCGGCATTTTTGTATTTAAAAAGTCATGTACGAATCTTGGAAAATACAATGCTCTCGGAATATTTCACAAGTGTGAGAATCTGTTGATTCAAAGAAAAACTACTTTCTCTTCCTCCACCTCCTCCTGCTATAACCACTGTTGAACGCATGGTTCTTGTTTTTATACTATGCTCTTTTGTCAATTCTATTCCTAAAAAGCTACGACTCAGATGTAAGTGAAAAATGCTGGGTCACTTATGTATGTTAAAATAGATCAATCTATTGCGAACCTCAAAGCTCAAAAGACCGCTCGCCTTTTGCTTATGTGTCTCTCACTTGTTCTTGGACGTAACACCAAGTGGGAAAAAACTTCATAATCATTATAAATCAATTACAAGTTCTATTCCATATTATTGTTGTGGCTTTTTATCACAACACTTCAGGTTGATACACACCTTGTTACCTTGTTATTTTATCGCGAAATTTATTCAATTTCTCTCTAGCTTTTTATCTCAACACTCTCGATCCATACTCTGTTCATTATTACAATTATTTCATTGCAAAGTTTATTCAATTTTTTCTCCGGCTTTCTTATATCAATCGCCTTTTCATTATTGATACTATTTTATTATTATTAGATTTACTCCATCTTATATTTGATGTTTTTTTTTTCTTCCCACAACACTTCCGGTTGATTCTCTTTTCATTGATATTGCTTTTCATGCATCCACGCGTCTCGATACGACGCTTTTAGGTCTGTAAGTCTGTCGGCTGGTTTTGATTAGGTTAATCAACTGAAAGATGAAGGAAGGGAGATGTGTGATGTCATGAAAATGTACGACGTCATTTGAAGAACATTTACTCGGATCATTTTTATTTTACCTGCTGCTATTTTATTATGATGGAATTTACTATTAATTAATGATTAATAATATAATTTATTTCTATCTTTCTTTTTTTTTTGCAGAGGAATTCCAGGAAGGACCGATGTATATTCATTGAAAATATTGTCAACGGAACGTCCTTATTCAAACTCGTCAGCAAACTCGAGTGGGCCGTTGGATTTCGGAAGAAGAACGGCCGCCCTCTGCCTGGGCACAAATTCAGCAAAACTCGACGGAAATGTTTTGAATTCGTTGTCAGAGATGTCGACAAGTCGAACAAACCCTTTTCGCCGATTCAAAACCAGCCACGATATTTTTGGCAGATCGGAATTCTACGACCGAACGACCGGTCGTGAACGGACCATTTACAGACATGCCAATGTCAAGAACTCCGAAAAGAGAAAGTACACAGTCGTCTAACAACGGTTCTCTAAGGGAGACCACTTCCGAGTCAAATGACGGACTGATTTCTTGGACAAGATAATCAGCGTTTGATTGAATCGCACATACACACACACACACTCATAGGCCTGTATACCTACATACATTCTGAGGCATTTTGCATATATGTACGTAGACTTTGTGGACATGTCCATATTCTGTATTTCTGGTTGAGCAACGTGTTTTTATTTTTCCCAAAAAATAATCTTGCTGACTGGACAGACCAATAAATGCCTACGAAAAGGGAAGAGAATAAGAGGAATATTTCCCAAATGAAAACTCAACAGAAGAAATCCCAGAGGGAATTATTTATATATAAAGTCAGGATGTCTTCTGTATGTCCGTCAAACTAGGTTGTTTTTGAATGATGCAAGCATTTGAACAGGTGAAGATTTGATAAAGACACGAGCAGAAATATTTCACAGAAAAAAAAAATGCCTGGAACAAATTTCAAAATTTTGAAAGACGGTGGCAGACTTTCATGGATCAATCTGTCAGATGCCCTCAAAGCCGAACTGTTCCATCCGGTTAGGGAATCTAATCCGAAAGACTGCAAACAATAAATACAAATCGGACATGTTCCGACCCTATCGTGTGTGTGTGCATGAATTCATGCAACCATGTACGTATGTATGTATGGATGGATGTATGTATGTCAGTATGAATGGATGGATGAAGTGCGATGACGTCACAAGACCACCGGAAGTGTGTTTGAACTGCTGACTATATTTGAATATTTAAAAAAAAATGTCCCTTACATCCAAGATAAAAACAGACAATGCTGCCCAGATCTTCATTGTAACAGTAACAAGAAAGCTTAACAACCAAGTTTACCTGTAGGCATAAACAAAGTATACAAGTAATTTTTAAAAAATCATGGATGTTTAAGTGTACACATGTAGGTATGTATGTAAATGCATATGTATATGTATATATATGTTTGGAGATGTGCGTTTACAGCATATACATGTGTAATCACGTATGTGTATATACAAGTGACTATGTACGGATGACTGAGTTCGTCTGAGTGTGTGAATCGAAATTGAGTGTAGGTGTGGAAGAGAGTTTTTTTAATTAATGTAAAAATATTAATTGTGGTATTTAAACAAAGCATGGAGAATAAATACTTTTTCCCCCAAAAAAAAAGAATGAACTGATGCTATAAAAATTATTGTCTTACAAAATGGCGAACGTCTTACAAAATGGCGGACGTCTTACAAAATGGCGACTACAGACGAAGAAAAATGAAGAGTAGGCGACTCCATGAGAAATAAGGAAAGGACATACAAACAAAATCTTTCTAAACAGGGATGCACAGACATTCGAGTGGATACACATTGGTCCATCAAGTGTCTCACTCAAACCATCAACTACTAATGACGGAAATTTCCGTCGTTGCATTTTGTATGGCTAACTCAATGAAATTTCCGTTTTATTGTGATTGATGGCAACTCAATTCTATCTGTGAGTCAGGGCTTTTATCTTGCAATGGATAACTTGCAATGGATTATCTTGCAATGGACAAGGGCTTTTATCTTGCAATGGATAATTATTACTCTTCACCACCTTCCACAGTTAATGGGTAATTTCGATCTATCCATTGCTTGACTGTTATTCTGCTGATCTTGGGAGAAAAAACCTGTTGTCGACACTGGCATCAAATCTCGAGATGTCTCATGAGATCCTGGTTACACGGGATTTCTCGTGAGATCCTGGCTAATTTAAAAAGAAAGAAGGAGAACAAGTCAGATACAAAGGCTTATAAGTGAGCAACATTTTAGTTGAAACTTATAACCCATTACCCGTACTGGATTGTAATAAATTAAGTAATAAATAACAAAATAACTAAAAAGCCAAGAGAAAGCAAGTGATGACCCCTTTTTACTCCGATGATTCGTGGTGTGATAAGTATCTGTGAAAAGGGACTTCCGCCGGAAATAGACCTCCGTACTACTTCCTTGCTTCCGTTGTTCTTGCAACTACTACAACTGCCTTTTCTAAATTTAGTGATGTTATTTTCAATTAATAAAGTCCCGGAGAATATTCTCTTCTCTTCGATGTTATGTCAAAATACGTGTTGACTGCGAAGGATATATATACATATATATACATATATATATATATAGGCCAACGAACAAAAATTTTGCTGAAGACAAAAAAAAAAAGCAACAACAACAACACCTTTATGGAGTAAAATATTTAACACCACAATGCTTATCTTTTGTAAATAATTTAAGATTATATACTTTATAAAAATATATATATATTCAAAAAAAATGAAAAAAAAAATGAAAAAAATTGCCTCAATAAAGGTGATCACCATACCAAACTCAAAAAATAAATAAAAAACTAAAAATAAAAAAGTGTTGTTGTTGTTGTTTGTTTGTTTGTTTGTTTGTTTGTTTGTTTGTTTGTTTCATGGTGATGCGATGGCATTGATTTTTTGTGTTAATGGTTGTTCGAAAAAGTTTCATGAAAAGGATTTACATTTCTTGGAGGTTATGGATAGACCTCATTTTTCTCCGTACCTTGATTTGAAATATACACCCAACCTCTACAAATACTAACAGTCCTCGAGATTAGTCCATTTCGATTTAGAGTTATCGGATAATCCTTAATTCAATTATCATATCGTAAAGAATCGGACATATTTTATTAAACTACATTCGAACTAGAACATTTATACTTCAATTCCTTCATTTTCCGCCTAATTTTCAAGGCCTCAATGTCATAAAATGGTTGATCAACAATTGTATGCAAACACTGTTTCTATATATTTTAAATTTGCCCGAAATAGGCTGGAGAATCGTTTATTTACAAAAATGGATTAACGGAAAATTATCTACGTACGCGGAATATTGTCTCTTGATTGGAATCGATGGGCGAGCGCAATATTCTGTGAGACCGATCCTACGAGATTTGATAAATCACTTCTATTATTTGAATTACATACTTTAGATAATATTTTCCAAGGTTTTATGGCTTTGTTTCAAGTGTGGCTTTCATGACTCTCCAAGATTCCCCCCCCCCGTTTCCTGTACGTTTTTAAACAAACTGACGCTATGCTATAGACTAGAGCAATGGTTTCGAATAGGATTCGAGTGTTACCGATATTTTTTCCCGTTCATTCACATCTGCAAACAAATCGACGCTATGCTAAAGACTAAAGCAATGATCTCGAAACTTTGAAAACTCAAGGACCCCTACTATTTAGGAAATACCCCTGGTAGGCCCCTATTTTTAGCATTCAGTTTTTAGACCAATCCCTAACCTGCATTAAAAAAGCAATCTTTGATCTTTAAAAATCATAGTTACTAAAAATTTATTATATTTATTCTGATACTTGTAAATAGATGGTACAATAATTA
This sequence comes from Thysanoteuthis rhombus, assembly GCA_963457665.1. Lineage (NCBI taxonomy): Eukaryota > Metazoa > Mollusca > Cephalopoda > Oegopsida > Thysanoteuthidae > Thysanoteuthis > Thysanoteuthis major. The sequence goes on from OY735239.1 coordinate 30,574,876, forward strand.
TGTTTTCTAACAGCCGTGCGCTGGATGACATTGTTCCTCTGCCACAAGATTCGCTGCGTCAGGTTCAGAAGGGACATTGAAATAGACCCCCTAGCCTCATTTGACGGATTTGAGTGGTCCACGGACCCCAATTACAGAACCACCGGACGAGAAGACTGTCTTTATTGATTAACAAGACGGGGAAAATAGTTTTTTTTAAAAGAAAAGAAAAGCCCGTATAGATAATAAAAAAGATAATCCTGGTTGATGCATGGTCAAACTCCGCTGACACTTCTATTTCAATCAACTGAAGATGATTACAGCAACATTTGTATTACGCATATATCAAATCAATTAGTAAGTATATAAGAGTTGTCAGTTTGGCACAGTTGGTAAAAGAGCCGACTAGCAATCACTTGGACGTGATCTCAAATCCTGATAGGGAAATATGAATTTCATGTATTGGCTTGGTTTATTATGACGAGATAACAAACAGTGAAGAGTTTACTTCCCCGGATTTCATGAGGATTGTTCTTGTTACAGGTTAAGATAAAGTCAACTCCAACTTGGACTGGAGTTTGATAATACACCAATGAGTTGAGCACCATCGCAGTCGTCATGGAAGGAGAGGAGGAAGGCATTTGTTCAGCAGGAGACTTATAATGGCTGATGTTGATTATCAATTGATATAAAAACCATACACACAAATTAGGAAGTTTAATTGTAAATTTGGATGCTTGTATTACCTGTCTAAGTACTGTTATAACTTCAAAGTTGTAATGGATTGGTCCATGCGAAATAGATTAACATAGCTAGAAAAACAATTGAAGGGTTGTAATGAAATGAGATACGCTGTTGAGACATAAAACTGAATAATACGTGAAAGATTTGATGTGTCAAAGAGATGCTGCGTGAGTAAGTACAAGAAAAAATATCCATTGTCTTAGAGATTGATTTAAAGAAAAAGTTATTTATTGAGTGAATGTAGCCGATTTTATGACCCCCAGCAAGGGATAGAGGACTTACAGTTGCTATATTGTTGGAGACGTTCATGGTCAAAAACTGGAAGAAACGGCAAAAATCATCGTAATACTGCACTCACCAAATAAGAATGTATTAAAAATTTTCATAATTTAGATAAGGCCAAAACAGAAAGGTAATGGATGAATGGTTTTTTAAAACACTATATATAAATGTTTGCATTGTGGATGTGAAGTGATCCGAAAGAATGTAGATGAAAATGACGATGGGAAGGGGAAGAGAAGAACTCCAGACATATGTGCTGCATCTCAAATTTTTCTTATTATAATTCCATGGGCGTAGTTCGATGCATTTTGACGAGGGTCAGCCATCTTTTTCAGAAAAAAATATTCACAGTGGTTTACAGAGAAAATCATCGAACTATGCCCATGGAACAATAATTAAAACGATTGAACTGTAACACCTTTTATTTAAGTTATTCTCTTCACCTTCCAATCGTCATTTTCATCTGTATGCCATAAATGATGTTGATTCTCTGCCACAGATTTGGCAATGTCAGGTTCAGTGGGAATACTACTGCAGAATCCCAAGCCTTATTTTACATTTGCAGTGGTCAAAAGTGAAAATTGATGCCAAACACCACTTTTGGCCACAACTATAAATAATCACTGAACAGAATGAAGACCAAAGAAATGTTCAATGATACAAAACCATGAAATTGGAAGTTGAGTTTTTAGAGGTAAAAATAAAGGACAACTGTTGGAACGAAGGGTTAACCAATTGGTGTCGATGAGTCAGTAAATACAGTAGAAAGAGACCAGACACAAGAACTGTTCGCCGGTAAGACATGACAGGGGTAACGTAATCAAGGTCGTCAATGAAGGAGATGGGAAAGACTTTTGTCCAGCGGCAGACTTATAATGGCTGCTGCAGAGACAGAGGTATGGACAATCGTGGCCAAAAGTGATGTACAGCCTGAGAAAATGACAGTGGGGCACAGCCAACAAGAACGCTCAACTGATAAACCATTAAAAATTTAGATAAACAAACTGGTACCTTTAATTATTTGAATTTAAATTTAGTTCGTTTTTCTGCCCTGAAACCTTTAAAGACGAAAAGGGTTGGAATTTTGATATGTTGTACCTTAGACATTTACCTCACTGAGAGATATAGTGCACTAATATGATGTTTATGGTGTACATGAATAATTGAATTGACAAATTGAATTGAAAATTAGTTTATCTTCAACATATAGTTTATTGGAAGTCCTATGTCAAGGCTACAACATATTTGGGGCCCTACGTCTCAATTACAACATATTTGAATCACTACTTTTAAACTATAACAAATTCGAATACCTATGTCTGATCTGCAACATATTTGAATATTCAAGTCTAAGTTTTAATATATTCGAATCCATACATCTTAGCTACAATATATTTGGATTCCTAAGTCTAAATCACAACATATTAAAAGCCCTGTGTCCAAGCAACAACATATTTGAATCCTTGTTTAAGCTACAACATATTTGAATTCCTTTGTCTCAGCTATAAGTTATTTGGACTTCTTTGTCTGAACTTACAACATATTTGAGTTCCTATGTCTATGCTAAAACATATTTGAATTCTTATCTCTAAGAATTCAAATTATTTGAATCTAGTCTACGACACATTCTAATCCCTATGTCTAAGCTGCAACATATTTGAATCCTTATGTTTAAGGTTACTACATATTTGAATCAGTATGTCTAAGCTTACAACATATTTCAATCAGTATGTCGAAGCTTACAACATATTTGAATCAGTATGTCTAAGCTTACAACATATTTGAATCAGTATGTCTAAGCTTAAAAGATATTTGAATCCTTATGTCTAAGCTTAAAACATATTTGAATCAGTATGTCTAAGCTTACAACATATTTGAATCAGTATGTCTAAGCTTACAACATATTTCAATCAGTATGTCGAAGCTTACAACATATTTGAATCAGTATGTCTAAGCTTACAACATATTTGAATCAGTATGTCTAAGCTTACAACATATTTGAATCAGTATGTCTAAGCTACAACATATTTGAATATGTATGTCTAAGCTTACAACATATTTGAATCAGTATGTCTAAGCTTACAACATATTTAAATCAGTATGTCTAAGCTTAAAACATATTTGAATCAGTATGTCTAAGCTACAACATATTTGCATCAGTATGTCTAAGCTTAAAACATATTTGAATCAGTATGTCTAAGCTTAAAACATATTTGAATCAGTATGTCTAAGCTTACAACATATTTGAATCAGTATGTCTAAGCTTACAAAATATTTGAATCAGTATGTCTAAACTTACAACATATTTGAATCAGTATGTCTAAGCTACAACATATTTGAATCAGAATGTCTAAGCTTGCAACATATTTGAATCCTTATGTCTAAGCTTAAAACATTTTTGAATCAATATGTCTAAGCTTCCAACATATTTGAATCAGTATGTCTAAGCTTACAACATATTTGAATCAGTATGTCTAAGCTTACAACGTATTTGAATCCTTATGTCTGAGCTTAAAACATATTTGAATCAGTATGTCTAAGCTTACAACATATTTGAATCAGTATGTCTAAGCTTACAACATATTTGAATCAGTATATCTAAGCTTACAACGTATTTGAATCAATATGTCAAAGCTTACAACATATTTGAATCCTTATGTCTAAGCTTACAACATATTCGAATCAGTATGTCTAAGCTTACAACATATTTGAATCAGTATGTCTAAGATTAAAACATATTTGAATCAGTATGTCTAAACTTACAACATATTTGAATCAGTATATCTAAGCTATCAACATATTTGAATCAGTATGTCTAAGCTTACAACATATTTGAATCATTATGTCTAAGCTTACAACTTATTTGAATCAGTATGTCTAAGCTTACAACATATTTGAATCAGTATGTCTAAGCTTACAACATATTCGAATCAGTATGTCTAAGCTTACAACATATTTGAATCAGTATGTCTAAGCTATCAACATATTTGAATCAGTATGTCTAAGCTTACAACATATTTGAATCAGTATGTCTAAGCTTAAAAGATATTTGAATCCTTATGTCTAAGCTTAAAACATATTTGAATCAGTATGTCTAAGCTTACAACATATTTGAATCAGTATGTCTAAGCTATCAACATATTTGAATCAGTATGTCTAAGCTTACAACATATTTGAATCAGTATGTCTAAGCTTACAACTTATTTGAATCAGTATGTCTAAGCTTACAACATATTTGAATCAGTATGTCTAAGCTTACAACATATTCGAATCAGAATGTCTAAGCTTACAACATATTTGAATCAGTATGTCTAAGCTTACAACATATTTGAATCAGTATGTCTAAGCTTACAACATATTTGAATCAGTATGTCTAAGCTACAACATATTTGAATCAGTATGTCTAAGCTTACAACATATTTGAATCAGTATGTCTAAGCTTAAAACATATTTGAATCAGTATGTCTAAGCCTAAAACATATTTGAATCAGTATGTCTAAGCTTACAACATATTTGAATCAGTATGTCTAAGCTACAACATATTTGAATCAGTATGTCTAAGCTTAAAACATATTTGAATCAGTATGTCTAAGCTTACAACATATTTGAATCCTTATGTCTAAGCTTAAAACATATTTGAATCAGTATGTCTAAGCTTAAAACATATTTGAATCAGTATGTCTAAGCTATCAACATATTTGAATCAGTATGTCTAAGCTTACAACATATTTGAATCAGTATGTCAAAGCTTACAACTTATTTGAATCAGTATGTCTAAGCTACAACATATTTGAATCAGTATGTCTAAGCTTAAAACATATTTGAATCAGTATGTCTAAGCTTACAACATATTTGAATCAGTATGTCTGAGCTTACAGCATATTTGAATCAGTTTGTCTAAGCTTACAACATATTTGAATCCTTATGTCTAAGCTTAAAACATATTTGAATGAGTATATCTAAGCTACAACATATTTGAATCAGTATGTCTAAGCTTACAACATATTTGAATCAGTATGTCTAAGCTTACAACATATTTGAATCAGTATGTCTGAGCTATCAACATATTTGAATCAGTATGTCTAAGCTTACAACATATTTGAATCAGTATGTCTAAGCTACAACATATTTGAATTAGAATGTCTAAGCTTACAACGTATTTGAATCAATATGTCTAAGCTCACAACATATTTGAATCAGTATGTCTAAGCTTACAACATATTCGAATCAGTATGTCTAAGCTTACAACATATTTGAATCAGTATGTCTAAGCTACAACATATTTGAATCAGTATGTCTAAGCTTACAGCATGTTTGAATCAGTATGTCTAAGCTTACAACATATTTGAATCAGTATGCCTAAGCTATCAACATATTTGAATCAGTATGTCTAAGCTTACAACATATTTGAATCCTTATGTCTAAGCTTAAAACATATTTGAATCAGTATGTCTAAGCTTACAACATATTTGAATCAGTATGTCTAAGCTTAAAAGATATTTGAATCCTTATGTCTAAGCTTAAAACATATTTGAATCAGTATGTCTAAGCTTACAACATATTTGAATCAGTATGTCTAAGCTATCAACATATTTGAATCAGTATGTCTAAGCTTACAACATATTTGAATCCTTATGTCTAAGCTTAAAACATATTTGAATCAGTATGTCTAAGCTTAAAACATATTTGAATCAGTATGTCTAAGCTATCAACATATTTGAATCAGTATGTCTAAGTTTACAACATATTTGAATCAGTATGTCTAAGCTTACAACTTATTTGAATCAGTATGTCTAAGTTACAACATATTTGAATCAGTATGTCTAAGCTTAAAACATATTTGAATCAGTATGTCTAAGCTTACAACATATTTGAATCAGTATGTCTGAGCTTACAGCATATTTGAATCAGTATGTCTAAGCTTACAACAAATTTGAATCCTTATGTCTAAGCTTAAAACATATTTGAATGAGTATATCTAAGCTACAACATATTTGAATCAGTATGTCTAAGCTTACAACATATTTGAATCAGTATGTCTAAGCTTACAACATATTTGAATCAGTATGTCTGAGCTATCAACATATTTGAATCAGTATGTCTAAGCTTACAACATATTTGAATCAGTATGTCTAAGCTACAACATATTTGAATTAGAATGTCTAAGCTTACAACATATTTGAATCCTTATGTCTAAGCTTACAACATATTTGAATCTGTATGTCTAAGCTTCCAACATATTCGAATCAGTATGTCTAAGCTTACAACATATTTGAATCAGTATGTCTAAGCTATCAACATATTTGAATCAGTATGTCTAAGCTTACAACGTATTTGAATCAATATGTCTAAGCTCACAACATATTTGAATCAGTATGTCTAAGCTTACAACATATTCGAATCAGTATGTCTAAGCTACAACATATTTGAATCAGTATGTCTAAGCTTACAGCATGTTTGAATCAGTATGTCTAAGCTTACAACATATTTGAATCAGTATGCCTAAGCTATCAACATATTCGAATCAGTATGTCTAAGCTTACAACATATTTGAATCCTTATGTCTAAGCTTAAAACATATTTGAATCAGTATGTCTAAGCTTACGACATATTTGAATCAGTATGTCTAAGCTTAAAAGATATTTGAATCCTTATGTCTAAGCTTAAAACATATTTGAATCAGTATGTCTAAGCTTACAACATATTTGAATCAGTATGTCTAAGCTATCAACATATTTGAATCAGTATGTCTAAGCTTACAGCATGTTTGAATCAGTATGTCTGAGCTTACAACATATTTGAATCCTTATGTCTAAGCTTAAAACATATTTGAATCAGTATGTCTAAGCTCACAACATATTTGAATCAGTATGTCTAAGCTTCAACATATTTGAATCAGTATGTCTAAGCTTACAACATATTTGAATCAGTATGTCTAAGCTTACAACATATTTGAATCAGTATGTCTAAGCTATCAACATATTTGAATCAGTATGTCTAAGCTTACAACATATTTGAATCAGTATGTCTAAGCTACAACGTATTTGAATCAGAATGTCTAAGCTTACAACATATTTGAATCCTTATGTCTAAGCTTAAAACATTTTTGAATCAGTATGTCTAAGCTTTCAACATATTTGAATCAGTATGTCTAAGCTTACAACGTATTTGAATCAGTATGTCTAAGCTTACAACGTATTTGAATCCTTATGTCTAAGCTTAAAACATATTTGAATCAGTATGTCTACGCTTACAACATATTTGAATCAGTATGTCTAAGCTTACAACATATTCGAATCAGTATGTCTAAGCTTACAACGTATTTGAATCAGTATGTCTAAGCTTACAACATATTTGAATCAGTATGTCTAAGCTTAAAACATATTTGAATCAGTATGTCTAAGCTTACAACATATTTGAATCAGTATGTCTAAGCTTAAAACATATTTGAATCAGTATGTCTAAGCTTACAACATATTTGAATCCTTATGTCTAAGCTTACAACGTATTTGAATCAATATGTCTAAGCTCACAACATATTTGAATCAGTATGTTTAAGCTTACAACATATTCGAATCAGTATGTCTAAGCTTACAACATATTTGAATCAGTACGTCTAAGCTACAACATATTTGAATCAGTATGTCTAAGCTTACAGCATGTTTGAATCAGTATGTCTAAGCTTACAACATATTTGAATCAGTATGCCTAAGCTATCAACATATTTGAATCAGTATGTCTAAGCTTACAACATATTTGAATCCTTATGTCTAAGCTTAAAACATATTTGAATCAGTATGTCTAAGCTTACAACATATTTGAATCAGTATGTCTAAGCTTAAAAGATATTTGAATCCTTATGTCTAAGCTTAAAACATATTTGAATCAGTATGTCTAAGCTTACAACATATTTGAATCAGTATGTCTAAGCTATCAACATATTTGAATCAGTATGTCTAAGCTTACAACATATTTGAATCCTTATGTCTAAGCTTAAAACATATTTGAATCAGTATGTCTAAGCTTAAAACATATTTGAATCAGTATGTCTAAGCTATCAACATATTTGAATCAGTATGTCTAAGCTTACAACATATTTGAATCAGTATGTCTAAGCTTACAACTTATTTGAATCAGTATGTCTAAGCTACAACATATTTGAATCAGTATGTCTAAGCTTAAAACATATTTGAATCAGTATGTCTAAGCTTACAACATATTTAAATCAGTATGTCTGAGCTTACAGCATATTTGAATCAATATGTCTAAGCTTACAACATATTTGAATCTTTATGTCTAAGCTTAAAACATATTTGAATCAGTATGTCTAAGCTTACAACTTATTTGAATCAGTATGTCTAAGCTTACAACATAATTGAATCAGTATGTCTAAGCTTACAACATATTTGAATCAGTATGTCTGAGCTATCAACATATTTGAATCAGTATGTCTAAGCTTACAACATATTTGAATCAGTATGTCTAAGCTACAACATATTTGAATTAGAATGTCTAAGCTTACAACATATTTGAATCCTTATGTCTAAGCTTACAACATATTTGAATCAGTATGTCTAAGCTTCCAACATATTCGAATCAGTATGTCTAAGCTTACAACATATTTGAATCAGTATGTCTAAGCTTACAACATATTTGAATCATTATGTCTAAGCTTAAAACATTTTTGAAACAATATGTCTAAGCTCACAACATATTAGAATCAGTATGTCTAAGTTTACAACATATTTGAATCCTTATGTCTAAGCTTAAAACATATTTGAATCAGTATGTCTAAGCTTACAGCATGTTTGAATCAGTATGTCTAAGCTTACAACATATTTGAATCAGTATGCCTAAGCTATCAACATATTTGAATCAGTATGTCTAAGCTTACAACATATTTGCATCAGTATGTCTAAGCTTAAAACATATTTGAATCAGTATGTCTAAGCTTAAAAGATATTTGAATCCTTATGTCTAAGCTTACAACATATTTGAATCATTATGTCTAAGCTTAAAACATTTTTGAATCAATATGTCTAAGCTCACAACATATTAAAATCAGTATGTCTAAGTTTACAACATATTCGAATCAGTATGTCAAAGCTACAACATATTTGAATCAGTATATCTAAGCTTACAGCATGTTTGAATCAGTATGTCTAAGCTTACAACATATTTGAATCAGTATGCCTAAGCTATCAACATATTTGAATCAGTATGTCTAAGCTTACAACATATTTGCATCAGTATGTCTAAGCTTAAAACATATTTGAATCAGTATGTCTAAGCTTAAAAGATATTTGAATCCTTATGTCTAAGCTTACAACATATTTGAATCAGTATGTCTAAGCTATCAACATATTTGAAACAGTATGTCTAAGCTTACAGCATGTTTGAATCAGTATGTCTGAGCTTACAACATATTTGAATCCTTATGTCTAAGCTTAAAACATATTTGAATCAGTATGTCTAAGCTCACAACATATTTGAATCAGTATGTCTAAGCTACAACATATTTGAATCAGTATGTCTAAGCTTACAACATATTTGAATCAGTATGTCTAAGCTTACAACATATTTGAATCAGTATGTCTAAGCTATCAACATATTTGAATCAGTATGTCTAAGCTTACGACATATTTGAATCAGTATGTCTAAGCTACAACATATTTGAATCAGAATGTCTAAGCTTACAACATATTTGAATCCTTATGTCTAAGCTTAAAACATTTTTGAATCAATATGTCTGAGCTTTCAACATATTTGAATCAGTATGTCTAAGCTTACAACATATTTGAATCCTTATGTCTAAGCTTAAAACATATTTGAATCAGTATGTCTAAGCTTACAACATATTTGAATCAGTATGTCTAAGCTTAAAACATATTTGATCCTTATGTCTAAGCTTAAAACATATTTGAATCAGTATGTCTAAGCTTACAACATATTTGAATCAGTATGTCTAAGCTATCAACATATTTGAATCAGTATGTCTAAGCTTACAACATATTTGAATCAGTATGTCTAAGCTTACAACATATTTGAATCAGTATGTCTAAGCTTAAAACATATTTGAATCAGTATGTCTAAGCTTACAACATATTTGAATCAGTATGTCTAAGCTTACAACATATTTGAATCAGTATGTCTAAGCTTACAACATATTTGAATCCTTATGTCTAAGCTTACAACGTATTTGAATCAATATGTCTAAGCTCACAACATATTTGAATCAGTATGTCTAAGCTTACAACATATTCGAATCAGTATGTCTAAGCTTACAACATATTTGAATCAGTACGTCTAAGCTACAACATATTTGAATCAGTATGTCTAAGCTTACAGCATGTTTGAATCAGTATGTCTAAGCTTACAACATATTTGAATCAGTATGCCTAAGCTATCAACATATTTGAATCAGTATGTCTAAGCTTACAACATATTTGAATCCTTATGTCTAAGCTTAAAACATATTTGAATCAGTATGTCTAAGCTTACAACATATTTGAATCAGTATGTCTAAGCTTAAAAGATATTTGAATCCTTATGTCTAAGCTTAAAACATATTTGAATCAGTATGTCTAAGCTTACAACATATTTGAATCAGTATGTCTAAGCTATCAACATATTTGAATCAGTATGTCTAAGCTTACAACATATTTGAATCCTTATGTCTAAGCTTAAAACATATTTGAATCAGTATGTCTAAGCTTAAAACATATTTGAATCAGTATGTCTAAGCTATCAACATATTTGAATCAGTATGTCTAAGCTTACAACATATTTGAATCAGTATGTCTAAGCTTACAACTTATTTGAATCAGTATGTCTAAGCTACAACATATTTGAATCAGTATGTCTAAGCTTAAAACATATTTGAATCAGTATGTCTAAGCTTACAACATATTTAAATCAGTATGTCTGAGCTTACAGCATATTTGAATCAATATGTCTAAGCTTACAACATATTTGAATCCTTATGTCTAAGCTTAAAACATATTTGAATCATTATGTCTAAGCTTACAACTTATTTGAATCAGTATGTCTAAGCTTACAACATATTTGAATCAGTATGTCTAAGCTTACAACATATTTGAATCAGTATGTCTGAGCTATCAACATATTTGAATCAGTATGTCTAAGCTTACAACATATTTGAATCAGTATGTCTAAGCTACAACATATTTGAATTAGAATGTCTAAGCTTACAACATATTTGAATCCTTATGTCTAAGCTTACAACATATTTGAATCAGTATGTCTAAGCTTCCAACATATTCGAATCAGTATGTCTAAGCTTACAACATATTTGAATCAGTATGTCTAAGCTTACAACATATTTGAATCATTATGTCTAAGCTTAAAACATTTTTGAATCAATATGTCTAAGCTCACAACATATTAGAATCAGTATGTCTAAGTTTACAACATATTCGAATCAGTATGTCAAAGCTACAACATATTTGAATCAGTATGTCTAAGCTTACAGCATGTTTGAATCAGTATGTCTAAGCTTACAACATATTTGAATCAGTATGCCTAAGCTATCAACATATTTGAATCAGTATGTCTAAGCTTACAACATATTTGCATCAGTATGTCTAAGCTTAAAACATATTTGAATCAGTATGTCTAAGCTTAAAAGATATTTGAATCCTTATGTCTAAGCTTACAACATATTTGAATCATTATGTCTAAGCTTAAAACATTTTTGAATCAATATGTCTAAGCTCACAACATATTAGAATCAGTATGTCTAAGTTTACAACATATTCGAATCAGTATGTCAAAGCTACAACATATTTGAATCAGTATATCTAAGCTTACGGCATGTTTGAATCAGTATGTCTAAGCTTACAACATATTTGAATCAGTATGCCTAAGCTATCAACATATTTGAATCAGTATGTCTAAGCTTACAACATATTTGCATCAGTATGTCTAAGCTTAAAACATATTTGAATCAGTATGTCTAAGCTTAAAAGATATTTGAATCCTTATGTCTAAGCTTACAACATATTTGAATCAGTATGTCTAAGCTATCAACATATTTGAAACAGTATGTCTAAGCTTACAGCATGTTTGAATCAGTATGTCTGAGCTTACAACATATTTGAATCCTTATGTCTAAGCTTAAAACATATTTGAATCAGTATGTCTAAGCTCACAACATATTTGAATCAGTATGTCTAAGCTTAAAACATATTTGAATCAGTATGTCTAAGCTTACAACATATTTGAATCAGTATGTCTAAGCTATCAACATATTTGAATCAGTATGTCTAAGCTATCAACATATTTGAATCAGTATGTCTAAGCTTACGACATATTTGAATCAGTATGTCTAAGCTACAACATATTTGAATCAGAATGTCTAAGCTTACAACATATTTGAATCCTTATGTCTAAGCTTAAAACATTTTTGAATCAATATGTCTGAGCTTTCAACATATTTGAATCAGTATGTCTAAGCTTACAACATATTTGAATCCTTATGTCTAAGCTTAAAACATATTTGAATCAGTTTGTCTAAGCTTACAACATATTTGAATCAGTATGTCTAAGCTTAAAACATATTTGATCCTTATGTCTAAGCTTAAAACATATTTGAATCAGTATGTCTAAGCTTACAACATATTTGAATCAGTATGTCTAAGCTATCAACATATTTGAATCAGTATGTCTAAGCTTACAACATATTTGAATCAGTATGTCTAAGCTTACAACTTATTTGAATCAGTATGTCTAAGCTACAACATATTTGAATCAGTATGTCTAAGCTTACAACATATTTGAATCAGTATGTCTAAGCTTACAACATATTTGAATCAGTATGTCTAAGCGTACAACATATTTCAATCAGTATGTCTAAGCTTACAACATATTTGAATCAGTATGTCTAAGCTTACAACATATTTGAATCAGTATGTCTAAGCTTAAAACATATTTTAATCAGTATGTCTAAGCTACAACATATTTGAATCAGTATGTCTAAGCTACAACATATTTAAATCAGTATGTCTAAGCGTACAACATATGTCAATCAGTATGTCTAAGCTTACAACATATTTGAATCCTTATGTCTAAGCTTACAACATATTTGAATCAGTATGTCTAAGCTTACAACATATTTCAATCAGTATGTCCAAGCTACAACATATTTGAATCAGTATGTCTAAGCTTACAACATATTTGAATCAGTATGTCTAAGCTTAAAACATATTTGAATCAGTATGTCTAAGCTACAACATATTTAAATCAGTATGTCTAAGCTTACAACATATTTGAATCAGTATGTCTAAGCTCACGACATATTTGAATCCTTATGTCTAAGCTTAAAACATATTTGAATCAGTATGTCTAAGCTTACAACATATTTGAATCAGTATGTCTAAGCTATCAACATATTATAATCAGTATGTCTAAGCTTACAACATATTTGAATCATTATGTCTAAGCTTACAACTTATTTGAATCGGTATGTCTAAGCTACAACATATTTGAATCAGTATGTCTAAGCTTACAACATATTTGAATCCTTATGTCTAAGCTTACAACATATTTGAATCAGTATGTCTAAGCTTACAACATATTTGAATCAGTATGTCTAAGCTTACAACATATTTGAATCAGTATGTCTAAGCTTACAACATATTTGAATCCTTATGTTTAAGGTTACAACATATTTGAATCAGTTTGTCTAAGCTTACAAAATATTTAAATCCTTTTGTCTAAACTTACAACATATTTGAATCAGTATGTCTAAGCTTACAACATATTTGAATCCTTATGTCTAAGCTTACAACATATTTGAATCAGTATGTCTAAGCTTACAACATATTTGAATCAGTATGTCTAAGCTTACAACATATTTGAATCAGTGTGTCTAAGCTTACAACATATTCGAATCAGTGTGTCTAAGCTTACAACATATTTGAATCAGTATGTCTAAGCTTACAACATATTTGAATCAGTATGTCTAAGCTTGCAACATATTTGAATCCTTATGTCTAAGCTTAAAACATATTTGAATCATTATGTCTAAGCTTAAAACATATTTGAATCAGTATGTCTAAGCTTACAACATATTTGAATCAGTATGTCTAAGCTATCAACATATTTGAATCAGTATGTCTAAGCTTACAACATATTTGAATCAGTATGTCTAAGCTTACAACATATTTGAATCAGTATGTCTAAGCTTACAACATATTTGAATCAGTATGTCTAAGCTTACAACATATTTGAATCAGTATGTCTAAGCTTACAACATATTTGAATCAGTATGTCTAAGCTTACAACATATTTAAATCAGTATGTCTAAGCTTACAACATATTTGAATCAGTATGTTTAAGCTTACAACATATTTGAATCAGTATGTCTAAGCTTACAACATATTTGAATCCTTATGTCTAAGCTCACAACATATTTGAAACATTATGTCTAAGCTTACAACTTATTTGAATCAGTATGTCTAAGCTACAACATATTTGAATCAGTATGTCTAAGCTTACAACATATTTGAATCCTTATGTCTAAGCTTACAACATATTTGAATCAGTATGTCTAAGCTTACAACATATTTGAATCAGTATGTCTAAGCTTACAACATATTTGAATCCCTATGTCTAAGCTTAAAACATATTTGAATCAGTATGTCTAAGCTTACAACATATTTGAATCAGTATGTCTAAGCTACAACATATTTGAATCAGTATGTCTAAGCTTACAACATATTTGAATCAGTATGTCTAAGCTCACAACATATTTGAATCAGTATGTCTAAGCTTACAACATATTTGAATCAGTATGTCTAAGCTTACAACATATTTGAATCAGTATGTCTAAGCTTACAACATATTTGAATCCTTACGTCTAAGCTCACAACATATTTGAATCATTATGTCTAAGGTTACAACTTATTTGAATCAGTATGTCTAAGCTTACAAAGTATTTGAATCCTTATGTCTAAGCTTAAAACATATTTGAATCAGTATGTCTACGCTTACAACATATTTGAATCAGTATATCTAAGCTTACAACATATTTGAATCAGTATGTCTAACCTTACAACATATTTGAATCAGTATGTCTAAGCTTACAACATATTTGAATCAGTATGTCTAAGCTTACAACATATTTGAATCAGTATGTCTAAGCTTACAACATATTCGAATCAGTATGTCTAAGCTTACAACATAATGTAATCAGTATGTCTAAGCTTACAACATATTTGAATCAGTATGTCTAAGCTTACAACATATTTGAATCCTTATGTCTAAGCTTAAAACATATTTGAATCAGTATGTCTAAGCTTACAACATATTTGAATCAGTATGTCTAAGCTTACAACATATTTGAATCAGTATGCCAAAGCTATCGACATATTTGAATCAGTATGTCTAAGCTTATATTATATTTGAATCCTTATGTCTAAGCTTAAAACATATTTGAATCAGTATGTCTAAGCTTACAACATATTTGAATCAGTATGTCTAAGCTTAAAACATATTTGATCCTTATGTCTAAGCTTGAAACATATTTGAATCAGTATGTCTAAGCTTACAACATATTTGAATCAGTATGTCTAAGCTATCAACATATTTGAATCAGTATGTCTAAGCTTACAACATATTTGAATCAGTATGTCTAAGCTTACAACATATTTGAATCAGTATGTCTAAGCTATCAACACATTTGAATCAGTATGTCTAAGCTTACATTATATTTGAATCCTTATGTCTAAGCTTAAAACATATTTGAATCAGTATGTCTAAGCTTACAACATATTTGAATCAGTATGTCTAAGCTTAAAACATATTTGATCCTTATGTCTAAGCTTAAAACATATTTGAATCAGTATGTCTAAGCTTACAACATATTTGAATCCTTATGTCTAAGCTTAAAACATATTTGATCCTTATGTCTAAGCTTAAAACATATTTGAATCAGTATGTCTAAGCTTACAACATATTTGAATCAGTATGTCTAAGCTTACAACATATTTGAATCAGTATGTCTAAGCTTACAACATATTTGAATCAGTATGTCTAAGCGTACAACATATTCAAATCAGTATGTCTAAGCTTACAACATATTTGAATCAGTATGTCTAAGCTTACAACATATTTGAATCAGTATGTCTAAGCTTAAAACATATTTGAATCAGTATGTCTAAGCTACAACATATTTGAATCAGTATGTCTAAGCTATAACATATTTGAATCAATATGTCTAAGCTTACAACATATTTGAATCAGTATGTCTAAGCTCACGACATATTTGAATCCTTATGTCTAAGCTTAAAACATATTTGAATCAGTATGTCTAAGCTTACAACATATTCGAATCAGTATGTCTAAGCTTACAACATATTTGAATCAGTATGTCTAAGCTTACAACATATTTGAATCAGAATGTCTAAGCTTAAAACATATTTGAATCAGTATGTCTAAGCTTACAACATATTTGAATCAGTATGTCTAAGCTACAACATATTTGAATCAGTATGTCTAAGCTTACAACATATTTGAATCAGTATGTCTAAGCTCACAACATATTTGAATCAGTATGTCTAAGCTTACAACATATTTGGATCAGTATGTCTAAGCTTACAACATATTTGAATCCTTATGTCTAAGCTTACAACATATTTGAATCAGTGTGTCTAAGCTTACAACATATTTGAATCAGTATGTCTAAGCTTACAACTTATTTGAATCAGTATGTCTAAGCTTACAAAGTATTTGAATCCTTATGTCTAAGCTTAAAACATATTTGAATCAGTATGTCTACGCTTACAACATATTTGAATCAGTATGTCTAAGCTTACAACATATTTGAATCAGTATGTCTAAGCTCACAACATATTTGAATCAGTATGTGTAAGCTTACAACATATTTGAATCAGTATGTCTAAGGTTACAACATATTTGAATCAGTATGTCTAAGCTTACAACATATTTGAATAAGTATGTCTAAGCTTACAACATATTTGAATCAGTATGTCTAAGCTTACAACATATTTGAATCGGTATGTCTAAGCTACATCATATTTGAATCAGTATGTCTAAGCTTACAACATATTTGAATCCTTATGTCTAAGCTCACAACATATTTGAATCAGTATGTCTAAGCTTAAAACATATTTGAATCAGTATGTCTAAGCTTACATTATATTTGAATCCTTATGTCTAAGCTTAAAACATATTTGAATCAGTATGTCTAAGCTTACAACATATTTGAATCAGTATGTCTAAGCTTAAAACATATTTGATCCTTATGTCTGAGCTTAAAACATATTTGAATCAGTATGTCTAAGCTTACAACATATTTGAATCAGTATGTCTAAGCTATCAACATATTTGAATCAGTATGTCTAAGCTATAAACATATTTGAATCAGTATGTCTAAGCTTACAACATATTTGAATCAGTATGCCTAAGCTATCAACACATTTGAATCAGTATGTCTAAGCTTACATTATATTTGAATCCTTATGTCTAAGCTTAAAACATATTTGAATCAGTATGTCTAAGCTTACAACATATTTGAATCAGTATGTCTAAGCTTAAAACATATTTGTTCCTTATGTCTAAGCTTAAAACATATTTGAATCAGTATGTCTAAGCTTACAACATATTTGAATCAGTATGTCTAAGCTTACAACATATTTGAATCATTATGTCTAAGCTTACAACTTATTTGAATCAGTATGTCTAAGCTACAACATATTTGAATCAGTATGTCTAAGCTTACAACATTTTTGAATCAGTATGTCTAAGCTTACAACATATTTGAATCAGTATGTCTAAGCTTACAACATATTTGAATCAGTATGTCTAAGCTTAAAACATATTTGAATCAGTATGTCTAAGCTACAACATATTTGAATCAGTATGTCTAAGCTACAACATATTTGAATCAATATGTCTAAGCTTACAACATATTTGAATCAGTATGTCTAAGCTCACGACATATTTGAATCCTTATGTCTAAGCTTACAACATATTTGAATCAGTATGTCTAAGCTTACAACATATTCGAATCAGTATGTCTAAGCTTACAACATATTTGAATCAGTATGTCTAAGCTTACAACATATTTGAATCAGTATGTCTGAGCTTACAACATATTTGAATCGGTATGTCTAAGCTACAACATATTTGAATCAGTATGTCTAAGCTTACATTATATTTGAATCCTTATGTCTAAGCTTAAAACATATTTGAATCAGTATGTCTAAGCTTACAACATATTTGAATCAGTATGTCTAAGCTTAAAACATATTTGATCCTTATGTCTAAGCTTAAAACATATTTGAATCAGTATGTCTAAGCTTACAACATATTTGAATCAGTATGTCTAAGCTATCAACATATTTGAATCATTATGTCTAAGCTATAAACATATTTGAATCAGTATGTCTAAGCTTACAACATATTTGAATCAGTATGCCTCAGCTATCAAAACATTTGAATCAGTATGTCTAAGCTTACATTATATTTGAATCCTTATGTCTAAGCTTAAAACATATTTGAATCAGTATGTCTAAGCTTACAACATATTTGAATCAGTATGTCTAAGCTTAAAACATATTTGATCCTTATGTCTAAGCTTAAAACATATTTGAATCAGTATGTCTAAGCTTACAACATATTTGAATCAGTATGTCTAAGCTTACAACATATTTGAATCATTATGTCTAAGCTTACAACTTATTTGAATCAGTATGTCTGAGCTACAACATATTTGAATCAGTATGTCTAAGCTTACAACATATTTGAATCAGTATGTCTAAGCTTACAACATATTTGAATCAGTATGTTCAAGCGTACAACATATTCGAATCAGTATGTCTAAGCTTACAACATATTTGAATCAGTATGTCTAAGCTTACAACATATTTGAATCAGTATGTCTAAGCTGACAACATATTTGAATCAGTATGTCTAAGCTACAACATATTTGAATCAGTATGTCTAAGCTACAACATATTTGAATCAATATGTCTAAGCTTACAACATATTTGAATCAGTATGTCTAAGCTCACGACATATTTGAATCCTTATGTCTAAGCTTAAAACATATTTGAATCAGTATGTCTAAGCTTACAACATATTTGAATCAGTACGTCTAAGCTATCAACCTATTATAATCAGTATGTCTAAGCTTACAACATATTTGAATCATTATGTCTAAGCTTACAACTTATTTGAATCGGTATGTCTAAGCTACAACATATTTGAATCAGTATGTCTAAGCTTACAACATATTTCAATCCTTATGTCTAAGCTTACAACATATTTGAATCAGTATGTCTAAGCTTACAACATATTTGAATCAGTATGTCTAAGCTTACAACATATTTGAATCCTTATGTCTAAGATTAAAACATATTTGAATCAGTATGTCTAAGCTCACAACATATTTGAATCAGTATGTCTAAGCTTACAACATATTTGAATCCTTATGTCTAAGCCTAAAACATATTTGAATCAGTATGTCTAAGCTTACAACATATTTGAATCAGTATGTCTAAGCTCACAACATATTTGAATCCTTATGTATAAGCTTAAAACATATTTGAATCAGTATGTCTAAGCTTACAACATATTTGAATCAGTATGTGTAAGCTCACAACATATTTGAATCAGTATGTCTAAGCTTACAACATATTTGAATCAGTATGTCTAAGCTTACAACATATTTGAATCAGTGTGTGTAAGCTTACAAAATATTAGAATCTGTATATCTAAGCTTACAACATATTTGAATCCTTATTTCTAAGCTACAACATATTTGAATCAGTATGTCTAAGCTTACAACATATTTGAATCCTTATGTTTAAGGTTACAACATATTTGAATCAGTATGTCTAAGCTTACAAAATATTTAAATCCTTTTGTCTAAACTTACAACATATTTGAATCAGTATGTCTAAGCTTACAACATATTTGAATCCTTATGTCTATGCTTACAACATATTTAAATCAGTATGTCTAAGCTTACAACATATTTGAATCAGTATGTCTAAGCTTACAACATATTTGAATCAGTATGTCTAAGCTTACAACATATTTGAATCAGTATGTCTAAGCTTGCAACATATTTGAATCCTTATGTCTAAGCTTAAAACATATTTGAATCAGTATGTCTAAGCTTAAAACATATTTGAATCAGTATGTCTAAGCTTACAACATATTTGAATCAGTATGTCTCAGCTTACAACATATTTGAATCCTTATGTCTAAGCTTAAAACATATTTGAATCAGTATGTTTAAGCTCACAACATATTTGAATCAGTATGTCTAAGCTACAACATATTTGAATCAGTATGTCTAAGCTTACAACATATTTGAATCAGTATGTCTGAGCTCACAACATATTTGAATCAGTATGTCTAAGCTAACAACATATTTGGATCAGTATGTCTAAGCTTACAACATATTTGAATCAGTATGTCTAAGCTTACAACATATTTGAATCCTTACGTCTAAGCTCACAACATATTTGAATCATTATGTCTAAGCTTACAACTTATTTGAATCAGTATGTCTAAGTTACAACATATTTGAATCAGTATGTCTAAGCTTACAACATATTTGAATCCTTATGTCTAAGCTTACAACATATTTGAATCAGTATGTCTGAGCTTACAACATATTTGAATCAGTATGTCTAAGCTTACAACATATTTGAATCCTTATGTCTAAGCTTAATACATATCTGAATCAGTATGTCTAAGCTTACAGCATATTTGAATCAGTATGTCTAAGCTACAACATATTTGAATCAGTATGTCTAAGCTTACAACATATTTGAATCAGTATGTCTAAGCTTACAACATATTTGAATCAGTATGTCTAAGCTTACAACATATTTGAATCAGTATGTCTAAGCTTACAACATATTTGAATCAGTGTGTGTAAGCTTACAACATATTTGAATCTGTATATCTGAGCTTATAACATATTTGAATCCTTATTTCTAAGCTACAACATATTTGAATCAGTATGTCGAAGCTACAACATATTTGAATCCTTATGTCTAAGGGTGCAACGTATTTGAATCAGTATGTCTAAGCTTACAACATATTTAAATCCTTTTGTCTAAACCTACAACATATTTGAATCAGTATGTCTAAGCTTACAACATATTTGAATCCTTATGTCTAAGCTTACAACATATTTGAATCAGTATGTCTAAGTTTACAACATATTTGAATCAGTATGTCTAAACTTACAACATATTCGAATAGGTGTGTCTAAGCTTACAACATATTCGAATCAGTATGTCTAAGCTTACAACATATTTGAATCAGTATGTCTAAGCTTACAACATATTTGAATCAGTATGTCTAAGCTTACAACATATTTTAATCCTTATGTCTAAGCTTAAAACATATTTGAATCAGTATGTCTAAGCTTACAACGTATTTGAATCAGTATGTCCAAGCTACAACATATTTGAATCAGTATGTGTAAGCTTACAACATATTTGAATCAGTATGTCAGCTACAACATATTCGAATCAGTATGTCCAAGCTTACAATATATTTGAATCAGTATGTCTAAGCTACAACATATTTGAATCAGTATGTCTAAGCTACAACATATTTGAATCAATATGTGTAAGCTTGCAACATATTTGAATCCTTATGTCTAAGCTTACAACATATTTGAATCAGTATGTCTAAGTTTACAACATATTTGAATCCTTATGTCTAAGCTCACAACATATTTGAATCAGTATGTCTAAGCTTAAAACATATTTGAATCAGTATGTCTAAGCTTACATTATATTTGAATCCTTATGTCTAAGCTTAAAACATATTTGAATCAGTATGTCTAAGCTTACAACATATTTGAATCAGTATGTCTAAGCTTAAAACATATTTGATCCTTATGTCTGAGCTTAAAACATATTTGAATCAGTATGTCTAAGCTTACAACATATTTGAATCAGTATGTCTAAGCTATCAACATATTTGAATCAGTATGTCTAAGCTATAAACATATTTGAATCAGTATGTCTAAGCTTACAACATATTTGAATCAGTATGCCTAAGCTATCAACACATTTGAATCAGTATGTCTAAGCTTACATTATATTTGAATCCTTATGTCTAAGCTTAAAACATATTTGAATCAGTATGTCTAAGCTTACAACATATTTGAATCAGTATGTCTAAGCTTAAAACATATTTGTTCCTTATGTCTAAGCTTAAAACATATTTGAATCAGTATGTCTAAGCTTACAACATATTTGAATCAGTATGTCTAAGCTTACAACATATTTGAATCATTATGTCTAAGCTTACAACTTATTTGAATCAGTATGTCTAAGCTACAACATATTTGAATCAGTATGTCTAAGCTTACAACATTTTTGAATCAGTATGTCTAAGCTTACAACATATTTGAATCAGTATGTCTAAGCTTACAACATATTTGAATCAGTATGTCTAAGCTTAAAACATATTTGAATCAGTATGTCTAAGCTACAACATATTTGAATCAGTATGTCTAAGCTACAACATATTTGAATCAATATGTCTAAGCTTACAACATATTTGAATCAGTATGTCTAAGCTCACGACATATTTGAATCCTTATGTCTAAGCTTACAACATATTTGAATCAGTATGTCTAAGCTTACAACATATTCGAATCAGTATGTCTAAGCTTACAACATATTTGAATCAGTATGTCTAAGCTTACAACATATTTGAATCAGTATGTCTGAGCTTACAACATATTTGAATCGGTATGTCTAAGCTACAACATATTTGAATCAGTATGTCTAAGCTTACATTATATTTGAATCCTTATGTCTAAGCTTAAAACATATTTGAATCAGTATGTCTAAGCTTACAACATATTTGAATCAGTATGTCTAAGCTTAAAACATATTTGATCCTTATGTCTAAGCTTAAAACATATTTGAATCAGTATGTCTAAGCTTACAACATATTTGAATCAGTATGTCTAAGCTATCAACATATTTGAATCATTATGTCTAAGCTATAAACATATTTGAATCAGTATGTCTAAGCTTACAACATATTTGAATCAGTATGCCTCAGCTATCAAAACATTTGAATCAGTATGTCTAAGCTTACATTATATTTGAATCCTTATGTCTAAGCTTAAAACATATTTGAATCAGTATGTCTAAGCTTACAACATATTTGAATCAGTATGTCTAAGCTTAAAACATATTTGATCCTTATGTCTAAGCTTAAAACATATTTGAATCAGTATGTCTAAGCTTACAACATATTTGAATCAGTATGTCTAAGCTTACAACATATTTGAATCATTATGTCTAAGCTTACAACTTATTTGAATCAGTATGTCTGAGCTACAACATATTTGAATCAGTATGTCTAAGCTTACAACATATTTGAATCAGTATGTCTAAGCTTACAACATATTTGAATCAGTATGTTCAAGCGTACAACATATTCGAATCAGTATGTCTAAGCTTACAACATATTTGAATCAGTATGTCTAAGCTTACAACATATTTGAATCAGTATGTCTAAGCTTACAACATATTTGAATCAGTATGTCTAAGCTACAACATATTTGAATCAGTATGTCTAAGCTACAACATATTTGAATCAATATGTCTAAGCTTACAACATATTTGAATCAGTATGTCTAAGCTCACGACATATTTGAATCCTTATGTCTAAGCTTAAAACATATTTGAATCAGTATGTCTAAGCTTACAACATATTTGAATCAGTACATCTAAGCTATCAACATATTATAATCAGTATGTCTAAGCTTACAACATATTTGAATCATTATGTCTAAGCTTACAACTTATTTGAATCGGTATGTCTAAGCTACAACATATTTGAATCAGTATGTCTAAGCTTACAACATATTTCAATCCTTATGTCTAAGCTTACAACATATTTGAATCAGTATGTCTAAGCTTACAACATATTTGAATCAGTATGTCTAAGCTTACAACATATTTGAATCCTTATGTCTAAGATTAAAACATATTTGAATCAGTATGTCTAAGCTCACAACATATTTGAATCAGTATGTCTAAGCTTACAACATATTTGAATCCTTATGTCTAAGCCTAAAACATATTTGAATCAGTATGTCTAAGCTTACAACATATTTGAATCAGTATGTCTAAGCTCACAACATATTTGAATCCTTATGTATAAGCTTAAAACATATTTGAATCAGTATGTCTAAGCTTACAACATATTTGAATCAGTATGTGTAAGCTCACAACATATTTGAATCAGTATGTCTAAGCTTACAACATATTTGAATCAGTATGTCTAAGCTTACAACATATTTGAATCAGTGTGTGTAAGCTTACAAAATATTAGAATCTGTATATCTAAGCTTACAACATATTTGAATCCTTATTTCTAAGCTACAACATATTTGAATCAGTATGTCTAAGCTTACAACATATTTGAATCCTTATGTTTAAGGTTACAACATATTTGAATCAGTATGTCTAAGCTTACAAAATATTTAAATCCTTTTGTCTAAACTTACAACATATTTGAATCAGTATGTCTAAGCTTACAACATATTTGAATCCTTATGTCTATGCTTACAACATATTTAAATCAGTATGTCTAAGCTTACAACATATTTGAATCAGTATGTCTAAGCTTACAACATATTTGAATCAGTATGTCTAAGCTTACAACATATTTGAATCAGTATGTCTAAGCTTGCAACATATTTGAATCCTTATGTCTAAGCTTAAAACATATTTGAATCAGTATGTCTAAGCTTAAAACATATTTGAATCAGTATGTCTAAGCTTACAACATATTTGAATCAGTATGTCTCAGCTTACAACATATTTGAATCCTTATGTCTAAGCTTAAAACATATTTGAATCAGTATGTTTAAGCTCACAACATATTTGAATCAGTATGTCTAAGCTACAACATATTTGAATCAGTATGTCTAAGCTTACAACATATTTGAATCAGTATGTCTAAGCTCACAACATATTTGAATCAGTATGTCTAAGCTAACAACATATTTGGATCAGTATGTCTAAGCTTACAACATATTTGAATCAGTATGTCTAAGCTTACAACATATTTGAATCCTTACGTCTAAGCTCACAACATATTTGAATCATTATGTCTAAGCTTACAACTTATTTGAATCAGTATGTCTAAGTTACAACATATTTGAATCAGTATGTCTAAGCTTACAACATATTTGAATCCTTATGTCTAAGCTTACAACATATTTGAATCAGTATGTCTGAGCTTACAACATATTTGAATCAGTATGTCTAAGCTTACAACATATTTGAATCCTTATGTCTAAGCTTAATACATATCTGAATCAGTATGTCTAAGCTTACAGCATATTTGAATCAGTATGTCTAAGCTACAACATATTTGAATCAGTATGTCTAAGCTTACAACATATTTGAATCAGTATGTCTAAGCTTACAACATATTTGAATCAGTATGTCTAAGCTTACAACATATTTGAATCAGTATGTCTAAGCTTACAACATATTTGAATCAGTGTGTGTAAGCTTACAACATATTTGAATCTGTATATCTGAGCTTATAACATATTTGAATCCTTATTTCTAAGCTACAACATATTTGAATCAGTATGTCGAAGCTACAACATATTTGAATCCTTATGTCTAAGGGTGCAACGTATTTGAATCAGTATGTCTAAGCTTACAACATATTTAAATCCTTTTGTCTAAACCTACAACATATTTGAATCAGTATGTCTAAGCTTACAACATATTTGAATCCTTATGTCTAAGCTTACAACATATTTTAATCAGTATGTCTAAGTTTACAACATATTTGAATCAGTATGTCTAAACTTACAACATATTCGAATAGGTGTGTCTAAGCTTACAACATATTCGAATCAGTATGTCTAAGCTTACAACATATTTGAATCAGTATGTCTAA
This sequence comes from Thysanoteuthis rhombus, assembly GCA_963457665.1. Classification (NCBI taxonomy): domain Eukaryota; kingdom Metazoa; phylum Mollusca; class Cephalopoda; order Oegopsida; family Thysanoteuthidae; genus Thysanoteuthis; species Thysanoteuthis major. The sequence continues at coordinate 30,600,844 of OY735239.1, forward strand.
GCTTACAACATATTTGAATCAGTATGTCTAAGCTTACAACATATTTTAATCCTTATGTCTAAGCTTAAAACATATTTGAATCAGTATGTCTAAGCTTACAACGTATTTGAATCAGTATGTCCAAGCTACAACATATTTGAATCAGTATGTGTAAGCTTACAACATATTTGAATCAGTATGTCAGCTACAACATATTCGAATCAGTATGTCCAAGCTTACAATATATTTGAATCAGTATGTCTAAGCTACAACATATTTGAATCAGTATGTCTAAGCTACAACATATTTGAATCAATATGTGTAAGCTTGCAACATATTTGAATCAGTATGTCTAAGCTCACGACATATTTGAATCCTTATGTCTAAGCTTACAACATATTTGAATCAGTATGTCTAAGCTTACAACATATTTGAATCCTTATGTCTAAGCTTACAACATATTTGAATCAGTATGTCTAAGCTTACAACATATTTGAATCAGTATGTCCAAGCTTACAATATATTTGAATCAGTATTTCTAAGCTTACAACATATTTGAATCAGTATGTCTAAGCTCACAACATATTTGAATCAGTATGTCTAAGCTTACAACATATTTCAATCAGTATGTCCAAGCTTACAACATATTTGAATCATTATGTCTACGCTACAACATATTTGAATCAGTATGTCTAAGCTTACAACATATTTGAATCAGTATGTCTAAGCTTACAACATATTTGAATCAGTATGTCTAAGCTTACAACATATTTGAATCAGTATGTCTAAGCTTACAACATATTTGAATCAGTATGTCTAAGCTTACAACATATTTGAATCAGTATGTCTAAGCTTACAACATATTTGAATTCTTATGTCTAAGCTTACAACATATTTGAATCAGTATGTCTAAGCTTACAACATATTTGAATCAGTATGTCTACGCTACAACATATTTAAATCAGTATGTCTAAGCTTACAACATATTTCAATCAGTATGTCTAAGCTTACAACATATTTGAATCAGTATGTCTAAGCTTACAACATATTTGAATCAGTATGTCTAAGCTTACAACATATTTGAATCAGTATGTCTAAGCTAACAACATATTTGAATCATTATGTCTAAGTTTACAACATATTTGAATCAGTATGTCTAAGCTTACAACATATTTGAATCAGTATGTCTTAGCTTACAACATACTTGAATCCTTATGTCTAAGCTTACAACATATTTGAATCAGTATGTCTACGCTACAACATATTTAAATCAGTATGTTTAAGCTTACAACATATTTGAATCAGTATGTCTAAGCTTACAACATATTTTAATCAGTATGTCTAAGCCTACAACATATTTGAATCAGTATGTCTAAGCTTACAACATATTTGAATCAGTATGTCTAAGCTTACAACATATTTGAATCAGTATGTCTAAGCTTACAACATATTTGAATCAGTATGTCTAAGCTACAACATATTTGAATCAGTATGTCTAAGCTCACAACATATTTGAATCAGTATGTCTAAGCTTACAACATATTTGAATCCTTATGTTTAAGCTTACAACATATTTGAATCAGTATGTCTAAGCTACAACATATTTGAATCAGTATGTCTAAGCTTACAACATATTTGAATCAGTATGTGTAAGCTTACAACATATTTGAATCAGTATGTCAGCTACAACATATTCGAATCAGTATGTCTAAGCTTACAATATATTTGAATAAGTATGTCTAAGCTACAACATATTTGAATCAGTATGTCTAAGCTACAACATATTTGAATCAATATGTCTAAGCTTACAACATATTTGAATCAGTATGTCTAAGCTCACGACATATTTGAATCCTTATGTCTAAGCTTACAACATATTTGAATCAGTATGTCTAAGCTTACAACATATTTGAATCCTTATGTCTAAGCTTACAACATATTTGAATCATTTTCTCTAAGCTTACAATATATTTGAATCAGTATTTCTAAGCTTACAACATATTTGAATCAGTATGTCCAAGCTCACAACATATTTGAATCAGTATGTCTAAGCTTACAACATATTTCAATCAGTATGTCCAAGCTTACAACATATTTTAATCATTATGTCTACGCTACAACATATTTGAATCAGTATGTCTAAGCTTACAACATATTTGAATCAGTATGTCTAAGCTTACAACATATTTGAATCAGTATGTCTAAGCTTACAACATATTTGAATCAGTATGTCTAAGCTTCCAACATATTTGAATCAGTATGTCTAAGCTTACAACATATTTGAATCAGTATGTCTAAGCTTACAACATATTTGAATCCTTATGTCTAAGCTTACAACATATTTGAATCAGTATGTCTAAGCTTACAACATATTTGAATCAGTATGTCTACGCTACAACATATTTAAATCAGTATGTCTAAGCTTACAACATATTTCAATCAGTATGTCTAAGCTTACAACATATTTGAATCAGTATGTCTAAGCTTCCAACATATTTGAATCAGTATGTCTAAGCTTACAACATATTTGAATCAGTATGTCTAAGCTTACAACATATTTGAATCATTATGTCTAAGTTTACAACATATTTGAATCAGTATGTCTAAGCTTACAACATATTTGAATCAGTATGTCTAAGCTTAAAACATATTTGAATCCTTATGTCTAAGCTTACAACATATTTGAATCAGTATGTCTACGCTACAACATATTTAAATCAGTATGTTTAAGCTTACAACATATTTGAATCAGTATGTCTAAGCTTACAACATATTTGAATCAGTATGTTTAAGCTTACAACATATTTGAATCAGTATGTCTAAGCTTACAACATATTTGAATCAGTATGTCTAAGCTTACAACATATTTGAATCAGTATGTCTAAGCTTACAACATATTTGAATCAGTATGTCTAAGCTACAACATATTTGAATCAGTATGTCTAAGCTCACAACATATTTGAATCAGTATGTCTAAGCTTACAACATATTTGAATCCTTATGTTTAAGCTTACAACATATTTGAATCAGTATGTCTAAGCTACAACATATTTGAATCAGTATGTCTAAGCTTACAACATATTTGAATCAGTATGTTTAAGCTTACAACATATTTGATCAGTATGTCTAAGCTTACAACATATTTGAATCAGTATGTCGAAGCTACAACATATTTGAATCAGTATGTCTAAGCTTACAACATATTTGAATCAGTATGTTTAAGCTACAACATATTTGAATCAGTTTGTCTAAGCTTACAACATATTTGAATCAGTATGTCTAAGCTACAACATATTCGAATCAGTATGTCTAAGCTTACAACATATTTGAATCAGTACGTCTAAGCTACAACATATTTGAATCAGCATGTTTAAGCTTACAACATATTTGAATCAGTATGTCTAAGCTTACAACATATTTGAATCAGAATGTCTAAGCTAACAACATATTTGAATCAGTATGTCTAAGCTTACAACATATTTGAATCAGTATGTCTAAGCTACAACATATTTGAATCAGTATGTCTAAGCTTATAACATATTTAATCAGTATGTTTAAGCTTACAACATATTTGAATCAGTATGTCTAAGCTACAACATATTTGATCATTATGTCTAAGCTACAACATATTTGAATCCTTATGTCTAAGCTTACAACATATTTGAATCAGTATGTTAAAGCTTCAACATATTTGAATCAGTATGTCTAAGCTTACAACATATTTGAATCAGTATGTCTAAGCTTACAACATATTTGAATCAGTATGTTCAAGCTTACAACATATTTGAATCAGTATGTCTAAGCTTACAACATATTTGAATCAGTATGTCTAAGCTACAACATATTTGAATCAGTATGTCTAAGCTACAACATATTTGAATCAGTATGTCCAAGCTTACAACATATTTGAATCAGTATGTCTAAGCTTAAAACATATTTGAATCCGCATGTCTAAGCTACAACATATTTGAATCAGTATGTCTAAGCTTACAACATATTTGAATCAGTATGTCTAAGCTTATAACATATTTGAATCTTTATGTCTCAGCTTACAACATATTTGAATCAGTATATCTAAGCTTACAATATATTTGAATCAGTATGTCTAAGCTTACAACATATTTGAATCAGTATGTTTAAGCTACAACATATTAGAATCAGTATGTCTAAGCTTACAACATATTTGAATCAGTATGTTTAAGCTTACAGCATATTTGAATCAGTATGTCTGAGCTTACAACATATTTGAATCAGTATGTCTAAGCTTACAACATATTTGAATCAGTATGTCTAAGCTTACAACTTATTTGAATCATTATGTCTAAGCTTGCAACATATTTGAATCAGTATGTCTGAGCTTACAACATATTTGAATCAGTATGTCTAAGCTTACAACATATTTGAATCAGTATGTCTAAGCTTACAACATATTTGAATCCTTATGTCTAAGCTTACAACATATTTGAATCAGTATGTCTACGCTACAACATATTTAAATCAGTATGTTTAAGCTTACAACATATTTGAATCAGTATGTCTAAGCTTACAACATATTTGAATCAGTATGTTTAAGCTTACAACATATTTGAATCAGTATGTCTAAGCTTACAACATATTTGAATCAGTATGTCTAAGCTTACAACATATTTGAATCAGTATGTCTAAGCTTACAACATATTTGAATCAGTATGTCTAAGCTACAACATATTTGAATCAGTATGTCTAAGCTCACAACATATTTGAATCAGTATGTCTAAGCTTACAACATATTTGAATCCTTATGTTTAAGCTTACAACATATTTGAATCAGTATGTCTAAGCTACAACATATATGAATCAGTATGTCTAAGCTTACAACATATTTGAATCAGTATGTGTAAGCTTACAACATATTTGAATCAGTATGTCAGCTACAACATATTCGAATCAGTATGTCTAAGCTTACAATATATTTGAATCAGTATGTCTAAGCTACAACATATTTGAATCAGTATGTCTAAGCTACAACATATTTGAATCAATATGTCTAAGCTTACAACATATTTGAATCAGTATGTCTAAGCTCACGACATATTTGAATCCTTATGTCTAAGCTTACAACATATTTGAATCAGTATGTCTAAGCTTACAACATATTTGAATCCTTATGTCTAAGCTTACAACATATTTGAATCAGTATGTCTAAGCTTACAACATATTTGAATCAGTATGTCCAAGCTTACAATATATTTGAATCAGTATTTCTAAGCTTACAACATATTTGAATCAGTATGTCCAAGCTCACAACATATTTGAATCAGTATGTCTAAGCTTACAACATATTTCAATCAGTATGTCCAAGCTTACAACATATTTTAATCATTATGTCTACGCTACAACATATTTGAATCAGTATGTCTAAGCTTACAACATATTTGAATCAGTATGTCTAAGCTTACAACATATTTGAATCAGTATGTCTAAGCTTACAACATATTTGAATCAGTATGTCTAAGCTTCCAACATATTTGAATCAGTATGTCTAAGCTTACAACATATTTGAATCAGTATGTCTAAGCTTACAACATATTTGAATCCTTATGTCTAAGCTTACAACATATTTGAATCAGTATGTCTAAGCTCACAACATATTTGAATCAGTATGTCTACGCTACAACATATTTAAATCAGTATGTCTAAGCTTACAACATATTTCAATCAGTATGTCTAAGCTTACAACATATTTGAATCAGTATGTCTAAGCTTACAACATATTTGAATCAGTATGTCTAAGCTTACAACATATTTGAATCAGTATGTCTAAGCTTACAACATATTTGAATCAGTATGTTCAAGCTTACAACATATTTGAATCAGTATGTCTAAGCTTACAACATATTTGAATCAGTATGTCTAAGCTACAACATATTTGAATCAGTATGTCTAAGCTACAACATATTTGAATCAGTATGTCCAAGCTTACAACATATTTGAATCAGTATGTCTAAGCTTAAAACATATTTGAATCCGCATGTCTAAGCTACAACATATTTGAATCAGTATGTCTAAGCTTACAACATATTCGAATCAGTAAGTCTAAGCTTACAACATATTTGAATCAGTATGTCTAAGCTAACAACATATTTAAATCAGTATGTCAAAGCTTACAATATATTTTAATCAGTATGTCTAAGCCTACAACATATTTGAATCAGTATGTCTAAGCTTATAACATATTTGAATCTTTATGTCTCAGCTTACAACATATTTGAATCAGTATATCTAAGCTTACAATATATTTGAATCAGTATGTCTAAGCTTACAACATATTTGAATCAGTATGTTTAAGCTACAACATATTAGAATCAGTATGTCTAAGCTTACAACATATTTGAATCAGTATGTCTAAGCTTACAGCATATTTGAATCAGTATGTCTGAGCTTACAACATATTTGAATCAGTATGTCTAAGCTTACAACATATTTGAATCAGTATGTCTAAGCTTACAACTTATTTGAATCATTATGTCTAAGCTTGCAACATATTTGAATCAGTATGTCTGAGCTTACAACATATTTGAATCAGTATGTCTAAGCTTACAACATATTTGAATCAGTATGTCTAAGCTTACAACATATTTGAATCCTTATGTCTAAGCTTACAACATATTTGAATCAGTATGTCTACGCTACAACATATTTCAATCAGTATGTTTAAGCTTACAACATATTTGAATCAGTATGTCTAAGCTTACAACATATTTGAATCAGTATGTTTAAGCTTACAACATATTTGAATCAGTATGTCTAAGCTTACAACATATTTGAATCAGTATGTCTAAGCTTACAACATATTTGAATCAGTATGTCTAAGCTTACAACATATTTGAATCAGTATGTCTAAGCTACAACATATTTGAATCAGTATGTCTAAGCTCACAACATATTTGAATCAGTATGTCTAAGCTTACAACATATTTGAATCCTTATGTTTAAGCTTACAACATATTTGAATCAGTATGTCTAAGCTACAACATATATGAATCAGTATGTCTAAGCTTACAACATATTTGAATCAGTATGTGTAAGCTTACAACATATTTGAATCAGTATGTCTAAGCTTACAATATATTTGAATCAGTATGTCTAAGCTACAACATATTTGAATCAGTATGTCTAAGCTACAACATATTTGAATCAATATGTCTAAGCTTACAACATATTTGAATCAATATGTCTAAGCTTACAACATATTTGAATCAGTATGTCTAAGCTTACAATATATTTGAATCAGTATGTCTAAGCTACAACATATTTGAATCAGTATGTCTAAGCTACAACATATTTGAATCAATATGTCTAAGCTTACAACATATTTGAATCAGTATGTCTAAGCTCACGACATATTTGAATCCTTATGTCTAAGCTTACAACATATTTGAATCAGTATGTCCAAGCTTACAACATATTTGAATCCTTATGTCTAAGCTTACAACATATTTGAATCAGTATGTCTAAGCTTACAACATATTTGAATCAGTATGTCCAAGCTTACAATATATTTGAATCAGTATTTCTAAGCTTACAACATATTTGAATCAGTATGTCCAAGCTCACAACATATTTGAATCAGTATGTCTAAGCTTACAACATATTTCAATCAGTATGTCCAAGCTTACAACATATTTTAATCATTATGTCTACGCTACAACATATTTGAATCAGTATGTCTAAGCTTACAACATATTTGAATCAGTATGTCTAAGCTTACAACATATTTGAATCAGTATGTCTAAGCTTACAACATATTTGAATCAGTATGTCTAAGCTTCCAACATATTTGAATCAGTATGTCTAAGCTTACAACATATTTGAATCAGTATGTCTAAGCTTACAACATATTTGAATCCTTATGTCTAAGCTTACAACATATTTGAATCAGTATGTCTAAGCTCACAACATATTTGAATCAGTATGTCTACGCTACAACATATTTAAATCAGTATGTCTAAGCTTACAACATATTTCAATCAGTATGTCTAAGCTTACAACATATTTGAATCAGTATGTCTAAGCTTACAACATATTTGAATCAGTATGTCTAAGCTTACAACATATTTGAATCAGTATGTCTAAGCTTACAACATATTTGAATCATTATGTCTAAGTTTACAACATATTTGAAACAGTATGTCTAAGCTTACAACATATTTGAATCAGTATGTCTAAGCTTACAACATATTTGAATCCTTATGTCTAAGCTTACAACATATTTGAATCAGTATGTCTACGCTACAACATATTTAAATCAGTATGTTTAAGCTTACAACATATTTGAATCCTTATGTCTAAGCTTACAACATATTTGAATCAGTATGTTTAAGCTTACAACATATTTGAATCAGTATGTCTAAGCTTACAACATATTTGAATCAGTATGTCTAAGCTTACAACATATTTGAATCAGTATGTCTAAGCTCACAACATATTTGAATCAGTATGTCTAAGCATACAACATATTTGAATCCTTATGTTTAAGCTTACAACATATTTGAATCAGTATGTCTAAGCTACAACTTTTTTGAATCAGTATGTCTAAGCTTACAACATATTTGAATCAGTATGTTTAAGCTTACAACATATTTGAATCAGTATGTCTAAGCTTACAACATATTTGAATCAGTATGTCGAAGCTACAACATATTTGAATCAGTATGTCTAAGCTTACAACATATTTGAATCAGTATGTTTAAGCTACAACATATTTGAATCAGTTTGTCTAAGCTTACAACATATTTGAATCAGTATGTCTAAGCTACAACATATTCGAATCAGTATGTCTAAGCTTACAACATATTTGAATCAGTACGTCTAAGCTACAACATATTTGAATCAGCATGTTTAAGCTTACAACATATTTGAATCAGTATGTCTAAGCTTACAACATATTTGAATCAGAATGTCTAAGCTAACAACATATTTGAATCAGTATGTCTAAGCTTACAACATATTTGAATCAGTATGTCTAAGCTACAACATATTTGAATCAGTATGTCTAAGCTTATAACATATTTAATCAGTATGTTTAAGCTTACAACATATTTGAATCAGTATGTCTAAGCTACAACATATTTGATCATTATGTCTAAGCTTACAACATATTTGAATCCTTATGTCTAAGCTTACAACATATTTGAATCAGTATGTCTAAGCTTCAACATATTTGAATCAGTATGTCTAAGCTTACAACATATTTGAATCAGTATGTCTAAGCTTACAACATATTTGAATCAGTATGTCTAAGCTACAACATATTTGAATCAGTATGTCTAAGCTTACAACATATTTGAATCAGTATGTCTAAGCTACAACATATTTGAATCAGTATGTCTAAGCTACAACATATTTGAATCAGTATGTCCAAGCTTACAACATATTTGAATCAGTATGTCTAAGCTTAAAACATATTTGAATCAGCATGTCTAAGCTACAACATATTTGAATCAGTATGTCTAAGCTTACAACATATTTGAATCAGTAAGTCTAAGCTTACAACATATTTGAATCAGTATGTCTAAGCTAACAACATATTTGAATCAGTATGTCAAAGCTTACAATATATTTTAATCAGTATGTCTAAGCCTACAACATATTTGAATCAGTATGTCTAAGCTTACAACATATTTGAATCTTTATGTCTCAGCTTACAACATATTTGAATCAGTATATCTAAGCTTACAATATATTTGAATCAGTATGTCTAAGCTTACAACATATTTGAACCAGTATGTTTAAGCTACAACATATTTGAATCAATATGTCTAAGCTTACAACATATTTGAATCAGTATGTCTAAGCTCACGACATATTTGAATCCTTATGTCTAAGCTTACAACATATTTGAATCAGTATGTCTAAGCTTACAACATATTTGAATCAGTATGTCTAAGCTTACAACTTATTTGAATCATTATGTCTAAGCTTGCAACATATTTGAATCAGTATGTCTGAGCTTACAACATATTTGAATCAGTATTTCTAAGCTTACAACATATTTGAATCAGTATGTCTAAGTTCACAACATATTTGAATCAGTATGTCTAAGCTTACAACATATTCGAATCAAAATGTCTAAGCTAACAACATATTTGAATCAGTATGTCTAAGCTTACAACATATTTGAATCCTTATGTTTAAGCTTACAACATATTTGAATCAGTATGTCTAAGCTACAACATATTTGAATCAGTATGTCTAAGCTTACAACATATTTGAATCAGTATGTCTAAGCTTACAACATATTTGAATCAGTATGTCTAAGCTTACAACATATTTGAATCAGTATGTCTAAGCTTACAACATATTTGAATCAGTATGTCTAAGCTTACAACATATTTGAATCAGTATGTCTAAGCTACAACATATTTGAATCAGTATGTCTAAGCTCACAACATATTTGAATCAGTATGTCTAAGCTTACAACATATTTGAATCCTTATGTTTAAGCTTACAACATATTTGAATCAGTATGTCTAAGCTACAACATATTTGAATCAGTATGTCTAAGCTTACAACATATTTGAATCAGTATGTGTAAGCTTACAACATATTTGAATCAGTATGTCAGCTACAACATATTCGAATCAGTATGTCTAAGCTTACAATATATTTGAATCAGTATGTCTAAGCTACAACATATTTGAATCAGTATGTCTAAGCTACAACATATTTGAATCAATATGTCTAAGCTTACAACATATTTGAATCAGTATGTCTAAGCTCACGACATATTTGAATCCTTATGTCTAAGCTTACAACATATTTGAATCAGTATGTCTAAGCTTACAACATATTTGAATCCTTATGTCTAAGCTTACAACATATTTGAATCAGTATGTCTAAGCTTACAACATATTTGAATCAGTATGTCCAAGCTTACAATATATTTGAATCAGTATTTCTAAGCTTACAACATATTTGAATCAGTATGTCCAAGCTCACAACATATTTGAATCAGTATGTCTAAGCTTACAACATATTTCAATCAGTATGTCCAAGCTTACAACATATTTTAATCATTATGTCTACGCTACAACATATTTGAATCAGTATGTCTAAGATTACAACATATTTGAATCAGTATGTCTAAACTTACAACATATTTGAATCAGTATGTCTAAGCTTACAACATATTTGAATCAGTATGTCTAAGCTTCCAACATATTTGAATCAGTATGTCTAAGTTTACAACATATTTGAATCAGTATGTCTAAGCATACAACATATTTGAATCCTTATGTCTAAGCTTACAACATATTTGAATCAGTATGTCTAAGCTTACAACATATTTGAATCAGTATGTCTACGCTACAACATATTTAAATCAGTATGTCTAAGCTTACAACATATTTGAATCAGTATGTCTAAGCTTACAACATATTTGAATCAGTATGTCTAAGCTTACAACATATTTGAATCAGTATGTCTAAGCTTACAACATATTTGAATCAGTATGTCTAAGCTTACAACATATTTGAATCATTATGTCTAAGTTTACAACATATTTGAATCAGGTTGTCTAAGCTTACAACATATTTGAATCAGTATGTCTAAACTTACAACATATTTGAATCAGTATGTCTAAGCTTACAACATATTTGAATCAGTATGTCTAAGCTTACAATATATTTGAATCAGTATGTCTAAGCTACAACATATTTGAATCAGTATGTCTAAGCTACAACATATTTGAATCAATATGTCTAAGCTTACAACATATTTGAATCAGTATGTCTAAGCTCACGACATATTTGAATCCTTATGTCTAAGCTTACAACATATTTGAATCAGTATGTCTAAGCTTACAACATATTTGAATCCTTATGTCTAAGCTTACAACATATTTGAATCAGTATGTCTAAGCTTACAACATATTTGAATCAGTATGTCCAAGCTTACAATATATTTGAATCAGTATTTCTAAGCTTACAACATATTTGAATCAGTATGTCCAAGCTCACAACATATTTGAATCAGTATGTCTAAGCTTACAACATATTTCAATCAGTATGTCCAAGCTTACAACATATTTTAATCATTATGTCTACGCTACAACATATTTGAATCAGTATGTCTAAGCTTACAACATATTTGAATCAGTATGTCTAAGCTTACAACATATTTGAATCAGTATGTCTAAGCTTACAACATATTTGAATCAGTATGTCTAAGCTTCCAACATATTTGAATCAGTATGTCTAAGCTTACAACATATTTGAATCAGTATGTCTAAGCTTACAACATATTTGAATCCTTATGTCTAAGCTTACAACATATTTGAATCAGTATGTCTAAGCTCACAACATATTTGATTCAGTATGTCTACGCTACAACATATTTAAATCAGTATGTCTAAGCTTACAACATATTTCAATCAGTATGTCTAAGCTTACAACATATTTGAATCAGTATGTCTAAGCTTACAACATATTTGAATCAGTATGTCTAAGCTTACAACATATTTGAATCAGTATGTCTAAGCTTACAACATATTTGAATCATTATGTCTAAGTTTACAACATATTTGAAACAGTATGTCTAAGCTTACAACATATTTTAATCAGTATGTTTAAGCTTCAACATATTTGAATCAGTATGTCTAAGCTTACAACATATTTGAATCAGTATGTCTAAGCTTACAACATATTTGAATCAGTATGTTCAAGCTTACAACATATTTGAATCAGTATGTCTAAGCTTACAACATATTTGAATCAGTATGTCTAAGCTACAACATATTTGAATCAGTATGTCTAAGCTACAACATATTTGAATCAGTATGTCCAAGCTTACAACATATTTGAATCAGTATGTCTAAGCTTAAAACATATTTGAATCCGCATGTCTAAGCTACAACATATTTGAATCAGTATGTCTAAGCTTACAACATATTCGAATCAGTAAGTCTAAGCTTACAACATATTTGAATCAGTATGTCTAAGCTAACAACATATTTAAATCAGTATGTCAAAGCTTACAATATATTTTAATCAGTATGTCTAAGCCTACAACATATTTGAATCAGTATGTCTAAGCTTATAACATATTTGAATCTTTATGTCTCAGCTTACAACATATTTGAATCAGTATATCTAAGCTTACAATATATTTGAATCAGTATGTCTAAGCTTACAACATATTTGAATCAGTATGTTTAAGCTACAACATATTAGAATCAGTATGTCTAAGCTTACAACATATTTGAATCAGTATGTTTAAGCTTACAGCATATTTGAATCAGTATGTCTGAGCTTACAACATATTTGAATCAGTATGTCTAAGCTTACAACATATTTGAATCAGTATGTCTAAGCTTACAACTTATTTGAATCATTATGTCTAAGCTTGCAACATATTTGAATCAGTATGTCTGAGCTTACAACATATTTGAATCAGTATGTCTAAGCTTACAACATATTTGAATCAGTATGTCTAAGCTTACAACATATTTGAATCCTTATGTCTAAGCTTACAACATATTTGAATCAGTATGTCTACGCTACAACATATTTCAATCAGTATGTTTAAGCTTACAACATATTTGAATCAGTATGTCTAAGCTTACAACATATTTGAATCAGTATGTTTAAGCTTACAACATATTTGAATCAGTATGTCTAAGCTTACAACATATTTGAATCAGTATGTCTAAGCTTACAACATATTTGAATCAGTATGTCTAAGCTTACAACATATTTGAATCAGTATGTCTAAGCTACAACATATTTGAATCAGTATGTCTAAGCTCACAACATATTTGAATCAGTATGTCTAAGCTTACAACATATTTGAATCCTTATGTTTAAGCTTACAACATATTTGAATCAGTATGTCTAAGCTACAACATATATGAATCAGTATGTCTAAGCTTACAACATATTTGAATCAGTATGTGTAAGCTTACAACATATTTGAATCAGTATGTCTAAGCTTACAATATATTTGAATCAGTATGTCTAAGCTACAACATATTTGAATCAGTATGTCTAAGCTTACAATATATTTGAATCAGTATGTCTAAGCTACAACATATTTGAATCAGTATGTCTAAGCTACAACATATTTGAATCAATATGTCTAAGCTTACAACATATTTGAATCAGTATGTCTAAGCTCACGACATATTTGAATCCTTATGTCTAAGCTTACAACATATTTGAATCAGTATGTCCAAGCTTACAACATATTTGAATCCTTATGTCTAAGCTTACAACATATTTGAATCAGTATGTCTAAGCTTACAACATATTTGAATCAGTATGTCCAAGCTTACAATATATTTGAATCAGTATTTCTAAGCTTACAACATATTTGAATCAGTATGTCCAAGCTCACAACATATTTGAATCAGTATGTCTAAGCTTACAACATATTTGAATCATTATGTCTAAGTTTACAACATATTTGAAACAGTATGTCTAAGCTTACAACATATTTTAATCAGTATGTTTAAGCTTCAACATATTTGAATCAGTATGTCTAAGCTTACAACATATTTGAATCAGTATGTCTAAGCTTACAACATATTTGAATCAGTATGTTCAAGCTTACAACATATTTGAATCAGTATGTCTAAGCTTACAACATATTTGAATCAGTATGTCTAAGCTACAACATATTTGAATCAGTATGTCTAAGCTACAACATATTTGAATCAGTATGTCCAAGCTTACAACATATTTGAATCAGTATGTCTAAGCTTAAAACATATTTGAATCCGCATGTCTAAGCTACAACATATTTGAATCAGTATGTCTAAGCTTACAACATATTCGAATCAGTAAGTCTAAGCTTACAACATATTTGAATCAGTATGTCTAAGCTAACAACATATTTAAATCAGTATGTCAAAGCTTACAATATATTTTAATCAGTATGTCTAAGCCTACAACATATTTGAATCAGTATGTCTAAGCTTATAACATATTTGAATCTTTATGTCTCAGCTTACAACATATTTGAATCAGTATATCTAAGCTTACAATATATTTGAATCAGTATGTCTAAGCTTACAACATATTTGAATCAGTATGTTTAAGCTACAACATATTAGAATCAGTATGTCTAAGCTTACAACATATTTGAATCAGTATGTTTAAGCTTACAGCATATTTGAATCAGTATGTCTGAGCTTACAACATATTTGAATCAGTATGTCTAAGCTTACAACATATTTGAATCAGTATGTCTAAGCTTACAACTTATTTGAATCATTATGTCTAAGCTTGCAACATATTTGAATCAGTATGTCTGAGCTTACAACATATTTGAATCAGTATGTCTAAGCTTACAACATATTTGAATCAGTATGTCTAAGCTTACAACATATTTGAATCCTTATGTCTAAGCTTACAACATATTTGAATCAGTATGTCTACGCTACAACATATTTCAATCAGTATGTTTAAGCTTACAACATATTTGAATCAGTATGTCTAAGCTTACAACATATTTGAATCAGTATGTTTAAGCTTACAACATATTTGAATCAGTATGTCTAAGCTTACAACATATTTGAATCAGTATGTCTAAGCTTACAACATATTTGAATCAGTATGTCTAAGCTTACAACATATTTGAATCAGTATGTCTAAGCTACAACATATTTGAATCAGTATGTCTAAGCTCACAACATATTTGAATCAGTATGTCTAAGCTTACAACATATTTGAATCCTTATGTTTAAGCTTACAACATATTTGAATCAGTATGTCTAAGCTACAACATATATGAATCAGTATGTCTAAGCTTACAACATATTTGAATCAGTATGTGTAAGCTTACAACATATTTGAATCAGTATGTCTAAGCTTACAATATATTTGAATCAGTATGTCTAAGCTACAACATATTTGAATCAGTATGTCTAAGCTTACAATATATTTGAATCAGTATGTCTAAGCTACAACATATTTGAATCAGTATGTCTAAGCTACAACATATTTGAATCAATATGTCTAAGCTTACAACATATTTGAATCAGTATGTCTAAGCTCACGACATATTTGAATCCTTATGTCTAAGCTTACAACATATTTGAATCAGTATGTCCAAGCTTACAACATATTTGAATCCTTATGTCTAAGCTTACAACATATTTGAATCAGTATGTCTAAGCTTACAACATATTTGAATCAGTATGTCCAAGCTTACAATATATTTGAATCAGTATTTCTAAGCTTACAACATATTTGAATCAGTATGTCCAAGCTCACAACATATTTGAATCAGTATGTCTAAGCTTACAACATATTTCAATCAGTATGTCCAAGCTTACAACATATTTTAATCATTATGTCTACGCTACAACATATTTGAATCAGTATGTCTAAGCTTACAACATATTTGAATCAGTATGTCTAAGCTTACAACATATTTGAATCAGTATGTCTAAGCTTACAACATATTTGAATCAGTATGTCTAAGCTTCCAACATATTTGAATCAGTATGTCTAAGCTTACAACATATTTGAATCAGTATGTCTAAGCTTACAACATATTTGAATCCTTATGTCTAAGCTTACAACATATTTGAATCAGTATGTCTAAGCTCACAACATATTTGAATCAGTATGTCTACGCTACAACATATTTAAATCAGTATGTCTAAGCTTACAACATATTTCAATCAGTATGTCTAAGCTTACAACATATTTGAATCAGTATGTCTAAGCTTACAACATATTTGAATCAGTATGTCTAAGCTTACAACATATTTGAATCAGTATGTCTAAGCTTACAACATATTTGAATCATTATGTCTAAGTTTACAACATATTTGAAACAGTATGTCTAAGCTTACAACATATTTGAATCAGTATGTCTAAGCTTACAACATATTTGAATCCTTATGTCTAAGCTTACAACATATTTGAATCAGTATGTCTACGCTACAACATATTTAAATCAGTATGTTTAAGCTTACAACATATTTGAATCCTTATGTCTAAGCTTACAACATATTTGAATCAGTATGTTTAAGCTTACAACATATTTGAATCAGTATGTCTAAGCTTACAACATATTTGAATCAGTATGTCTAAGCTTACAACATATTTGAATCAGTATGTCTAAGCTCACAACATATTTGAATCAGTATGTCTAAGCTTACAACATATTTGAATCCTTATGTTTAAGCTTACAACATATTTGAATCAGTATGTCTAAGCTACAACTTTTTTGAATCAGTATGTCTAAGCTTACAACATATTTGAATCAGTATGTTTAAGCTTACAACATATTTGAATCAGTATGTCTAAGCTTACAACATATTTGAATCAGTATGTCGAAGCTACAACATATTTGAATCAGTATGTCTAAGCTTACAACATATTTGAATCAGTATGTTTAAGCTACAACATATTTGAATCAGTTTGTCTAAGCTTACAACATATTTGAATCAGTATGTCTAAGCTACAACATATTCGAATCAGTATGTCTAAGCTTACAACATATTTGAATCAGTACGTCTAAGCTACAACATATTTGAATCAGCATGTTTAAGCTTACAACATATTTGAATCAGTATGTCTAAGCTTACAACATATTTGAATCAGAATGTCTAAGCTAACAACATATTTGAATCAGTATGTCTAAGCTTACAACATATTTGAATCAGTATGTCTAAGCTACAACATATTTGAATCAGTATGTCTAAGCTTATAACATATTTAATCAGTATGTTTAAGCTTACAACATATTTGAATCAGTATGTCTAAGCTACAACATATTTGAATCCTTATGTCTAAGCTTACAACATATTTGAATCCTTATGTCTAAGCTTACAACATATTTGAATCAGTATGTCTAAGCTTCAACATATTTGAATCAGTATGTCTAAGCTTACAACATATTTGAATCAGTATGTCTAAGCTACAACATATTTGAATCAGTATGTCTAAGCTACAACATATTTGAATCAGTATGTCCAAGCTTACAACATATTTGAATCAGTATGTCTAAGCTTAAAACATATTTGAATCAGCATGTCTAAGCTACAACATATTTGAATCAGTATGTCTAAGCTTACAACATATTTGAATCAGTAAGTCTAAGCTTACAACATATTTGAATCAGTATGTCTAAGCTAACAACATATTTGAATCAGTATGTCAAAGCTTACAATATATTTTAATCAGTATGTCTAAGCCTACAACATATTTGAATCAGTATGTCTAAGCTTACAACATATTTGAATCTTTATGTCTCAGCTTACAACATATTTGAATCAGTATATCTAAGCTTACAATATATTTGAATCAGTATGTCTAAGCTTACAACATATTTGAACCAGTATGTTTAAGCTACAACATATTTGAATCAATATGTCTAAGCTTACAACATATTTGAATCAGTATGTCTAAGCTCACGACATATTTGAATCCTTATGTCTAAGCTTACAACATATTTGAATCAGTATGTCTAAGCTTACAACATATTTGAATCAGTATGTCTAAGCTTACAACTTATTTGAATCATTATGTCTAAGCTTGCAACATATTTGAATCAGTATGTCTGAGCTTACAACATATTTGAATCAGTATTTCTAAGCTTACAACATATTTGAATCAGTATGTCTAAGTTCACAACATATTTGAATCAGTATGTCTAAGCTTACAACATATTCGAATCAAAATGTCTAAGCTAACAACATATTTGAATCAGTATGTCTAAGCTTACAACATATTTGAATCCTTATGTTTAAGCTTACAACATATTTGAATCAGTATGTCTAAGCTACAACATATTTGAATCAGTATGTCTAAGCTTACAACATATTTGAATCAGTATGTCTAAGCTTACAACATATTTGAATCAGTATGTCTAAGCTTACAACATATTTGAATCAGTATGTCTAAGCTTACAACATATTTGAATCAGTATGTCTAAGCTTACAACATATTTGAATCAGTATGTCTAAGCTACAACATATTTGAATCAGTATGTCTAAGCTCACAACATATTTGAATCAGTATGTCTAAGCTTACAACATATTTGAATCCTTATGTTTAAGCTTACAACATATTTGAATCAGTATGTCTAAGCTACAACATATTTGAATCAGTATGTCTAAGCTTACAACATATTTGAATCAGTATGTGTAAGCTTACAACATATTTGAATCAGTATGTCAGCTACAACATATTCGAATCAGTATGTCTAAGCTTACAATATATTTGAATCAGTATGTCTAAGCTACAACATATTTGAATCAGTATGTCTAAGCTACAACATATTTGAATCAATATGTCTAAGCTTACAACATATTTGAATCAGTATGTCTAAGCTCACGACATATTTGAATCCTTATGTCTAAGCTTACAACATATTTGAATCAGTATGTCTAAGCTTACAACATATTTGAATCCTTATGTCTAAGCTTACAACATATTTGAATCAGTATGTCTAAGCTTACAACATATTTGAATCAGTATGTCCAAGCTTACAATATATTTGAATCAGTATTTCTAAGCTTACAACATATTTGAATCAGTATGTCCAAGCTCACAACATATTTGAATCAGTATGTCTAAGCTTACAACATATTTCAATCAGTATGTCCAAGCTTACAACATATTTTAATCATTATGTCTACGCTACAACATATTTGAATCAGTATGTCTAAGATTACAACATATTTGAATCAGTATGTCTAAACTTACAACATATTTGAATCAGTATGTCTAAGCTTACAACATATTTGAATCAGTATGTCTAAGCTTCCAACATATTTGAATCAGTATGTCTAAGCTTACAACATATTTGAATCAGTATGTCTAAGCATACAACATATTTGAATCCTTATGTCTAAGCTTACAACATATTTGAATCAGTATGTCTAAGCTTACAACATATTTGAATCAGTATGTCTACGCTACAACATATTTAAATCAGTATGTCTAAGCTTACAACATATTTCAATCAGTATGTCTAAGCTTACAACATATTTGAATCAGTATGTCTAAGCTTACAACATATTTGAATCAGTATGTCTAAGCTTACAACATATTTGAATCAGTATGTCTAAGCTTACAACATATTTGAATCATTATGTCTAAGTTTACAACATATTTGAATCAGGTTGTCTAAGCTTACAACCTATTTGAATCAGTATGTCTAAACTTACAACATATTTGAATCAGTATGTCTAAGCTTACAACATATTTGAATCAGTATGTCTAAGCTTCCAACATATTTGAATCAGTATGTTTAAGCTTACAACATATTTGAATCAGTATGTCTAAGCTTACAACATATTTGAATCAGTATGTTTAAGCTTACAACATATTTGAATCAGTATGTCTAAGCTTACAACATATTTGAATCAGTATGTCTAAGCTTACAACATATTTGAATCAGTATGTCTAAGCTTACAACATATTTGAATCAGTATGTCTAAGCTTACAACATATTTGAATCAGTATGTCTAAGCTCACAACATATTTGAATCAGTATGTCTAAGCTTACAACATATTTGAATCCTTATGTTTAAGCTTACAACATATTTGAATCAGTATGTCTAAGCTACAACATATTTGAATCAGTATGTCTAAGCTTACAACATATTTGAATCAGTATGTTTAAGCTTACAACATATTGGAATCAGTATGTCTAAGCTTACAACATATTTGAATCAGTATGTCGAAGCTACAACATATTTGAATCAGTATGTCTAAGCTTACAACATATTTGAATCAGTATGTTTAAGCTACAACATATTTGAATCAGTTTGTCTAAGCTTACAACATATTTGAATCAGTATGTCTAAGCTACAACATATTCGAATCAGTATGTCTAAGCTTACAACATATTTGAATCAGTACGTCTAAGCTACAACATATTTGAATCAGCATGTCTAAGCTTACAACATATTTGAATCAGTATGTCTAAGCTTACAACATATTTGAATCCTTATGTCTAAGCTTACAACATATTTGAATCAGTATGTCTAAGCTCACAACATATTTGAATCAGTATGTCTACGCTACAACATATTTAAATCAGTATGTCTAAGCTTACAACATATTTCAATCAGTATGTCTAAGCTTACAACATATTTGAATCAGTATGTCTAAGCTTACAACATATTTGAATCAGTATGTCTAAGCTTACAACATATTTGAATCAGTATGTCTAAGCTTACAACATATTTGAATCATTATGTCTAAGTTTACAACATATTTGAAACAGTATGTCTAAGCTTACAACATATTTTAATCAGTATGTTTAAGCTTCAACATATTTGAATCAGTATGTCTAAGCTTACAACATATTTGAATCAGTATGTCTAAGCTTACAACATATTTGAATCAGTATGTTCAAGCTTACAACATATTTGAATCAGTATGTCTAAGCTTACAACATATTTGAATCAGTATGTCTAAGCTACAACATATTTGAATCAGTATGTCTAAGCTACAACATATTTGAATCAGTATGTCCAAGCTTACAACATATTTGAATCAGTATGTCTAAGCTTAAAACATATTTGAATCCGCATGTCTAAGCTACAACATATTTGAATCAGTATGTCTAAGCTTACAACATATTCGAATCAGTAAGTCTAAGCTTACAACATATTTGAATCAGTATGTCTAAGCTAACAACATATTTAAATCAGTATGTCAAAGCTTACAATATATTTTAATCAGTATGTCTAAGCCTACAACATATTTGAATCAGTATGTCTAAGCTTATAACATATTTGAATCTTTATGTCTCAGCTTACAACATATTTGAATCAGTATATCTAAGCTTACAATATATTTGAATCAGTATGTCTAAGCTTACAACATATTTGAATCAGTATGTTTAAGCTACAACATATTAGAATCAGTATGTCTAAGCTTACAACATATTTGAATCAGTATGTTTAAGCTTACAGCATATTTGAATCAGTATGTCTGAGCTTACAACATATTTGAATCAGTATGTCTAAGCTTACAACATATTTGAATCAGTATGTCTAAGCTTACAACTTATTTGAATCATTATGTCTAAGCTTGCAACATATTTGAATCAGTATGTCTGAGCTTACAACATATTTGAATCAGTATGTCTAAGCTTACAACATATTTGAATCAGTATGTCTAAGCTTACAACATATTTGAATCCTTATGTCTAAGCTTACAACATATTTGAATCAGTATGTCTACGCTACAACATATTTCAATCAGTATGTTTAAGCTTACAACATATTTGAATCAGTATGTCTAAGCTTACAACATATTTGAATCAGTATGTTTAAGCTTACAACATATTTGAATCAGTATGTCTAAGCTTACAACATATTTGAATCAGTATGTCTAAGCTTACAACATATTTGAATCAGTATGTCTAAGCTTACAACATATTTGAATCAGTATGTCTAAGCTACAACATATTTGAATCAGTATGTCTAAGCTCACAACATATTTGAATCAGTATGTCTAAGCTTACAACATATTTGAATCCTTATGTTTAAGCTTACAACATATTTGAATCAGTATGTCTAAGCTACAACATATATGAATCAGTATGTCTAAGCTTACAACATATTTGAATCAGTATGTGTAAGCTTACAACATATTTGAATCAGTATGTCTAAGCTTACAATATATTTGAATCAGTATGTCTAAGCTACAACATATTTGAATCAGTATGTCTAAGCTTACAATATATTTGAATCAGTATGTCTAAGCTACAACATATTTGAATCAGTATGTCTAAGCTACAACATATTTGAATCAATATGTCTAAGCTTACAACATATTTGAATCAGTATGTCTAAGCTCACGACATATTTGAATCCTTATGTCTAAGCTTACAACATATTTGAATCAGTATGTCCAAGCTTACAACATATTTGAATCCTTATGTCTAAGCTTACAACATATTTGAATCAGTATGTCTAAGCTTACAACATATTTGAATCAGTATGTCCAAGCTTACAATATATTTGAATCAGTATTTCTAAGCTTACAACATATTTGAATCAGTATGTCCAAGCTCACAACATATTTGAATCAGTATGTCTAAGCTTACAACATATTTCAATCAGTATGTCCAAGCTTACAACATATTTTAATCATTATGTCTACGCTACAACATATTTGAATCAGTATGTCTAAGCTTACAACATATTTGAATCAGTATGTCTAAGCTTACAACATATTTGAATCAGTATGTCTAAGCTTACAACATATTTGAATCAGTATGTCTAAGCTTCCAACATATTTGAATCAGTATGTCTAAGCTTACAACATATTTGAATCAGTATGTCTAAGCTTACAACATATTTGAATCCTTATGTCTAAGCTTACAACATATTTGAATCAGTATGTCTAAGCTCACAACATATTTGAATCAGTATGTCTACGCTACAACATATTTAAATCAGTATGTCTAAGCTTACAACATATTTCAATCAGTATGTCTAAGCTTACAACATATTTGAATCAGTATGTCTAAGCTTACAACATATTTGAATCAGTATGTCTAAGCTTACAACATATTTGAATCAGTATGTCTAAGCTTACAACATATTTGAATCATTATGTCTAAGTTTACAACATATTTGAAACAGTATGTCTAAGCTTACAACATATTTGAATCAGTATGTCTAAGCTTACAACATATTTGAATCCTTATGTCTAAGCTTACAACATATTTGAATCAGTATGTCTACGCTACAACATATTTAAATCAGTATGTTTAAGCTTACAACATATTTGAATCCTTATGTCTAAGCTTACAACATATTTGAATCAGTATGTTTAAGCTTACAACATATTTGAATCAGTATGTCTAAGCTTACAACATATTTGAATCAGTATGTCTAAGCTTACAACATATTTGAATCAGTATGTCTAAGCTCACAACATATTTGAATCAGTATGTCTAAGCTTACAACATATTTGAATCCTTATGTTTAAGCTTACAACATATTTGAATCAGTATGTCTAAGCTACAACTTTTTTGAATCAGTATGTCTAAGCTTACAACATATTTGAATCAGTATGTTTAAGCTTACAACATATTTGAATCAGTATGTCTAAGCTTACAACATATTTGAATCAGTATGTCGAAGCTACAACATATTTGAATCAGTATGTCTAAGCTTACAACATATTTGAATCAGTATGTTTAAGCTACAACATATTTGAATCAGTTTGTCTAAGCTTACAACATATTTGAATCAGTATGTCTAAGCTACAACATATTCGAATCAGTATGTCTAAGCTTACAACATATTTGAATCAGTACGTCTAAGCTACAACATATTTGAATCAGCATGTTTAAGCTTACAACATATTTGAATCAGTATGTCTAAGCTTACAACATATTTGAATCAGAATGTTTAAGCTAACAACATATTTGAATCAGTATGTCTAAGCTTACAACATATTTGAATCAGTATGTCTAAGCTACAACATATTTGAATCAGTATGTCTAAGCTTATAACATATTTAATCAGTATGTTTAAGCTTACAACATATTTGAATCAGTATGTCTAAGCTACAACATATTTGAATCCTTATGTCTAAGCTTACAACATATTTGAATCCTTATGTCTAAGCTTACAACATATTTGAATCAGTATGTCTAAGCTTCAACATATTTGAATCAGTATGTCTAAGCTTACAACATATTTGAATCAGTATGTCTAAGCTACAACATATTTGAATCAGTATGTCTAAGCTACAACATATTTGAATCAGTATGTCCAAGCTTACAACATATTTGAATCAGTATGTCTAAGCTTAAAACATATTTGAATCAGCATGTCTAAGCTACAACATATTTGAATCAGTATGTCTAAGCTTACAACATATTTGAATCAGTAAGTCTAAGCTTACAACATATTTGAATCAGTATGTCTAAGCTAACAACATATTTGAATCAGTATGTCAAAGCTTACAATATATTTTAATCAGTATGTCTAAGCCTACAACATATTTGAATCAGTATGTCTAAGCTTACAACATATTTGAATCTTTATGTCTCAGCTTACAACATATTTGAATCAGTATATCTAAGCTTACAATATATTTGAATCAGTATGTCTAAGCTTACAACATATTTGAACCAGTATGTTTAAGCTACAACATATTTGAATCAATATGTCTAAGCTTACAACATATTTGAATCAGTATGTCTAAGCTCACGACATATTTGAATCCTTATGTCTAAGCTTACAACATATTTGAATCAGTATGTCTAAGCTTACAACATATTTGAATCAGTATGTCTAAGCTTACAACTTATTTGAATCATTATGTCTAAGCTTGCAACATATTTGAATCAGTATGTCTGAGCTTACAACATATTTGAATCAGTATTTCTAAGCTTACAACATATTTGAATCAGTATGTCTAAGTTCACAACATATTTGAATCAGTATGTCTAAGCTTACAACATATTCGAATCAAAATGTCTAAGCTAACAACATATTTGAATCAGTATGTCTAAGCTTACAACATATTTGAATCCTTATGTTTAAGCTTACAACATATTTGAATCAGTATGTCTAAGCTACAACATATTTGAATCAGTATGTCTAAGCTTACAACATATTTGAATCAGTATGTCTAAGCTTACAACATATTTGAATCAGTATGTCTAAGCTTACAACATATTTGAATCAGTATGTCTAAGCTTACAACATATTTGAATCAGTATGTCTAAGCTTACAACATATTTGAATCAGTATGTCTAAGCTACAACATATTTGACTCAGTATGTCTAAGCTCACAACATATTTGAATCAGTATGTCTAAGCTTACAACATATTTGAATCCTTATGTTTAAGCTTACAACATATTTGAATCAGTATGTCTAAGCTACAACATATTTGAATCAGTATGTCTAAGCTTACAACATATTTGAATCAGTATGTGTAAGCTTACAACATATTTGAATCAGTATGTCAGCTACAACATATTCGAATCAGTATGTCTAAGCTTACAATATATTTGAATCAGTATGTCTAAGCTACAACATATTTGAATCAGTATGTCTAAGCTACAACATATTTGAATCAATATGTCTAAGCTTACAACATATTTGAATCAGTATGTCTAAGCTCACGACATATTTGAATCCTTATGTCTAAGCTTACAACATATTTGAATCAGTATGTCTAAGCTTACAACATATTTGAATCCTTATGTCTAAGCTTACAACATATTTGAATCAGTATGTCTAAGCTTACAACATATTTGAATCAGTATGTCCAAGCTTACAATATATTTGAATCAGTATTTCTAAGCTTACAACATATTTGAATCAGTATGTCCAAGCTCACAACATATTTGAATCAGTATGTCTAAGCTTACAACATATTTCAATCAGTATGTCCAAGCTTACAACATATTTTAATCATTATGTCTACGCTACAACATATTTGAATCAGTATGTCTAAGATTACAACATATTTGAATCAGTATGTCTAAACTTACAACATATTTGAATCAGTATGTCTAAGCTTACAACATATTTGAATCAGTATGTCTAAGCTTCCAACATATTTGAATCAGTATGTCTAAGCTTACAACATATTTGAATCAGTATGTCTAAGCATACAACATATTTGAATCCTTATGTCTAAGCTTACAACATATTTGAATCAGTATGTCTAAGCTTACAACATATTTGAATCAGTATGTCTACGCTACAACATATTTAAATCAGTATGTCTAAGCTTACAACATATTTCAATCAGTATGTCTAAGCTTACAACATATTTGAATCAGTATGTCTAAGCTTACAACATATTTGAATCAGTATGTCTAAGCTTACAACATATTTGAATCAGTATGTCTAAGCTTACAACATATTTGAATCATTATGTCTAAGTTTACAACATATTTGAATCAGGTTGTCTAAGCTTACAACCTATTTGAATCAGTATGTCTAAACTTACAACATATTTGAATCAGTATGTCTAAGCTTACAACATATTTGAATCAGTATGTCTAAGCTTCCAACATATTTGAATCAGTATGTTTAAGCTTACAACATATTTGAATCAGTATGTCTAAGCTTACAACATATTTGAATCAGTATGTTTAAGCTTACAACATATTTGAATCAGTATGTCTAAGCTTACAACATATTTGAATCAGTATGTCTAAGCTTACAACATATTTGAATCAGTATGTCTAAGCTTACAACATATTTGAATCAGTATGTCTAAGCTTACAACATATTTGAATCAGTATGTCTAAGCTCACAACATATTTGAATCAGTATGTCTAAGCTTACAACATATTTGAATCCTTATGTTTAAGCTTACAACATATTTGAATCAGTATGTCTAAGCTACAACATATTTGAATCAGTATGTCTAAGCTTACAACATATTTGAATCAGTATGTTTAAGCTTACAACATATTGGAATCAGTATGTCTAAGCTTACAACATATTTGAATCAGTATGTCGAAGCTACAACATATTTGAATCAGTATGTCTAAGCTTACAACATATTTGAATCAGTATGTTTAAGCTACAACATATTTGAATCAGTTTGTCTAAGCTTACAACATATTTGAATCAGTATGTCTAAGCTACAACATATTCGAATCAGTATGTCTAAGCTTACAACATATTTGAATCAGTACGTCTAAGCTACAACATATTTGAATCAGCATGTCTAAGCTTACAACATATTTGAATCAGTATGTCTAAGCTTACAACATATTTGAATCAGAATGTCTAAGCTAACAACATATTTGAATCAGTATGTCTAAGCTTACAACATATTTGAATCAGTATGTCTAAGCTACAACATATTTGAATCAGTATGTCTAAGCTTATAACATATTTAATCAGTATGTTTAAGCTTACAACATATTTGAATCAGTATGTCTAAGCTACAACATATTTGATCATTATGTCTAAGCTTACAACATATTTGAATCAGTATGTTTAAGCTTCAACATATTTGAATCAGTATGTCTAAGCTTACAACATATTTGAATCAGTATGTCTAAGCTTACAACATATTTGAATCAGTATGTCTAAGCTACAACATATTTGAATCAGTATGTCTAAGCTTACAACATATTTGAATCAGTATGTCTAAGCTACAACATATTTGAATCAGTATGTCTAAGCTACAACATATTTGAATCAGTATGTCCAAGCTTACAACATATTTGAATCAGTATGTCTAAGCTTACAACATATTTGAATCAGCATGTCTAAACTACAACATATTTGAATCAGTATGTCTAAGCTTACAACATATTTGAATCAGTAAGTCTACGCTTACAACATATTTGAATCAGTATGTCTAAGCTAACAACATATTTGAATCAGTATGTCAAAGCTTACAATATATTTTAATCAGTATGTCTAAGCCTACAACATATTTGAATCAGTATGTCTAAGCTTACAACATATTTGAATCTTTATGTCTCAGCTTACAACATATTTGAATCAGTATATCTAAGCTTACAATATATTTGAATCAGTATGTCTAAGCTTACAACATATTTGAATCAGTATGTTTAAGCTACAACATATTAGAATCAGTATGTCTAAGCTTACAACATATTTGAATCAGTATGTTTAAGCTTACAGCATATTTGAATCAGTATGTCTGAGCTTACAACATATTTGAATCAGTATGTCTAAGCTTACAACATATTTGAATCAGTATGTCTAAGCTTACAACTTATTTGAATCATTATGTCTAAGCTTGCAACATATTTGAATCAGTATGTCTAAGCTTACAACATATTTGAATCAGTATGTCTAAGCTTACAACATATTTGAATCAGTATGTCTAAGTTCACAACATATTTGAATCAGTATGTCTAAGCTTACAACATATTCGAATCAAAATGTCTAAGCTAACAACATATTTGAATCAGAATGTCTAAGCTTACAACATATTTGAATTAGTATGTCTAAGCTTACAACATGTTTGAATCAGTAAGTCTACGCTTACAACATATTTGAATCAGTATGTCTAAGCTAACAACATATTTGAATCAGTATGTCAAAGCTTACAATATATTTTAATCAGTATGTCTAAGCCTACAACATATTTGAATCAGTATGTCTAAGCTTACAACATATTTGAATCTTTATGTCTCAGCTTACAACATATTTGAATCAGTATATCTAAGCTTACAATATATTTGAATCAGTATGTCTAAGCTTACAACATATTTGAATCAGTATGTTTAAGCTACAACATATTAGAATCAGTATGTCTAAGCTTACAACATATTTGAATCAGTATGTTTAAGCTTACAGCATATTTGAATCAGTATGTCTGAGCTTACAACATATTTGAATCAGTATGTCTAAGCTTACAACATATTTGAATCAGTATGTCTAAGCTTACAACTTATTTGAATCATTATGTCTAAGCTTGCAACATATTTGAATCAGTATGTCTAAGCTTACAACATATTTGAATCAGTATGTCTAAGCTTACAACATATTTGAATCAGTATGTCTAAGTTCACAACATATTTGAATCAGTATGTCTAAGCTTACAACATATTCGAATCAAAATGTCTAAGCTAACAACATATTTGAATCAGAATGTCTAAGCTTACAACATATTTGAATTAGTATGTCTAAGCTTACAACATGTTTGAATCAGTATGTCTAAGCTTACAACATATTTGAATCAGTATGTCTAAGCTTACAACATATTTGACTCAGTATGTCTAAGCTACAACATATTTGAATCAGTATGTCTAAGCTCACAACATATTTGAATCAGTATGTCTAAGCTTACAACATATTTGAATCCTTATGTTTAAGCTTACAACATATTTGAATCAGTATGTTCAAGCTACAACATATTTGAATCAGTATGTTTAAGCTACAACATATTTGAATCAGTATGTCTAAGCTTACAACATATTTGAATCCTTATGTTTAAGCTTACAACATATTTGAATCAGTATGTCTGAGCTACAACATATTTGAATCATTATGTCTAAGCTTACAACATATTTGAATCAGTATGTTTAAGCTTACAACATATTTGAATCAGTATGTCTAAGCTTACAACATATTTGAATCAGTATGTCGAAGCTACAACATATTTGAATCAGTATGTCTAAGCTTACAACATATTTGAATCAGTATGTTTAAGCTACAACATATTTGAATCAGTTTGTCTAAGCTTACAACATATTTGAATCAGTATGTCTAAGCTACAACATATTCGAATCAGTATGTCTAAGCTTACAACATATTTGAATCAGTACGTCTAAGCTACAACATATTTGAATCAGCATGTTTAAGCTTACAACATATTTGAATCAGTATGTCTAAGCTTACAACATATTTGAATCAGAATGTCTAAGCTAACAACATATTTGAATCAGTATGTCTAAGCTTACAACATATTTGAATCAGTATGTCTAAGCTACAACATATTTGAATCAGTATGTCTAAGCTTATAACATATTTAATCAGTATGTTTAAGCTTACAACATATTTGAATCAGTATGTCTAAGCTACAACATATTTGATCATTATGTCTAAGCTTACAACATATTTGAATCCTTATGTCTAAGCTTACAACATATTTGAATCAGTATGATTAAGCATCAACATATTTGAATCAGTATGTCTAAGCTTACAACATATTTGAATCAGTATGTCTAAGCTTACAACATATTTGAATCAGTATGTCTAAGCTACAACATATTTGAATCAGTATGTCTAAGCTTACAACATATTTGAATCAGTAAGTCTACGCTTACAACATATTTGAATCAGTATGTCTAAGCTAACAACATATTTAATCAGTATGTCAAAGCTTACAATATATTTTAATCAGTATGTCTAAGCCTACAACATATTTGAATCAGTATGTCTAAGCTTACAACATATTTGAATCTTTATGTCTCAGCTTACAACATATTTGAATCAGTATATCTAAGCTTACAATATATTTGAATCAGTATGTCTAAGCTTACAACATATTTGAATCAGTATGTTTAAGCTACAACATATTAGAATCAGTATGTCTAAGCTTACAACATATTTGAATCAGTATGTTTAAGCTTACAGCATATTTGAATCAGTATGTCTGAGCTTACAACATATTTGAATCAGTATGTCTAAGCTTACAACATATTTGAATCAGTATGTCTAAGCTTACAACTTATTTGAATCATTATGTCTAAGCTTGCAACATATTTGAATCAGTATGTCTAAGCTTACAACATATTTGAATCAGTATGTCTAAGCTTACAACATATTTGAATCAGTATGTCTAAGTTCACAACATATTTGAATCAGTATGTCTAAGCTTACAACATATTCGAATCAAAATGTCTAAGCTAACAACTTATTTGAATCAGAATGTCTAAGCTTACAACATATTTGAATTAGTATGTCTAAGCTTACAACATGTTTGAATCAGTATGTCTAAGCTTACAACATATTTGAATCAGTATGTCTAAGCTTACAACATATTTGACTCAGTATGTCTAAGCTACAACATATTTGAATCAGTATGTCTAAGCTCACAACATATTTGAATCAGTATGTCTAAGCTTACAACATATTTGAATCCTTATGTTTAAGCTTACAACATATTTGAATCAGTATGTTTAAGCTACAACATATTTGAATCAGTATGTTTAAGCTACAACATATTTGAATCAGTATGTCTAAGCTCACGACATATTTGAATCCTTATGTCTAAGCTTACAACATATTTGAATCAGTATGTCTAAACAACAACATATTTGAATCAGTATGTCTAAGCTTACAACATATTTGAATCAGTATGTCTAAACAACAACATATTTGAATCAGTATGTTTAAGCTTACAACATATTCGAATCAGTATGTCCTAGCTTACAACATATTTGAATCAGTATGTTTAAGCTTACAACATATTTGAATCAGTATGTCTAAGCTACAACATATTTGAATCAGTATGTCTAAGCTACAACATATTTGAATCAGTATGTCTAAGCTTACAACATATTTGAATCAGTATGTCTAAGCTTACAACATATTTGAATCAGTATGTTTAAGCTTACAACATATTTGAATCAGTATGTCTAAGCTTACAACATATTTGAATCAGTATGTCGAAGCTACAACATATTTGAATCAGTATGTCTAAGCTACAACATATCTGAATCAGTATGTCCAAGCTTACAACATATTTGAATCAGTATGTCTAAGCTACAACATATTTGAATCAGCATGTCTAAGCTACAACATATTTGAATCAGTATGTCTAAGCTTACAACATATTTGAATCAGTATGTCTAAGCTACAACATATTTGAATCAGTATGTCTAAGCTTACAACATATTTGAATCAGTATGTCTAAGCTTAAAACATATTTGAATCAGTATGTCTAAGCTTACAACATATTTGAATCAGTATGTCTAAGCTACAACATATTTGAATCAGTATGTCCAAGCTTGCAACATATTTGAATCAGTATGTCTAAGCTTAAAACATATTTGAATCAGCATGTCTAAGCTACAACATATTTGAATCCTTATGTCTAAGCTTACAACATATTTGAATCAGTACAAGCTTACAACATATTTGAATCAGTATGTCTAAGCTTACATCATATTTGAATCAGTATGTCTAAGCTACAACATATTTGAATCAGTATGTCTAAGCTTACAACATATTTGAATCAGTATGTCTAAGCTACAGCATATTTAAATCAGTATATCTAAGCTGCAACATATTTGAATCAGTATGTCTAAGCTTATAATATATTTGAATCCTTAATTTTAAGTTACAACATATTTCAATCTCTATGTCCAAGCTACAACATATTTTGAACCCCATGTCTATACTCCAACTCATTTGAATCATTATGTCTAAGCTATAGCATATTTCAGCTCTCCTTGAGTGTTTTTAAGGGTTTTAGAGCAAAATATAGAATAAATTTTTCCAATTAGCGGTTTATCAACTCAGCCTCTTCGTTGGCTGTGCATATCACTGGAAATTACAGCGGTTTCCCCTTGTCTTTTTCACGCTGTTTTCATCGAGATACCATCTTCAGTTAGCTAACCGTCGAATCTTGGTGAATATCGACCCTCTGGAAGATCTTATTTCAACTTTACTAGTTTGCAAACTCCCCCTCCAACCACTGAAAAGCAATGGTGGAGCTGGTTTCTTCACCGACGATCTGACCATCGAACAGGTAATACTGGTATATGTGGTACCCGTAGCAGGCAAACCATGACCTGACCTTTCTTCGTGATAAAAGCTTCAAAAGCAAGGAAGTGATCAATTTAGTACAATCGGAATTCTTTCCGTCTAAACTACAGATTCTTTCAGCAAAAAGAATTAGTTTGATAATGGACTTTAGTCAATGATAATATTATTTATTCTCTTCTTGGCGTGTAAATTTTGATACTTTGATTCAATTTTAACAAGGTTTTTAGATGTATCAGAGCATCTCTATCAGATGCCATTGTCGGTGCGTTGGCTCCACTTATGTTAAACAACAGAAATTGGAAGGAATATGAGGTATGATGTTATGGAAAGCTACAATGTCATTAAAAGGTGCAAGGCATAAAAATACTATCTATCCCAATTAATTTACTAACAGCCGCTAATGATATCACATTGGGAGACAAAACCTAGAATGGCCAAAATCCACCCGAAATGGCTATTCACGATATTCATTGAAAATAATATTTATAGAAGATTTCATCTCGCAGTATTTTACAAGCACGTAAATCAACTTACCCAAAGAACGACTACTTGCTTTTCTCCCTCTTCCCTCTCCTACTACTACCACCGGTGATGGACGCATCAGTGAACTTATGGTTCTTGCCATTTTAAACAAGCCTGAAAATTAAACCATAGTTACACTTGTTCAATATGGTCTGACAAACACGTCGTACATTTTAATCCGAGCTCTCTCCCGTGCACTTAGAGAGAC
Source organism: Thysanoteuthis rhombus (assembly GCA_963457665.1). Lineage (NCBI taxonomy): Eukaryota > Metazoa > Mollusca > Cephalopoda > Oegopsida > Thysanoteuthidae > Thysanoteuthis > Thysanoteuthis major. Next base: position 30,634,754 of record OY735239.1, read on the forward strand.
ATATTGTAGAAATGGGGAAATAAGGGGTAGTGGAAGTGTTTTTCTTCTAAAAATGAGGAGTTAAAGTGAAAATGTAAGAAAAAACTCCTGACTTGGTCAGCAGAAAGTATCTCATTTTTTTCATCGAATTTGACTTCATTTTAATTTGTAGATGTTTTTATAAGACTTTTGACTCAAGCCATTGTTTTTATGACAACGAATGGCAGCGTAATCATGAATACAAAAAATAGAGTAAGCCCCGAATGAGGATATGAAACAACCAAAAAAATTAAAATAGAGGTACAAACTTGTCCAATCTAATTTTAAAAAACAATGTGTTACAACAGTTCATCCAATAAAGCCGGTATAAAACTAATTTTTTCAACAGTTTTTATTTTAAACATCTGATGCTTATTTCTTAGAATAAAGAATTATATAACTATGTTCATGGGATATACAATTTTAAAAACTGGACGTTTTCTTTTCACAACTTATTCCATTTAATTTTATTCCTGTCAAATCAAAGATGGGTAAAAGCAAATTTGAGCATTTTTATGATATTACTTCAAAATGGGACGTTAACCAGCGGAAACTGCTCGCAATATCAATCAAGTATTTGGCCAAGGGATCGTTAACGAACGTACAGCTAAACAATGGTTCCAAAAATTTCGAAATGGAGACGATATCCTTGAAGATGTGGACGTTTTCCTGTGATTGACGACACGTGGTCCATTTTTCAGTCTGAATCACGTTAAATCTGTTTGTAACGTGAATGATCAGCAAAAATTGAATCAACTAAGCTACGAAATTCTACTTCATCCAACTTAAATACCAGACTTCTGTTCGATTACTTCCTGTAAGGGAAGACCTCAAACAACCAAGCAGCAACTCAAAACACCTTCGAAGAATTGATCGATTCCAGGCCCCCAGAATTCTATGCTTCCGGAATAAATGGACTCGTTTGTAGTTGCCACAAATGTATAGATTCTGAAGGTTCTTATTTCGATTAATAACTTTTATTCTCAGCTTAGATATATTGCTTCAAAGTCGATAGTGAAAAACTGTGTCTAGAAATTTTTGGAACCAATGTTAAGCTGTACGCTCGTTAACAGTCTCCCGACCAAATACTCCCTTAATAGTGTGGGCAGTTTCCCCACTTTGAACCCGTACGACAAAATTGGTAAAATTTGCTCATTTCCCAGCTTTGATTGGACCGCCTAAAAATACCATAATAAATAGTGGAAAGAAAACACTTACCGAAAATAAAAAGAGAGAAATTCACGCTTCACAATGGTTTATTCCATTGACATAATTAAGTAGTTGTTTGTTCTTTAGTGTCAAAGTTTAAGATAACAAGAACCGCAATTATTTTTGCACCACACTAACAATACAAGCCGATTATATTTGAACTTCTGTCTCCAGACCCACTCCATTTCCAAACACGACACTAAATCAATGCCTCTTCAGGATGAGGTAATCTGGGATTATCTGCTCTTCCAGTCAAATCTGGCTACCCTTGTCGGGAGCATTTACTTCAGCATCTGTATTCCCAGAATTTGATACCTTCACACGTCAGCTTCATCATCATCAGTCTGTCAACGTCCGTCGTTGGACATAGACCTTCCCCAGAATTTTCCACACTTCTCTGTCATGGGTGTAGCGGAGCCAGTACTTTCTGAATTTGTCTTGCTCGTCTCTCCATCTGATATTCTGCCGGCCTCGGTTCCGTATGTGATCTCGGGGGATCCATGTCGTAAGTCACGATGTCCACCGGTTGTCCGCCATTCTTGCGACATGGCCAGCCCACTGCCATTTGAGCTTTTTGATGGATTTAAAATGTCCCTGACTCTTGCCTTTTCCCGGATGTACTGTGCTCTCTTGTAATCTTTCGATGTGAGATCAAGCATAATTCTTTCATGTGCACATCGCATAGTTCACAATTTGAGGATCTGTCTCTTGGTTAGGTTCTATGTTTCAGCTCCATAAGTGACTATTGGGAGGATGCATTTGTTATACATCCTTATTTTTAGGATTAGTGGGATCCTCTTATTTTGGAAGGTTGAGCTTGTTGTGCCAAAGAGTTGCCATCCTAGTTTGATTATTTGCTTGATTTCTTCTTCTTTTGAGGGTCTCATTGAGATTCCTTGCCCTAGGTAGATGTAGTGATTGACTTTCTCCAGTTCTGTGTCTTCGATTCTGATATCAGTGTTTTTATCTCCGATATGGTTGTTGCACATGATCTTTGTCTCGCTGAAGTTCATGTGTAGGCCGACTATCTTGCTCTCTCCATTTAGTTCATCTATCATTAGTTGGAGGTCGTGCAGGTTTTCTGCGAAGAGGGCAATGTCGTCTGCAATACAAGCCGATTATATTTGAACTTCTGTCACCAGACCCACTCTATTTCCAAACTCAACGCTAGAACATTGCCTCTTCAGGATGAGGTAAGCTGGGATTATCTGCCCTTCCGGTCAAATCTGATAACCCTAGTCGGGAGTATTTACCTCAGCATCCCTAATCCATGGATTTGATACCCTCACACTTCAGCTCACGGGAACATTTATGGGTCATTTCTCGTTAGTTCCTTCTGATTTATGTAAATTAAGTATCCAGATGGAACTGATATTAGCAGCTCGATCGCTATAAATGCGAGATACTGTTATGATTTCTTACTATCTTCTAAGCCAGGAGCTGATCAAGTGATTCGTTCATTAGCGAAAGCGACAGTCCCCACCATGACAAGACCGTAACCCCTAACCTATCTCAAGGTCATTATCCTGATAAGATAAGAATAATTCAAAATATCAATCCCCCTGGTTACGAGAACGCTGGGCTGTTGAGGACTAATGAATAGAGTTTGTTTTTCTTTCTTTTTTTTTGTTTACACGAAAAAAAGTGATCAACTTCGTTCTCTTGATCCAAAGCCCCAGTTTTTTTTTGTTTTGTTTTGTTTTTCTTAGTTTTTGTTTGTTTGTTTGTTTTTGTTTTTTGTTTTTTGTTTTTTGTCTTGTTTTGTTTTTGTTACAATCTTACTCAGTTTTGACAACAATAACAATTTCTGACTCCGGGTTAAGACTAAAAACTATAAAGGTCAAAATGATGGATAGAAAGAGAAGACAGAATCTTAAGTCATAAATAAACAAAAGGAAAGAGGGAAGGAAGGAAGGAAGGAAAAAAGAAAGAAAGAAAGAAAGAAAGAAAGAAAGAAAGAAAGAAAGAGAAACTGGAAAGCTATGGGCGCAAGTTTTCAGTTAATATCTATATTACCAAAAAATACATCTACAATTATCTAGATTTTCATGCCATTTATGTTGAAAACATCTAGATACTATTTAATCAAGACCCCTTCTTTGACCAAATTTAAAAATCTATTTCAATTGGAAGATTTTTTCTACAAAAATCAAAATATTTTAAAAACGTATGAGCTTCTGTCAGATTTGACTTTGGAGCTGAAACATCCAATCTTGCTTTGTCTTGTTTTGTTATTTTGACACACGCCTACCTCACTTTTTTTTATCAGATTATGGAGATAAACCTTATTGCAGTTTCGGAGATTAAACTGGACCTCGTTTAGATATAGCAAAACTCAAATCGCAAACTTAATCAAAACTCTACACTCATAAGGTCTTGGTGAGAAGTTGGTGGACTACAGTCGTTTTAACCTTTTATCAGCCCTCTGAATAAGAAGAAATAATGGCAATTAGTATTTACTACCAAGAATAAGTGATGAGTGCAAATTGTCTCTTTGATGTTTTCGAAACCTTGAAAACTCAAAGACCCTTCTATTAAGGCAATATTCTGGCTGTCCCTGTATTTAGCATTTAGATTTTAGACTGATTGATGGATTACTGTAAAAATCAATTTTCGACCTTTAACAATCACATTCATTCAAAATGGATTACATCATTTGAATCGTAATACATGGTATAAAGTTATGTACAGTCATCTTTTTTTTTTATAGTTGTGATTGATGATGAGGTTTCGCATTATTTGACGGACCCCAGTTTCGAAAGCACGACCTTAAGTAGTATTTCCTCAGAACAGTAATAAAAATCCACCATCAATTAAATGAACTCGGCAGCAGATCGAATCTTTAGGCCTAACCGATCTACCTCAGCATCCATACTCAACAACTTTTAATTTTCATTTTAATCAGATGACCAGATCACAGTGGGCTAGTGGTAGAGTGTTGAATTCCGGTTCTATTGGCCATTGCAATGTCATACTCAAAACTTTCAAAACAGATCTGGTTAATCATTCAATAGGAATCACTTGGCGGCATGCTGTGTTGGGGGTGATCGATAATAAAATTGGCAAAAGGCGTGATCAATGAAAAAGTTATTTCCATCGGCTTTTGGTTTGAGATAATTAAAAAATTCCGAATTTTCAAAAAGCCAGCTTTGATTCAACTTTCAGCCCTTCAGCTCAGCTAAGCACTCAACGCAAGGACTATGATTAAGGAACCTTTCCTTAAGCGATTACAGATACATCACGTTGAAAAACTGATTCTCGAAAGGTCACCAAAGTTAAGCAACATCGAAATTTGTCTGTAACTAGATAGGTGACTATTGGAGAATACCAGGTGCCGTAAACAGAACGAAACTCCGACAGGCCTGGCAAGCAGGAAGTGGGTCTTACTAACAATTGCCTGTGTGTACATAACCCTGCAATACCCTCGGTGTAGATATAAGCGGAGTAGGATGGTATTCGAGTATTTGGAAAGTAATTACGTATTTTCAGAGGGAGATAAAATGCCAGTGAAGTTTGATTAAATCATCATCAGTCTTTCAACGTCTGTCATTGGACATAGACCTTCCCCAGGATTCGCCACAATTCTCAATCATGGGCGTCGCAGAGCAAGTGTTTCCTGAATTTGTCTAGCTCATTCTCTATTTTGTGTTCTGTCGGCCTCGGTTTCTCATGTGATCACGGGTGGTCCATGTTCTGAGTCGTGATATCCATCAGTCGTTTGCCATTCTTGCAATAGGGCCTGCCCATTGCCATTTGAGTTTTTTAATAGTTTCTATGTTGTCTCTGACTCCCGTTTTCTTCATTATATACTGTGCTGTCTTGTGATCTTTTCAAGTAAGGTTGAGCATGATTCTCTCATGCGTGCATTGCGTGCTTCTCAGTTTGTGGGTCTCTTCCTTAGTTAGGTTCCATTTTCAGCTCCATTGGTGACTATCGGGAGAATGCATTGGTTGTATACTCTTCTTTTCAGGATTATTGGGATTATCTGGTCCTTGAAAGTTGAACTTGCTCTGCCGAAGGCTTGAATGATATAGTGATTCTTCGCTTGATTTCCTCCTCTTTTGAGGATGTCATGGAGATTTATTGTCGTAGGTAGATGCAGTGGTCTACCTTGCCGAGTTTTGCATCTTCTATCTTGATAGTTATGTCTTTATTCTCAACATGATTATTGCACATGATTTTCGTTTTACTGAAGTTCATGTGTAGGCCGACTTCATTATCAATGAAAGCAGCCCAACGAAAAAAATTGCGTCCCTCCGTGGGATTTAAATTTACTATACACTGTAAACGACACACCGGATAGAAGAGATGACGGACTAAATCCAGACATCGTCCTGTACCATTTAATCATGGTCTTACCTTAGTTGATTGGCTTATAATTTATAGCAGTGAAATATGAAATCACTCCCCCAAAACCCTAAGACATGATACTTGATACATACGGATCACCAGAAAACTTTCATCATTGGGATTTTTTTCTCACAGTATCCCAGATTCTTTTAATTAGGAATAAAGAATCAGTATCACAGACATTTTTCGACATTTTTTCATGTATGATGCCAACACGAGGATATATCTTTACTCTCTGTAATATTTGTTCAGTGGAATAACTATTGAATGCTAATTATAGAGGATTAATTTAGATCATGTATTTATTCATTAATTTGCAAATGCGTAAAAAATCTGTTGGAACGTATACTAGAAATGGCGGAATCTGCCGTAACTATTCATATATATATATATAATATTGGTAATTTTCAAACACAAAACTCACCTGAGGATCAAAGGTTCATGTTACAGATCTGTTTTGAGTATCCATCGGTAAGGAAATAATAGTAGTTCTTTTTCAAAATATCGAGCTTTTTCTATAAAAATAACACATTACTTTCACACACACACACATATATATATATATATATATATATATATATATATATATATATATATATATATATATATATTACTGACGTACCCACTGACTTTGTTTTAGGTATTTGAGGAGTAAAAAACGGACTAGAGCTTACAGACTTGTAGAGTAATGCTCTTTCATTTTTAACAATTTTAAGATGAGAAAAAGTTTACCTTCACTTTTGGCCCTTGAAGGATGGAAACAAATCTCCCTTCACTTTTGATGACTTGAAGTGAAGAGAAGTTTTCTCGACATTTGACCCCTTGAATATACGGACATATGATATAAAAATAAAAGCCAGATTTAGCATTATAGTTACACTGCAAATAGACCCCTCATCTAAGACCGTTGGAGACATTTTTCTCAAAACTTTTTTTTACTTTAAAACCTTCCCCTAGGTCCATTTCAAAATGCATCTTAATTTGATTGTTCCCAGCCCATTTTATGTGGTTTTGATAGCATATATATATATATATATATATATATATATATATATATATATATATATATATATATATAATGTGGATTCACTACACAGACTTGCTCAGGTTTCTGACCTCTCCAGGCCTCATCAGGCGAATGATTATCTAGCTAGATAGATAATCATTCGCCCGATGAGGCCCGAAGAGGGCAGAGACATGAACTAGTTTGTGTAGCGAATCCACATTCTATTATTTATTTCCAACTCCACTCTAAAACAACTTGACTTCCATAAAATAAAGTTGGATATATCGAGCACCCTATGAAATAAATCCATCACATATCAGAAATTGCTTTATATTATTAATATATTATTATATCATGCTATACTGCTAGCCTGATCTGTACCATATGTATTATGTGTTTATGTATATATATATATATATATATATATATATATATATATATATATATATATATATATATATATATATATATATCGAGTTATTCAGATAGTTATGGAGTTTTTTTAAGTATCTGAGATTAAAATGAAAAGAAGGATTTTCCGAATGACTGAAAACACTTTTGCAGCTGCTTGGTTTTAGAATGGCTTCAATCATACAATTGAAAACAAAAACCAAAAAGTAATTTTGAGAAGCAGCATGAAAAATCCACTAGTTTTCTCAATTATTTGCCGTCCATTCTCGTCCAACTACGACTTTGCAAATGGTGGTTCCTAACAATTCTTCAGATAGTTGTGTTTCCTTCGTTCATCAGCAGCAGAGACTTGAATTGTTGAGACACTTAAGAATTCTCTGGATATTACTGGGTTTTTTTTTTACTTTGATGGATAGTTCCGGAGAGACGTGTGTTGGGGAGGAGAATGGAAGTACCGGAGAAGTCATTTTTGTGGCTTGGCCTCTTCTTCGGAAGAGGGGCGAAAACTATCAAAAACTAATAGCATTTGATAAAGCTCTGCGCAGAGTGAACTATTTGAATCTCTGTTTAGAAAAAGTGCTGGATCAAAAGGAACGCTTCTATAAATAATCTAGTAATTCTGAGGCGCAATTTGCAAGATTCATTGATTTTCTTATGATTCTTTTTAAATTTGTCAAAATATTTCAAAAATAAAAGTGAGAGAAAAGACCGAAGAATAAGGTGGATGAGGCAGACCATCGATTCCCAAGTCGTTTATTTTCCTAAGCGTCAGTTTTGATGCGTGTTGATCAGTTATAACGCTTGTTCGTCTGGTATTCAAACAGCCGATGTGCAACTTGTCTTTTTATTTTCCCCTTGTTTTCATTGCATGCAAACGGGTAGGGGGGTTTGATTTGCTCGTTCCCACGAGTCTAATGATCGAGTGTCTGGCCTCTACAGCTTCCCGAAGTCTTTAAATGATCGATTCCACCCTGCACGTTCCAGATCATCAAAACCTTCATCTCCTCATCGAAAAAGCTTTTTTTTTTCAAGTGTCTATGCTAAATCGTCAAAAAACGCCGAAACACATGAAATGAACGCTTTCAGTAATTTTATTGCCATTTTAGTTGCTTATATAGCTAAAAAAAAATAGCTCAAATTCTTGAAAATATAGATAGGCTAGAAATAACGTCCAGTGTGGAATTTTCCTGCAGAATGTACAACTCAAAAAGCCTTGAATTGGCAAGACTGCATTGAAACATTTCAAACCAGCGCTTTACATTGCGAACAAGAATCGCTTCTAGCTATCACTTAGTGAATAGTGGTTCCTCACAATTCTTTAGATAGTTGTGTTTCTTTCATTCATCAACACATATTCTGTTTGCAATTTCAGATGCTTTCTTCTTAAGTCTGTAATTATAGAGAAAAATCAAACGAATAACACTTTGGTCCATGCTGTCGTTAGGCACTGATAACCCTGACCTGAAAAGAAGTCCAGTTTAGCTTTATAGTTACACTGCATATATATATATATATATATATATATATATATATATATATATATATATATTATACAATGCTCTTCCATAGGAATAGAGCACTCTGGTGGATGGGGAATATATGCCAAATGAATATATCGCTTATATTCAACCTTACTGGCTGTCCAGTTCCGTGGAACAGAGGTATGATATCGGCCACCGGATCTGCAGCGAAGGTTTCAATCCAACCTCGTGGTACTGGATGGGATAATGGATAGCCTATAACCACACTTAAGAGTTGTAATACAACAAAGCAGCTGTTTGTGTATATATATATATATATATATATATATATATATATATATATGCATAAACAATGGTAACCATTGCTACAATTCCTTTTCAAGAAGAGATCAGTTTAGCATTGAAAAAAGCTTTGCTTCCCTCGAGACCCAGCTTAGCGTGAAAGATACATTTTGAATAGACTTTGTCCCTAAGAACTTTTTTTAAAAATTTCTCTAAACTTCTCATACTTTAAAACTTTCCCCTAGGTCCCCTGAGTATGAATGCCGAATTTCGTTTACTTTCGCTAGTGAAACTTTTGATGTATGATAAACACCAATTTGTCAGGTCTTACGCCAATTAATGTTGAACCCATCTTTTTTTTCTATTGCACACAAATGGTGAGAAAAGCCCGTTGTGAAAACTTGTGAAGCAATGTGAAAACTTGTAAATGAACATTTGCTATGTGTAAAATAACATGTTATACTCCATTCATATCATTCAAATCGCCTTCTTTGCTCGGGAGTCTCGAAGTACGAATATAAACGCGTTTACTTTCCGAACTACTGATGTAACTTTGTTATGTAGTAATTTGTCGTAAGACTTCGTCAAGAAGGGACTTGACGATTTTAATCTGGTTCCATTTGGATGTCATGACATTGATAAAAAGTCTGAATCCCTGTTGTGACAAAAATAAATTAGTGGCTGTTTTTAAGCTACTTTTTAAACTTTACACAATTTGACTTTCAAATTCATACTAGGAAATTCAAATGGTAATTTGAAGGGAATAACTTTCGGTCAAAATAACTTACCTTGCACTTTTTGGTATTTTGAGAGGCCGAAGTTGTCAAAATGGGTTTCTTCAGTTTTCAAAATGGTCTGGCTGGCTGCGTATGTATGCATCATGCGTACAGGTTACACCGATGAAGCAAGGGAGCTGAAAATTTCGAGATTTATTCCTCATCACGTTTACAAAAACAATTTTTTTTCTGTTATTTTCCTTTAAATCGGCCCTCTAAATAGGCTTCTAATGAAATCTTATTTGCAATGTAAGTTTAAGCTAAATTGCTCCAAAGTGTGTGCCCGTTTGCTGTTTTGAAAATTAGTGAATTACAGTTTAGTTCATCCAACTGTTCATCCAGCGTGGCCCGGGATGATCAAAGCTTTGCATGCAAGAACAAAACCAGAGTCCCTGCATGATGACCTCGTACAACACGTTCCACATGAAGTGAATTTAAACTGATTTTTTCATACCGTTTACACTTTAAATCATGGGTTCTCAACCTTTTGACACGGAATTCTTTTTCACCACTCACCTCTTAGGTTATATTCAGAAGGATACGAAAACATTTTCAACTCTTACAAAACAATCAAAAACAGTTTTAACGTAACTAGATTATTTAATGAAAGTAATGTTAAGTAGAAGCATTAAATGTTTGGCACACACATTCGGTTTTTAGATAATATCAATGTGATGTCTGTGTCTAGTGTTTGGTAATCTTTCAAACCTACTTACCTTCAGAGAGTGTTGTACAGACATATGTACACCTCCACAAACACTTACTAATTTCTTTACGCACCTAAATAATGTGCGATATCACGGAACTGCTTGGCAAATTAATGGTAGAAAATGTTGCTGTTAATTCACTTTTTTATTGTCAATTACAGATTCTATTATTCAAAATCTTATACCGCCCATCAAAATTTCAAATCGCCCTGCAGTTGGTCACCGCCTACCCAAGAGTTGAAATCGTCCACTGATAGGTGATATTGCTCAGGCTGAGAAACCCTGATTTAAATAGTCTAACTATAATGATACGCCATGTTTATTTATTTGTTTTCTATTAAGTGTACGTCGTCAATATTATCCAGTTGTTGAGATAGAATTTTATGTTCGGCTAAAATTGATTTATTACATCTTTTTTTAAATTTAATTGTAGTTCAGCTTAATGTCCAGGGACTATTGAACGTAATCAGGATAATTCAGAAAAAACATTATGTTTATATTTTACAAGTACCATCCGATTGCAAAATTACTCTATTATTGCTCTCATTTTTTTGGTGGCAAGGAAAACTACACTGCTTTAGATTCATTTAAAAATATCATTTCAATTTTAAAAAGTTGAAATTCAATTTCGAAAAGGTAGTAAGCATCAGTGTTTCCAAAAGTGGGTGATATCGTGAAGCTATGATGGCTTTACCACCAGGTGGAGTCACTCAAACTGATTGCAGATTGTGCACCTCGAAGAAACAATCGGTGAAGCCATGATTGCGTTATCCCTACTGTCCTGCATGGAAACAGTCAAATCATGTACAAAAGGACTCTGCTCCAACCTGGGCCCAACAAGACCTCCAAATGAGGGACGATTTGTGAACTGGTTTTAGTTTGTAATCACCTGTCTTTGTGATTAGATTGTTTGTTAGTTTATGTTTGTGAACAAATACTGTACTTCTTCACACTTATTAACTCGTATTAAATCTTGTAAAAGGAAATTTCATTGTTCGAAATTGAAGATCAACTTTTCAAAACTGAAACTAAAGAATGAAGTATAAAAAATAAAGCTACTTTTATTGAATAATTGCAGCACTTACATTATACTACTACTACTACTACTACTACTAATAATAATAATAATAATAATAATAATAATAATAATGATGATGATTATTATTATTATTATTATTATTATTATTATTATTATCTGCCATTTCACACCAGTTGCCTGGTGGTTACTGCTGGAGGTTGAGTGACAGTAAGTTTCCTCAGATCTTCAGTCCACATCTCATCTTCCCCTTGCCTATCACGCCAGTGCTGTGGTTTACATCTATGCTACCATTTTCCTTCCTCCTCTGTTAGACCACTCTTAACATGTAATGTCATAGACCTTGTATTTCTAGTACTTTCCTCAGTATCTGTGCAGTCCCTAGCAGTGCTGTGGTCTGACAGTCTCAATCCTTCCTTTTATCCCAAGCTTCTCCAATCTCGCCCTCCGTGTCTTTGGGACAGTTTCGAATGCGCGTATTATTACTGGAACTACCATGACTTTGATCTTCCTCATCTTCCTCATTTCCCTTGCTAGATCTCGGTATTTTTCCAGTTTTTCACTCTTCTCCTTCTCTACTCAATGGTCTGCAGTCATAGCCAAATCTATTATTTGGCAGGTTTTCCTCTTCTTGTCTGCGATTACTAGGTCCAGTTTTCTTGCCTGGATGAGGTGGTCTGTTTGGATGTCAAAGTCCCAAAGTAATTTGTGGTTTCCATTCTCTAGGGCTGTCTCTGGTTTGTGCTGGTACCTCTTATCCGTATGATTAAACCCCATTCATTTACTCAGTTCCCAGTGTATCATGAGGAGACTTATTGTCACCCAGCCTTCAGCCATAACCACTGGGCAACCGGTGTGAAACTGTAAATTGCAGTATTACTACGACCTATGAGTACTAGGAGAGGAGGGCTGGAGACTTGAGGAGACTTGCTGTCACTCAAACTCCAGCGGTTACCACCAGGCAACTGGTGTGAGATTGCAAATAATAATAATAATAATGAAATGCAGCAATTATTTTACGAAAGTTTTTTTTTTCTCGCAAACAAAATATATATTTTCACTCATCCACGACGCCATTACTTGCCTAAGGTTACAGGTCGGTAACATGTCGAAACTGAAATCAAAAGTAGAAGTAGTAGCAGTAGTAGTAGTAGTAGTGAGATAATAATAATAATAATAATAATAATAATAATAATAATAATAATAATAATAATTATAATAATAATGATAATAATAATAATGCAACCATTTTGTCTTCTTTACCAAAAGCCAACCGGTTATCAGAGCTAGATCTGGGACGGGGGATTGCTACAGAAATGGGCCTCGAGATGACAGGCTATCAAACTCATCGGTATCAAGAAATGACGATAGTGTTCCACACCGGGTATTTGCCGTCACTCAATGTAAGTAAGTACAGCCCTTCAGTTGGCTATAGCCTCAGCCATATCATCGGTTCGAAGCGAAGATCTCCTCGTAGAACCTATTCGGCAATTCGCAGTTCATTCCGTGGAGTTGCTTTATAGATTATCGGACTGAGCTGGAATTTGGCACAGGAGACTTTTAGACCAAGGTGTAACTTCTGCATTGAACAATAGATAGCGCATTTACATTGGCTACGGCTTCAGTCGTCTCGGCTTACAAAATTTGGCCCCACCCTTTCAAGTGCAGAAACTTTAAAACAGTCCAAACCGGTTCTAAGTACACTAAATCATATGAATGTACAGGGATAATGAAAAAAAATATTCCCTTCAAAATTTACAATGGGCGCTAGATATTCATCATCATCATCATCATCATCATCATCATCAGTCTTTTAACGTCCGTCGATGGACATAGACCTTCCCCAGGATTCGCCACAATTCTCTATCATGGGCGTCGCAGAGCCAGTATTTCCTGAATCTGTCAAGTTCATCTCTCCATCTTGTGTTCTGTGGGCCTCAGTTTTGCATGTGATCTCTGGGGATCCATGTTGTGAGACGTGATGTCCATCGGTTGTCTTTCATTCTTACAACATGGCCCGCCCATTGCCGAAAATCAGTTCACTCAGTCTCTTTAATGTAAATTGAACTCTTACTATATAATAAAAGGTTTGGTTAATTCAGTCAACTTTATGTCATTCACATGACCATTTAATGCAGGGAGAAGGCAGATATGAGGCTCCGTACTGCTCTTCTTAAGACTGGCGTTCTTAGGTTCTTGCAGCGATAGCAGTGAAGACTACAAAGGATTTTTGAATCATCTTATCTGCACGTTCTTGTGCGTGGTATCCCCACATTAAACCAACCTTGTGTCGCACTCTGTTCTCATGGGGGCTCAGATTACCAGGAAGGTCAGACCGACACAGATATTATGCTATGGCTGACCAGGACATTGCTTCATTAGACCTGGTACTGCTCTCTGTTATCAAGGCCAGGGGGCCCAGGATTCTTCCTGAAACCCTAAGACCAGCAGTTTTATGACTAGTTGCGGGAACTAAAAGGAAAGTTTTTCTATTAGCCTACTCACACGTTAACGTATGCGATCTCTCCACATTGAATCGACCTTGTGCCACACTCTTTACACTTAAAACCTGATTTTTTCTTGATGATTATACTACCACAACAAGGTGGGGTCAAAGTTGTGGGTGTGTAGTACTATTTCTTACTCGGTCTGTTCGATAGAAAAAATAGACAGAGGCAACAAGTATCATTCACTTCACTCAGTGCTATTTCACCAATAGCAAGGAAAAGAGATAGATTCACGTCTTCCCTGAAGGCATTACTGTGGCTAAGTGAACAAAAACATTCCAAGCTGGAGTTAGAACTCAGCTTGCCGGGTCCTTCCTCCGAGGCGTTACCCGCACGGTAACCCCCACACCACAATGGAGTTTTGATTTATTCCTTCCGCTTGAATTCTTTTCGTTTTTTTTTTCTACAATCTGTTAAATCATGAGGAAATGAACAATGCAGATTTTTGTGAGCCAAGTGTCAGCTTTCCGTTGAAATCATAAAAAGATAAGACGAAAAAACAATTATCCCTTAATAGATATGTTTTTTAGGGAATTCATCACGATTTCACGTCACTGTAGGTAATTCGAGGAGCTGGACATCGTCTGCTAAGCCGGAGCACGAAACTGGTATAGTTATTACTCTGTGTAACTTCATTAATATCCTGTCACTCGCAGTCAGGCCAGTCAATGGGCCAGGGGAAGGAAACAGAGGGAGTAGGGTCTTTGCTCTGCGTTATTGAGCGGTGTAGAGATCAGTCCCCTACCAGGAGGATTAAGAGAATCCCCATGGAAGGATCTGTAGATTATCCCAAGCTGTTTGCGACACCTGGTATTTTTAGACGGTCACTCATCTAGGCACCGGGAGGGTCGACGTTGCCTAACTTCGGTGATAGCACGAGGGTTGGTGCATTCTACATGTTTTGGCCGTAACACACCGTGTAAGTGAATCTTTTTTTAACCCATTTTTCTCTGAAGTTCTCAGATCTTTTTGACGATATCAAAAGAAGGCCAGCCATGTTTCGGTAAAGAAAAGAACATCACTGACACGACGTCTCCAAGGCCCAAGCCTGGGCAAGCCATATAGAGATTATGGAAGGCTCAGTCGACAGAATCCCCCTATCGGTCTGGCCGATGTAGTCCAGAGGAAAATGAAGCTTGACGTGTTCGGTATCCGATTTGCTGCAGTAACTCTCAGAAGGACGTCAAATTTGGCAGGATTTTAGAGAGGACTCTAAACCCTGGTTTGGAATTAGAGTTCCCTCAACTATTTGGGCATCGACTGCAAAGCTGGAACAAGAAGCTGCCACTTTTTCATTGGGTTATTCCTTGTTAGTTCATAGAAGAATGACGTGTCTGTTGTTGTTTCAGGATGTGTATCCAAGTGTGTTGCCTAGAATCAGCTCGAGGATTTTCCCTAGAGAGGTCTTGAAGATCACTGGTTATGTTGTTAAGATAGTTTCTGCGGGAATACAGTTCAAAAGCACTGAGAAAGA
The DNA here is from genome assembly GCA_963457665.1 of Thysanoteuthis rhombus. Classification (NCBI taxonomy): domain Eukaryota; kingdom Metazoa; phylum Mollusca; class Cephalopoda; order Oegopsida; family Thysanoteuthidae; genus Thysanoteuthis; species Thysanoteuthis major. The sequence continues at coordinate 30,650,011 of OY735239.1, forward strand.
CTCGTCATACTAGAATTGGTTCTTTCCCCCGCTCCCTGGATGCACTACAGTTTGAAGAGTTTCACGAATACTCTTTGTTCACCGTGGAGAAATAAGATGTTCAGATCGTTGGGTACAAGTTTTTTGCAGTATCTTGAACATCCTTATGAGCTTATGGCGTTCTCTTCTCAATAGGAACATAAGGTTCAGTTCTTAGAGTCTTTCCAATGAGGACAACTCTGCACAGCCACTGATCCTACCGGTAGAATCCCTCTGCATATCTTCAAGTGCTTGGATGTCTCTGATCTTTTATGTTGACCAAAGGGGGAACGATATTCAATCCAATTTCTTGTCATTGCTTTATACAGTATCAACATTATTGTCGCACTGCGATCGCAGAATACACCAACTAC
>OY735239.1:30655402-30657902 GCA_963457665.1 Thysanoteuthis rhombus
ATTCTGCGGTACTAGATGGGAAAATGGAAAGTCTACAGCCACACTGAAGAGATGTAATAAATTGAAAAAGCTGTCTGTGGATGACACAATTATGTATATATATATATATATGAAAGAGACCTAAACGGGAGTAAGGGTAAACAATGATGGATTTATTTCGTTTTTTATGAATATTTCTTGATCGATTTCGACTGTATAGTCATCTTCAGGGGGAGATGTGAATGAATGGAGTTGGTAGGATTGATTCAATTCATAGTGTTTATTCCCCCAGGTTTTCTTTAGTTGCCCTTTTATATAAATTTAGGTATTCACATATATATATATATATATATATATATATATATATATATATATATATATATATATATATATAAAGAGAGCAAGCGGTAGAGAAGAAAGATGACTAAAGTGGACACTTTTATTTTCAAACAATAACCATTTGTCCAACGATCTGAAGGATTCACGAAAAATTTATTATGCAAATTTAATCCGGAAATAAGAAATTATTTATTTGAACAGTTAAATTCATGTATTTTAGAATAAATGTATTTATGGTAAAAAGGAATAAAGATGAAAATAAATACAAATTGATTTTGTAGTCAGCAAGAAAAAGAAAATGCAAATCAATCTTTTTTAAGCTTCAGTACATTTTAAAGTGTAAACACAGCAAGTAGCAAGCCATTGTTGCTAAGTAACAGCCAAGTGATTGAAACGGCGGGAAAAAGTGAATGCCCCCTTTTTTTTTCTTTTCATGCTCCCGTACCTTTAAATCGTGGACGTTAGTTTTTTGACTAAAAAAACGTCTCTGGTTGTTTCCAGATCCATTAAACTTCATTGGATATATAGTTCCAAACCATCCCCATGGATATATCTTTCTCTTGGAATTCTCCTCTGGGAGTAAAATGCTATTTCAGAACCAATTTTTGTGAGGACTGATTCAAACGTATTTGTTTCGTTCAGTATGACTAATGTTCTGCTTAAATGGTCCAAGGAATCGTGCAACCAAATTAACATTTTTTGAATAAATCTGATTGAATTACAAAAGAAAGGTTTTACTTCTCAATACCTATATCTTTGAAATATTTTAGCTTGTGAGTTATGTTAAATCTGAGAGAACACGTAGGTGTAAACGGGACTCACATTGTAATGGTTTTTATGCAAGTTAACTTAGAATTTTAAAAAATCTATATAGGTACCTTGTACATGAAAAAATAGTTGTTCTGTTAATCAGCCGGCCGCTCATTGGATCCTAAATCATTGGTCCGATGCATTTCTATTAAGAGGAATCCACTGTATGTAGTAGATGATGTATTTGCAGTGCCGGATCAACTATAGCATTTGTTATGGGCTCCACTATTTCAAAGTCCCCGCACTATCCTGCGGAAGGTCTATGTCCAACGACGGACGTTGAAAGACTGATGATGATGATGATGATGAATTTCGACTCAGTGATTCTGCATTTGCTCTATGATACTATACTGCATTCAACTTTAATGAACGACTGGTTGTTCAAGATTTGCGATTTTAGCCAGGTATCACATTTAATTGGGTCAATTATTTTAACAATAAAAAAAGGGGTTGTGATATCATCTTGATGCATATATATAACGCAGAGATAGAAAAGTACTTGAAATTGAAGTCATAGCCGCTGTACAAAGATCCAGACGAAAGCAAATACTACAGCTGAAATGTCAGACGTATTTGTTACATAACCCAACTGTATGCACGTAGAAAAATCAAATGCTTGCTATGTAAAAGCATTATGCTCTAATGTTCATGTGGATTTTTGTTAACTTATCCATCTTTTAAAACATATGCAACCGGCCCCATCTTGGCTTTATTCGACTCTAAGTAATTATGAATTAATAAATAGAAAACACCATATGACCCACGACTCATGTCAGCATGCCGTGTTGAGTAAGGCCAATTAAAAAGTTGGAAAAAAGTGGTGGTCAATGGATAAGTTACTTCTATCGCCTTCTGTTGGGCAGTGATCATTGAAAGTCAGAATTTTCAAAAGGCAAACATGAATGTTGCTGGACACAAACTAATCAATTAAGCATGAACTTACATTGAAAATTGAGCAACAATCAAAAAATTATTTGTAGGTCAAAAAGTTATTTAAACATGATAAAGACTGAATGTTGAAATTTTCAGCCCTCTAGCTCAATTGTTACGCCCTGCATTCATGATACATGTAGCCTAACAGACCAACTTGAAATTAAAAATACCTATTTTGTTAGTTTTAGTTACTAATAATTCTGTCTGTTCAACTCACGAAGAGGTATCTCCAGACATTATCGGGTCATTTTGTACATCTCGAGAACCGGCAGCACGGCCTTGATATAACTTGACCACAACTCAGAGAGTACTTTCCTGCACAAGCGTGAATAAACAATCTCCCGTTGGATCTCTCGGTCGGCAATGAGACGCCATCGGATGAACTGTGTAATCATCGGATTTAAAGTGACCGGCTCGTACAGGAGTTTACGACAGAATA
>OY735239.1:30662902-30682902 GCA_963457665.1 Thysanoteuthis rhombus
TGAGTATAATAAATATAATAATGCCATGTAATTCGCCTTAGAATTCAAATCATCTTTCTATTCCTTTTAAATATGACGCCGTCAAATTCGTGTGATTGAGACACTTTATGAATACTGTCTTTCGAAGTGTAACGCGTCGAAATTTCTGGGCGTGGGCCTCGATCGTTGATTGGGGGAAATACTTGAGATATCTTCAGATATTGTTTGCCTGACCCTCGAGTGACCTGTGGTCATTCAGGTTTTTTGCTCAACCGGTTCGAGCGTCTTGTTTACTCAAGACCAGGTATTTGTGCTGCTTTGTGTCAGTTTGCCGTGAAAAAAAATGATATAATATATATATTAACAAATATATATGAACATATATAAATGTATATGTGTGTATATATAAACAAATATATAAAAATAAACAAATGTTCAGAACCTCTGAGAAAAAAAGCAACAATGAATGAACAAGACGAAACATTCCAGCACCTAAAAAATTAGCACTGCATACCCATACACATATGTATTCATATAAAGAAGGCATTTATATATATATATATATATATATATATATATATGAATCACGAGGAGATATACCCGGTAAATACTAACACTTCGTGCCTTTCACACTCATCAGCAACCGGCAATATGTTGTGTCCTGTGGACTATGAAACTAAACAGCCCATCTACATCTGAATAACGTATTCTACAATTATCCAATTAGGTTTGAAAGTTTCCGAAAGCCTTACAGTTCTGACCATTACTTTATATATATATATATATATATATATATATATATATATATATATATATATATATATATGTATATGTATATATATATATATATATATATATATATATATATACATATATATATATATATTTCAATCAGCGTCTACTGCTTCTTCGCCTGGGAGAGGCAAAGAAATATATATCCCAGGGTTTCCAAGAGGATATCTTCGGGTAGTAAAAGATATCAGGATGTTAGTTGTTAGTTAAGAGACCATCGAGTAACTATACTTTGTCTCGTCTTCAGCCACAAAAGGTCCAAAATTTCAAACATTTTCACCATCGATAAGAAAGCCTGAACCAATGGAAAGTAAATGTCCAGTTTGCACCCAAGCGAACCCCTGTGTGAAGAAGTGAATGCCTTGGCTTCACAAATGAAGATTTAGGGCCTTTAAAATACCTACTGTACATCGCAGATGATAATCATATTCATTATCAACAGTCCTTTAGTATCAGGATTCGCCATCATGGACGTCGTGAAGCCTATATTTTCTGAACTAGTTAAGTTCGTCACGTTATCTTATATCTTTTTCTGGTCACAAATTCTCATAAGATTTCTGGGGATCCACGTTGTGTCGTGATGTCCAGTCGATGCTTGACATTCTTTCAATATGACTAGCCCATTGCCATCTGAGTTTTCGAAATGGATTCTATGATATCATTGACTCCTGTCTTTTCTCCAAAATACTGTGCTGTCTTGTGATCTCTCTATGTTGAGCATGATCCTTCCTTGTGCACGTTGCATGGTTCTCAGTTTGTGGGTCAGTTTTTCGGTTAGTTTCCATGTTTCGGCTCTATAAGTGACTATCGGGAAGAGGCATTGGTTGTATACCCATCTTTTTAGCACTAATGGGATTTTTTTGTTCTTGGAGGTGGGGCTTGCTCTATCGAAAACTTGCCAACCTAGAGTGATTATACGCCTGATTTCTTTGAATTCTATATTTATATACCCGCCACTGAACTTTCGAGAAGGAGCTATGACCCTGAAGGTTAGGACCTATCAACCACACTATTTTCGTCTTCAGGAAATAACTTATTTCCCAAAAAGGAATTTTTTTTAAATCCAAGTTTAATTAAACACAATTTGTCAGTAATGTAATCATTATCATAATAAACAGCAGCCCAATGGGAAAGTGAATCTTCTGCGTTTTCTTTTTTAAATTGTGCGTTTTTGTTTTCAAATTCTACGTTCTTTAAATTATTCTCCAATGTCTCGATCCTCATCGGGGTTAAACTTTTCTATAAACTGTAAACGACACATTGGCACATGCCAAAAATGGTTTGCGGTTTGAAGCCACACGCACCCTCGGACAGGTCAACGTACTTCTTGCAGCTTTTCCTGTGACCGCCATTGAAATGTTTGAAAGAGGAAGTTAGGTTTTAAGATTAAGATGATATGAAATTTCTAAAAAAAGACTGAACAATATTTGGCAATCCTTTTTAATAATTGTCAAAATCGACTACAGATGCACCAAATGGCAAAAGCAAAATGACTCAACTGAAATCGTAATAAAGGACTAATTGTATCAATTGTAAATCGTAAAGGTCCATACACTCACTCGTTCGACATTAAAACAGCATACAACATTTGAGTGCCATTCTTTTTAGATTGAGTGAGCGAGTGCGTGAAAAATTCATGGAAGAGAAACAGAATTTGATGAATAGATTATATCGGTATTGCATTGAATATCATCCAGTGTAGCTGAATAGTTTTTACCCCTTTCTGGGTCTGTCGTCAATTTCGACGATGGTTGAAATTTTTGCGTCCAAAAAATCGTCCGATATTTTTTTACGAATGAAAAAGTAACCGAAAGGAACTATTAAAAATACCTTGATACTTCGAAGGTGTACTTCCCTATGACGGACGTAAAGCAACAATCCATTTTAGCATTGTAGTTACAATGTAAATACACCCATCCTCCTAAAAGCTTTTAAAAGTTTTGTGAAAACTGACAAATTTCCGGATGAAACAAGGATGTTATGGATTTTATGTAAACAGGAAAAAACTTTCGAAAATTATTGTTATCTAATTTTTTCAAATATTTCTTTTTTTTTTAAATTAAATACCTGTGCACATATTGACTTCTATCAAAACTTAAAGTTTGAGTTTAGATTTTATAAAATTACTGTTTGCAAAAGTAAATCTAATTTTATATAGTTTTAGTCGATTCATTTTTACAGATATGACAACTTTCAACTGATGAAGATCACTGGAATGAATCGCCCGAAACGTCTTGACAAAAGCTAAGAATCACACTAGGTTGGCAAGCTTTCGCAGTAGAGCAAGAACGATTCTCAAAAGCACAAAAATCACACAAGAGCTAAAAAGGAGTGTATACAACTGATGCAACCTCCTGATAGTCACCTATGGAGCTGAAACCAGGAGCCTAAGCAAAAGATTGATCCTCAAACTGAGAACCATGCAACCTTCACATGAGAGAATCATGCCATCGTTGGACATAGACCTTCCCCAGGATTCACCACATTTCTCTAGCGTGGGCATCGCAGAGTCAGAACTTTCTGAATCTGTCTAAATCGTCTCTCCACTTAGTACTCTGCCGGCCTCAGTTGCGCATGTGATCTCCGGGGATCCATTTTGTGAGTCGTGATGTTCACCGATTGTCTGCCATTCTTGCAACATGGCCAGTTCATTGCCATTTGAATTTTCCAATGTATTCTATGATGTCTCAAGCTCCTGTCTTCTTCCGGATTTAGTGTGCTATCTTGTGGTCTTTCTATGTGAGGTTGAGCATAATTCTTTCATGTGCACGTTGCATGGTTCTCAATTTGTAGGTCTGTCTCTTGGTTAGATTCCATGTTCCAGCTCCATAAATGACTATTTGGAGAATGCATTAGTTGTATAACTTTCTTTTTAGGACTAATGCGATCTTTTTGATTTTGAAGGTTGAGCTTGCTCTGTCGAAGGCTTGCCATCCTAGTGTGATTATTCGCTTGATTTCTCCTTCTTTTGAGGGTCTCATGGAGATTCGTTGTCTTAGGTAGATGTAGTGGTCTACTTCCTCCAGTTCTGTGTCCTCGATTTTGATCTTAGTGTTCTTATTTCCGACATGGTTGTTGCTTATGATCTTTGTCTTGCTAAAGTTCATGTGTAGACCAACTCTCTTGTTCTTTTCATGTGGTTCACCTAACATTGGGGCCAAATAAAGGCTTGGCCAAGCTTTGTCACTTGTACAGTCAGAGTTACGGAGTTTTATTTGTTCAAAAAAGAAGTGCCTACAACCAATATACCCTGGCACCTATGGAACTTAAACCAAAATTAGACCTAACCAATAGACAGTTGCCCCCCCCACACACACACACTGAGAAATATGCAACGTGCAAAGGAGAAAATCATGTTCAACATCGTATAGAGGGATCACAAGACGCCCATGATAGAGAAGTCTGGCGAATCTTGGGAAGGGATGATGATGTTGATGAAGATGATGATGATACTTACTTGGAATGTATCATCTGGCGAAACACAAATAGGTCTATAGTCACACGACCAACATCTTTGGGGAGCATGTCACGTTGGGGTGATCAATTAAAAACCTGGAAAACGGAGTAATCAATGAATAAGTTGATTATCTCACTTCTTGTTGGACAGTAAAAAAAGTCCAAACTTTCCGAAAACAACTGTGATTGCTGCTGGACACAAACGAAGGGACCAATGTAGCACAAACTCACATCATAAATCAAAACCCCACCCCTAAAACCTGTTTAAAGGGGGGGGTAAGATATTTGAATGCTTATCAGTTTAGCTCTAATTTTGCAGTCCAGAGTTGCCAATTTATATATATATATATATATATATATATATATATATATATATATATATATATATATATATATATATATATATATATATATGTCATGTTTTTCCGAATTAGTGAGTCTAGTGTTGACAGTGTTTAGATTTTTTTAAATTTTCGGATTGAGACTGGACTCCAAATCTGACAAATTGAAAAATCACATCTGAATTGGCAACCCTGAGCCAGTCAGCCAGACCACCTTGCAAACTGGAGAAACATATGTTTACAGTTTTGGTTTCTGATAACGATTTCATATCCTTTGAAATCAGAATCCTGCGTAAATTCAGATTGAGAAAGTCATGTTTGAAGCGGTATCTTTTCGTTGACATTTTCGCTGGATCCAAATTTCATTTTTAATATATATATAAAAAAAACGCCCGTCTAGACAGGATATAAGGACACGTAGGTGTGAATAAATAAACATTGCGTTGACAGAGTTAACGATTTAAGAAAGACGTCCGCCAGCTTTGTAAAACAATATTATAATATCAAGCCCTGATACATGAGGAGCCATGTCCCATCTTTTTTATCTAGTCACTGGGCGCGAAAATCTTACGTTGAGCAATATTCTTTTTTAGATGTGTCCGTGCATCTCTATAAGACGCTCTTCAATCGGTTGGTTGGTCGGTCGGACTGTCGATCGATACCAGTAACGTTAAGCAACAGATATAAGAAAGGTAGAGGTGTGACATCATTAAGAGAAAATGCATTCGGATCATTTTTTCAGAGGCCTGCCTTTCAGTATTTTTAAAAAGCCATATGTGGCCGAAAAATGCTAAAAATTGCCATTCGGGATTTTTGTTGAAAATGATACTTATAGAATATTTCATATCGCAATATTTTACAAATATGAGAATCAAATGAATCAAAGGAAGAATGCTTGCTATCCTCCCCTCCCTCCCTCCTCATCCTACAACAGATGGTGAAATCATGTTTCTTGTTTTCTGTGACAAAAGTAACACTATGACAAAAGTTTGCACCCCTGAATTTGACATTGCAAATCGATATTTTCTCAACTGAAACTCAGTAAGCTATCTATAAAATTTTAAATATTTTGTGCACAATTCAATTTTATCCGTGCGCTGGTTTCAAAACGTGTGTTCTACGCGTAAATGCGCACAGCTTAGAGGGAAATATATTGAGGAGCATGAATATTTATATCAGGGAGTTCGTGTGTCGAGGATGCAAGGGCGTAGCCGACTGAAGGGATTTTAAATCTCCCCCGCCCCCCCCAAAGCTTTATGGTTAGTCGATGACCTACTGCATTTCCACTAAAATTATACAGTAACAAATCCCTCTAAATGTTGGAGGGGACCCCTTGAATGAGCCAATTCTTTTTTCCGGGCCCCACATGAATGTCTCCCTACTCCCTACAAACTCACAGACACCAGACTTATGAGACGTCTGCCTACGGCCCCCAGTAATAGTTATGTGAGCCCCCCAGGGACCCACAGTCGCCCCTTGAGCAGGATCCACTGCACTAAATATTAGGATAGGGTTCCAAGGACCCAATATCTCTGTGCCCTTAAATCTTCAGCCTCGTCTTTGTGATGATGGCAGATTAGAACGACGAGTACTGATATTTCAACAAGTTGAGATTCTGCAAATTGTGTTCTATAGAACGACTAAGCCAAAAAAAAACCTCTCTCTCTCTCAATTCTATTTTGAAACCACATCGAAACGACTAGAGACGTACATCACGTAATAAAAATGTCACTTTTTGCGGTCACAAAATATGTGTTCGTTTCAGCATAGATTGTTATCATGAATCGTGTCTAGAACCGCTGACCCAAACATCTTCAAACTTGACACTTCAATGTCCGGTGCACGGACCAACACATCTGGCGAATATCAATATCGTATAATAACCAGTTGTCGACTTATCTTGGGACATATGCACACACACATACACAGATTTCTAAAATTACTATAAGGATGCTATGATAATTTTGATTCATGCAAAAATTTCTAACTCTCAAAAATAGTATCCGTGTAATCATAGACCCCCAAAAATGCATGGATTAATATTTTTCGACAAGCTAGGCTTCTTCTACTAGATTGCAAGTGCTAGGTGTTCACATCCAGCTCTGGATTTTTCAATATCCGTCTGGTGTCCTGAAGTGTTATTTTAAATGAAATTCAATTGAAATATAAGTTTTTCCATATAGTACATTTTCTCAGATTTTCTATTGAACCCATCTAACAGAATATAGTGCCAAATTTCTATCGACATACTAGTTTTAGCAGTCCCTGTATGTTGTATATATACATATGATTATGAATTGCGTTATATCTTATTTGAAATGATCTCTCGTTTTTTAGTGAATGTATCACTTGGCGTACTCAACATAAATAGAATAAACAATTACAGAAAGTGAAACTGCAACTGGGATCGAACCTGCAGCCGATGGAGTGGCAGCTTTAACTATTGTTCTTCCTACCATTGAGCTAAACAGCAGTTGTTAATGCAAAGGTCCAAATAACTCACTTGAAAAAAAATTGTTTACCACAGTCTATCAGTTTGTCTCTCTCTCTCTTCTTCCCCACTCTCTTATATATATATATATATATATATATATATATATATATATTCTAGAAAGCTTTACAGCTTTAAATACTAAGCATTGAAAAACTCATTCAAAAAACTTTTTGTGTCACTTCAATCACTTATTTCCCAATATCTGTCAATGCAATTCATGTAATTTTTCTCAGTGTTTTTCTCCTGTTTCACATATACTTTGTTTATCATGGCACAATGTATACATTTTCTTTTGTTGGGATCATCAGTTGTTTAGCATGTAACCTTTTCAAGGATTTTAAAAACAAAATAGCTATATCAACATGGCAACCAAGCAGTGTTGGTCAACCCCCCCATTACTATACAGCTTACGTCATATACGTAGTTTATCATTTTATATAGGGTATCATGTGCATTAAGTATTGATATTATATCATGCTACATAACATTTATTTTTCCAAACAGGGCTTAGTTTTGTATTTAACTATGAAGGGGTCAGTAAGTATGACAACAGACGTAAGTCCCTGTTTGTGTCATTTTCATTGAATGTTCACCTATGTGAATATCAAATCGGTTGTGTCGGATTTAATCTCAGACTGCATGCAAGCCAATTCATGATATCATCTATAAGAATACTAATCACACAGAAAAACTTCTTCGAGTTCATTCTCTACTACACATTCAACCGAAGAATTTGACAATAACCTTAAAGTTAATTTTTCCACGTTGCATACCATCAAGCTTCCATTAATGAGTTATTCCATTAATGCACTTATACCACTTGTTACATGGTATTCTGTTTTCGATCTTCCAATCAACCAAACTACCTGTCAGTCAGAGAAATGGACCAGAGCTTAATGTTTTCCCCTCTCCCTGGTTCCAGTCTTTCACACTGACAAAGACTGGATCCATCTCTTTTGACCACACAATTACCTTAACATTAATACAAATTTTGATATACATTGTTCATTTATCAAATTTTTCATCTCATTGATATATTCTTCAATTTCGTTATCATTTCAGTACAGACTGGCTGATAAGTTTCAGAAGGATCGGAATGTTTACTCGTGGCTTGAGACCCTCAAAAAAAGAAGAAATTAAGTAAAGAATCACACTAGGATGGTAAGTCTTTGGCAGAGTAAGCTCAACCTTCAAAAATAAGACGATCCCATTAATCCTGAAAAGAAAGATGTATAACCAATGCAACCACCTAATAGTCACTTATGAAGCTGAAACATGGAACCTAACCGAGAGACAGATCCGAAAATTGAGAATCATGCAACGTGCACGTGAAAGAATTATGCTGGACCTCACATGGAGAGACCACAAGACAGCACAGTACATCCAGGAAAAGACAAGAACCAGAGATATCATAAAATCCATTAAAAAGCTCAAATGGCAATGGGCTGGCCATGTTGCAAGAATGGCTGATAACCGATGGACATCGTAAGTTACAAAATGGATCCCCCAAAATCACAGGCGCAACCGAGACCGGTAGAAAATTTGATGAAGACCCGTGCTAGCCAAATTCAGAAAGTACTGGCTCCGTGATGCACATGATAGAGAAGTGTGGTGAATCCTGGAGAAGGTCTATGTCCAACGACGGACGTTAAAAGACTGATGATGATGATGATGATGATGATGATGATGATGATGATGATGATGATGATGATTCACATTCGAACACATTCTGTTGAAAATGATTGACAAGGTTTGGCCATTGTCCATTCTCCAGATCATGGTATGTAGACGTCATAAATTACACCTCAGGTCAGATTTATAGTCGAAACACCCACACAAAAGGGCGGCAAACCTCCATAGCTAGCTCGCGTCTGCGAGGAGGGCTACACTCCTGTCAAACCAACAACCTTTGAGTTCTGTTCTCATTCATACTATCATACTATGCAAACCCATTGTTTAAAAGGGTTGGTAGGCCATGACTTGTACAGAATACTCTATTGCTCAGACTAAATTACACCACATTCAGGCCCGTCATCTATGGCTCTACTGCTATGGAAAACTATTCCAATAATCTCCGTTCGCGAAGCCAAGCCATTCATTCATACCATTACTGTGTTCAAAGGTTTCGGTATCTATAAAAAGTGAGCTCAATATATGGGATGGAGCATATATATATATATATATATATATATATATATATATATATATATATATATATATATGTATATATATATATATATATGTATATATATATATATATATATATATATATATATATATATATATATATGTAGACAGTTTTATTGCCTGATGATCGTGAAAATGTGAAACTATTACTTGCAATAAGTCCTTTTGATTTCTGTGTAATATTGTCTCTGTCTATATATAAATGTATGTGTTCGTATTTGTGTGAGTCTTTGTCACCCCATTTCGTTCTTTTATCATTCTATCGTCTACCAAATCTTTTTTGTCTGATTCGCTCTATTTGGTTTTGTTTGTTTGTGAGTTGTTTTTGTTTTTTTTGTTTGTTTGTTTTTTTTTTGTCTGATGAATGGGGCCTAAGCAACTTCCACTTGCGAAATCAAATCCGGCAATAAAACTGATAAAGAAAAACGTCAAAAACTATAGAACTTACAAAAATCTACATTTTTCCCGTGGGTCGACTAAAAGCCATGTATAAATCTGAGCCCACTTCCGGTTACACTATCTCATAGCTTTATCTCCTCCACTTCCGGCCAGTCAGCCATGATGGAGTCACTGTTACAAAGAAACCGCGGCCGATCTCAAATACTAAATATAATTATGAATATGAATTGGTATTTTCAAGATATTTTCCTGAATGGCTAAGTAAACTTATAAAAACACACATACATACAGTTCACCACTAAACTTTAAGCTCAAGTAAAAATGTTTAAATAGTTCAATTGCGATATGGAATAGATTAACTACCATTTATGATGATGAAGTTTGACATTTTATTAACACCGTTGAGCTGTTATCATGTGAGTATTTTGAATATTCTAATATTGAGTATGATTTTTAAATCATTGAAATATTTCGTTGCAACTTAACTTTAAACTCAGTGACAATAAACGTTTGAATTTCAATTCTGTCTCTGATGATGTTAGAACAGTGTCAAGTCTACACAGTGTGGCAAGATTTCAAATGTGGTAGGAATATTGCACGAAACATTTATACGTACATACTTATTCAGGGAGTACAAAAATATCTGATGAATTTTAAAGCCGTATATGGATATATACAGCTTTAAAATTGACAAAATTCTGGCCAAAGATTGAAAAATGCAAAAATCAAAAAAGAACTCTTGAATGAAGATTAAACTTTTGGAAAGTCGTAAACAAAATTCAGAAACTTTTGATCCAATTTCTCTCAATTTTGAAGCTATTTAAGTATCTTAAAGTAGTCTTTTGAAGTATATCGGATATAGTTGAACTGTGTGTGTGTGTGTGTGTGTGTGTGTGTGTGTGTTTGAGTGTGTGTGTGTTTGCCTGTCTGTCCGTCTGTGTAAATATATCCTTTATTCAAATTAACCCAAACTCTTCAAAGTCTGCCTCGAGATGATCTTCAGAAGACTAGCCTGGGAGAATATTATGTGCAATAACCAAGTCGGTAATAAGAACACTGAGATCATAATCGAGGATACAGAACTAAAGAAAGTAGACAACTACATTTACCTAGGACAACAAATATCTACGAGAAATCAAGGGAAGAGTCACCTAAGGATCGCAAGAATTTGGGAGAGCAAGCTCAACCTTCAAAAACAAGAAAAATCCCATTAATTCTAAAAAGAAGAGTATACAACCAATGCATCCTCCCAAGAGCCGAAAATTGAGAACTATGCAACGTGCACTTGAAAGAAATATGCTCAACCCTACATGGAGAGACAACGGGATAGCACAATACATCCGGTAGAATACAGGAGCCAGGCACATCATAGAATCCATTAAAAACCCAAATGGCAATGGGCAGGCCATGTTACAAGAATGGCAGACAATCGATGGACATTGCGATTCACGACATGGATTCCTTAAAATCACATGTGCAACCGACGCTGGCAGAATGTTAGATGGGGAGACGACTTAGACAATGTCAGAAAGTACTGGTTTTGCGATGCCCATGATAGAGAAGTGTGGCGAATTTTTGGGGAGGTCTATGTCCAACGACGGACGTTAAGAGTGAAACATCTAAAGGGAGAAAAGCCCAAGAGGACGAAATAATGAAAAGGAAAAAACAGTTCTAATCAGTTACTCGATACAACTCGCCACGTCTTTTGACAGAATGTCGTGTTGGAGGTGATCAATCAAAACTCAGGAAGAAAAGGTGATCAATGAATGAGTTACAAATTTTGACGCTACGTTTGTTCAATTATTGGATGTGGAGGTGAGTTTGATTTGATTTTGAAAGACGAAACAGAAATAAACATTTTTCAAGAAAGCCTTGATTTCCTGAAGAATATTCATCCCCCAAAATCGACAAAACTTTTTTTTCGAATATTGATAAAAAAAAAAAACAGGTCTAGTTGGTCACACGACCAATGTATTTGGCAGGATGTCGTTTTGGGGATGATCAATTAAATCATTGGAAGGGATGATCAATGGATAAAATACTTCTCTCTTTTTTGTTGGACCGTAATCACTAAAAACTCTGAATCTCCAGAAGAAGAACAAGCGGGTTCAAACTTGGAACCAATTTAGCATAAATTTTCAAATCGATCCCCCACTAAAAATCAATAGTTTAAGCCATCACGCGTAATACATACATAGCCAGCTCGACCGACTAAATAACTGAAGAAACCTATTTTTACAGTTTGGGTGTTTATGGTTCCTAATATGCATAATTATTAGTAAAAATTCCGCTGTCAAATGATACTGTGTGGTAGATTAATATATGAAATTTCAACAACTCGTCGGGACAACAAGAGAAAGTTAGAAATTTGCATTTCTGATAAATCAGCGGTATTCAAACTGTGTTCCACAGAACCCCAGGGTTCCGTCCGACCTTTCCAGTGACATTTCGCAATATACTTTATCCTTCTTCATTACATGATGATTCCTTCTTGGCTTTTACATATCTTTATTCTATTTCTCTAAAACGAACGGTACTTTTATAAAAGAGAAAAGTTAACAACTTTTCGCTTTTTCAATTAAAAACATCTTAATCGTTGATATGACTCTGTTCAGTCGGTAATTGTTCGAATGTCTATCTTCTTCCATTGGCTTCGTTCTTTATGTTCCATTCGTGTGTGTATTTTCTAATTGGGTTTATACATATTAGGATAATTCCATAAACAAGGCCCATATCCAAGTGTTACATAGATATGTTAATATGAAAATTAAATGACAATACTGGAAGACTTGTTTAAACAAATGAAATATCTTATTCTGACGTTTATTTCATACTAGAACTTTCTCCAAGGAAACGAAGAAAGGGAACAAGGAAACTCCAAAACAGTCTTTTCCTTATTTCTATTAATATTCGGACCATCCTCATCTTTGTTTTTTTTTTTTATACAACGTTTCGGCCGTTGCACTCTACGGCCTTCAACAGGTAGGTGTGGGGAAGTAAAAAAACCGAACCTTTTATTCATCCGACGGGGGTATATTGACTGCACTCCCCTCTTAGCATTAGTAGTATTATCATTGTCTCATACTAGGATTGAACCTAGAACCATCAGATTACTTTGCAGTAATTTGTCTGATCCTGTAACCACTACGCTATGCGTCCATAGAAATAATAATAATACCTCATCTCAAAAATTCAGAGATAGTCGTTTCCTTGTTTTCTCATTTCATTTTCCCAAGTATGAACGAAACGTCGGAATAAGATACTTTGATTTGTTTTAACAAGTCTTCCAATATTGTCATATCAACCATAACTTGATCATACGTAAACTCACACACACACACACATATATATATGTATATATATATATATATATATATATATATTACAAATTTCGTTATATCATATAGAAACTTATCTGAGATGGTTACACGATTAATATATCATTCAATTTAGATAACGTAAATAGAATAAACTATCAAAGAAAATGGGGCTGCCGCAGGAATCGAACCTGCTAACGATATTTAACCACTTCAACGTAGTGATGCACTTACCATTGTGCTAAACAAACCGCTGATAAGACGGAAACCGAATAACTGCTTTCCACCCACGTTTGTTCTTCGCCTTATCAGCGGGTTGTTTAGCACAATTCAATTATTGGAAAGGGTCTCCAGGGTAGTGGTAGCTTGATGACCACTGATCTAAAGCAGAGGTTCCCAAACTGTGTGCAGTGGCACAATTTTGTGATGTAATAATTTCTCAAATGATAAAGAATCGACTGTTTTTGATTTTGGGGGGTCTTTACTACAAACCAAACATCAAACTGTTAACATAAGTTTCTTCAGTTTTCATAATGGTGCAGCTGTATGTATGTATCACGCATACAGTCAGAATCCATTTTCAACATTTATTCTCTATGATGTCAAGGAAAAATGGTTTTTTTAACCCCTTCCTCCAATACATTTTTAGAGTGAGTTATTTTAGAGTGGTTTTGAGTTCAATTTTCAGTGGCAAATAGGTCCCTTTCTTTGTGTCTGATACCATTCACATTTTCAGTGATCTCTGCCCAGCAAAAAAACAATACGAGTAGCTTATTCAATTTTCCAATTTTTTAATTGCTCACCCAACACGATAAACTGTCAAAGGACGTTGGTGATAGGAGGGTTTGTATTGAGTGACCAATTGGACCTGTTTGTGTCTACGTTTAATTATAATTCGCTTATGACTAAGAGTTAATTATGTGAGCTTGATACTTGTTGCTTATACATGATTAAGATTCGCAACCGACTTAGATTCTCTTATAAAGAAGGAGATTATGTTGTAAAATAAATGTTTATTGTCTGAAATGAATGCTTTTTTCATTATTTAAATATGAACTTATTGATGCACCTTCGTGTATACGAACCGAATGTAATACAGATCTTTGTCGCTATGTTTTATGTGTAGTGAATTCTTCAAGATCGTTTCGTACGCGACTAAACGATCTACTTCGAAAGAGACGGTGGAAAATAGGCTTAAGATGACGGGGTTATTAATGTATTATTATTACAATTATTATTATTATTATTATCATTATTATTATTATTATTATTATTATTATTATTATTATTATTATTATTATTATTATTATTATCATCAGGTTTACACTTGTAAAATGATAGTGTCATTTATACATGGATCAGCACTGCGAAGCCTAAAGCTAATTTTTCAGGTAGTTTATTTTTAATAATTCAAATATCGAAATCCGAAGTGGTTTCCAAGTGTCGACTCAACCCATGATTACTTGAGACATCTTTTTTTCTTTCATCTATTTTTCTAAATAAATTTAAAGCTATCGTTTTTTGAAAACTACGTACGCTCCTCTTTCTTTTTACTTACATAACATTTTGTCATGGGACTTTATGTCCGATCACCCTTTAAAACAGACTGAGTTGAGTGAAGACTTGAAAAACGTAGGATACTCGAAATATCAAAAACAAATTTCCCAGTAAAATAGCTTAGGGCTCTTCAGTGCTGTTCCTTTCATAAATAACCCAGTTATATTTTGAACTGATATATGCTTGTATTCAATAACTAGCAGTAACGTACCTGTCATCATCAGTCTTTAAATGTCCGTCGTTGGACATAGACCTTTCCCAGGATCTGCCACATTTGTATGTCGTGGGCATCACGAAGCCAGTATTTTCTGAATGTACCTGTCACTGTTCTGTAAATTTTTGTCTATTTATGTAAACTCTGATATCTATTCTCAGATCGCAAAGACAATCTATTTACATGATAAGCAAGGCGACGAACTGTAAATGTCTGTAGCATTTGTCAAGGGAGATGATTTCTAAATGCTTATCATAGAGTAGTTTCCCTGAAACATTTCTTTCTGCACATCCATAAAAATCCAGGTTCGTCCTGGTTGAACAAAAACAAGACAGGCCATCCAACAGAAGCTGTCATACGACCAATAACGTAATGGAGGTGATCAATTAAAATTAGTAAAAGATTAAGTTTCTTCTCTCACTTTTTGTGGGGCAGTGATCACTATTAAAAAAGAAATGGACACTAACTCAGGACCAATTTAGCGTAAATTTACATTTTAGATTGATAACCTGCTAAAATCTTTTTAGCTTGAGAATTTGAAAAAAAAGGATCTTAGCAGACATAATAAGTAATGAATGTTGAATTTTCAGCCTTTTAGCTCTTTTGGTACAGCCTGGACGTCATTTTTGACGGCATTGTTAAACTAGTTGTTAACATTGACGGTCATCAGCAGCAGTAGTAGCCTTTTAACGCCCGTCCTTTGACATAGACCTTCCTCAGGAGTCACCAGACTTCTCTATCATAGGCATCGCAGAGCCAGTACTTTCTGTTGGCCACAATTTTGCATATAATCTCTCAGGATCCATATTGTGAGTCTTAATGCCAAGATGTCTAAAATTCTTACAGCATGTACAGTCCTTTGCCATTTGAATTTCTATAATGTCCAAGGTTCCTGTCTTTTATCTGATATAATTTTCTGTCTTATGATCTCGCCATGTGAGGTCGAGTATGATTCTCTTATGTGCACATTGCATGGTTCTCAGTTTGTGGGTCTATCTCTTGATTAGGTTCTATGTTTCAGCTCCATAGGTGACTATAGAGAGGATGCATTAGTTGTATACCCTTCTTTTTAGGACTAGTGGGGCTTTTAGTTTTTGAAAGTTGAGCTTATTCTATTGAAAGTTTGCCTTTTTCTTCTGATAACTTTACGGAGACTCGCCTCCTAGATAGATATAAGTGGTCTACTTCCACTAACTCTGTATTTTCAATTTCGATCGTCGTGTCTTTGTCCCCAACGTGTTTGTTGTACTCGACATTCGTTTTGCTGAAATTGACGTGGAGGCCAACTTTCTTGCTTGCTTTATTGAGTGCGTCGAACATTATTTGGAGACCGTGAAGGTCCTTAGCAGAGAGGGCGATGTCGTCAGCGAATCTGAGGATACTTAGGTATTCTCCGTCTATCCTGATCCCATTTTAAGTTTCGGAAGATCATCTCAAGGCAGGCTGTGAAGAGTGTGGGTGAGCTGGTAATGCCTGGACGAAACTCCTGGTTGGTTTTAACAGGTGGCTGGCAGTTATCGAGTGCATGTCCAATTATATCCTAAGCATGCTCAATACCATCCAAATCGGGAAGAGTTTGCTGACCAGTCCATAACCAGTAACCTGTGACACAGCAGAGGTTCGTAAGTAACCCTGGCTTTGTGTATTGGAGCGTTACTCTGATCTTGATTCAGATGGCAGTCTGCGTGTTCAATTCTGTGTGATGCGATACAGTTTAGGACGATCTTTGTCCGATAACCTAGTCCATTCAACTGGCCTTTCTAAATATATAAAGGTCGCATTTTTCTGTCATAACAGGAGCTGCCCTTCACCATTATTGAACAACCTTGAAGTTGAGGTAAGATACACTCTGGACATAAAAGCTTCAATTGGATGTCACCAAATCTTTATATGACCGTTATTTTGTACCCGATTGAACTTGGACTCTTTTTTAGATAATATTCTGATAACCTGGTCCATTCAAAATATATAAAGGTTGCATATGTTTGTCATAACAGAAGCCACCCTTCACTATAATCGAACAAACACCACCTTGAAGTTGAGGTAAGACACATTCTGGACGTAAAAGCTTCTATTCGATGTCACCAAATCTTTATATGACCGTCACGTCGCACCCGATTGAACTTGGACTACTTTTCAGATCATATTCTGATGACCTGGTTTATTCAAAACTATATGAAGGTTGCATATTTTTGTGTTAACAGAGGCTGACCTTCGCCATAATGGAACTACCGTCCCTTAGGAGTTGAGATCAGATACACCCTGGACATAAAAGCTTCGATTGAATGTCACCAAATCTTTGTAAGACGGTCACTTCATACCCGGTTGAACTTTAACTCTTTTCCAGATACAGACGTTCCATGATTGGCGGTATGTTACCAACGTCCATCTGCCACACCTGTACTTCTGAGTACATGACGGTGGCCCTACTGAGAGGGGCTTCCTGGTTCCCGACCCGGACATCGTGAAGATGGATGACAGGGGCAAAGTGCTTCCGTTTCGTAAGTCGGAACAGGTGCCGGTTATTATTAGAATCCGTCAATCATGACTCTCACCAAAATTATCAACATCGGTTTCTTCAGTTTTTGAGATTGTCTAACTGGATGACTCGCAGACTATGTATTTATTGCCCGTATAGGCTGTGCCAACAGAACAAGAGCGCTAACAATTTGAACGTTTATTTTTTATTATGTCTATGAACAACTCCCTCCCCCATTTACAATGTGAGTTTTTGCTAAAATAGTCACTAGGTGCCTGGTTGCTTTTTTTGAAAATTAGGACCTTTGTCCAACAAAAGGTGAGGGGAGTAGCTTATTCATTGATCACCCTCTTCCAATCTTCTGATTGATCACTTCCAACACAGCCTGCTGCCAAAATATGTTAATCACATGACGAGTTCTATCGCGTGACTAACAAGACTTGTCCATTAGATTGTTGATACCCGTCAAACAATTCACAGACATATTTGAATTTCCAGGAAATTATTTCATAAGGAAAATTGTTTCACTTGATGAGTCCATAGTTTGAAATGTAGATTTGGAGTATAGTCAGCAAAATTATATCAGGAAAATTTCCTCCCTGAGTGGAAGAGTCAAGTTTTACTGACACTAAACCGGGAAAATCACATTCTTCATCGTATAAGTAATTGACTCGGGATGAGGATTGAACCCACGAACAATCTCTGCTATGCAATGCCAGTTCTAGAGGGGGTTCATATGACCGACTCGTATATTTGGATCGAGATATTTTTCAAAAGAAGTCCCAGATTCATCATCATCATCATCATCATCATCATCATCATCAGTCTTTTAACGTCCGTCGTTAGACATAGACCTTCCCCAAGATTTGCCACAATTCCCTATCATGGGCATCGCGAAGCCAGTATTTCCTGAATCTGTCCAGTTCATCTCTCCATCTTGTGTTCTGTCGGCCTCAATTTCTTATGTGTTCTCTGGGGATCCATGTTGTGAGACGTGATGTCCATCAGTTGTCTTTCATTCTTGCAGCATGGCCTGCCCACTGCCATTCGAGTTTTTTAATAGTTTCTATGATGTCACAAACACCTGTTTTCTTCCTTATATACTGTGCTGTCTTCTGATCTCTCCATGTGAGGTTGAGCATGATTCTCTCATGTGCACGTTGAATACTTCTCAGATTGCTGGCCTTTTGCTGCAAATACTGCATCGTTCGAAACAGTGGGCCGGAAGTATTCTTAACTGCAGGGTTCAACCCCACCCCAGTGAAAGACTTCAGATTTACTACCAGCGAATCAATATCATCACACCGTTCATCCAGAGTAGAAATAATGCAGTCTGTTAAAAACGTCATCAACGACAAATCGTTGTTCTGTTTATCTCGCATCAACGATGGCACCCCCCATGTTTGGAGGACACATAGGGGAACCCTCTGCGGAAGAAGAAATTCCAGTGCAGGGAGAGCTTTACAGACTATCAATAGAGCTATCTTGGCTCGCACAGTCAAAATCCGATGGCACGGGAAAACCCAAGGCGGTCAGGTATATGAAAGTTGTAGGAGAATGTCCGAATTTGTCCATATTTTGATGCCCACCTATCGCTGCTTTCCTCGGCAATTCGTCTCTTGTCTCACCCAGTCTTCTGTCTCCTACGACTTATTTACATGACTGTGGAACAGGGGTTGGTAGACAATAGCACGAGGGCAAGTGATGTATCACTCTCGATAAGTAACCCCCTGAGATATCAGACGTAGGCTGACCGATACTACACTTTGCCTCAGAATGGTCAACATAATTCTCTCTATGACAGGCATAGGCAACCTTTTTGATTTAGCAGGCCACATAAGACATTTTCCTTCTTTATTCTTGCTACACATTCACTTGGAAATCTAGATCTTATGACAGAAAACATATCTAGTTTCTATTTTGAACAAACATATGAATTACAATTATTATATTATTCATTTGTAAAGCAAAAAATGATAATTTCCAGATATAAATCCTAAAATTGACTCTCTGAAAAAAGTTACATAACATTCTAAATAAATACCAACATTGGCTGCAGATAACAAAAAAATCTTCCCGCGGGCCTATGGTAGCCCATATGTGCTCTAAGAAATACTGTCTAATCTAGTCGCCTTTTGTAACCAGCGCACACAAGGAATTAATGCGTGCATAAAATATTTTACCTGTGAATACAGCCGAATAGTTTTAGTAGGCAGTCACAACCCTTTATAGTTATTGCATTGTAGCAACGAATTATGTACGAAGTACCGTATTGTATTTTACAGCAAATGAGACGTGATTTTTTTCCAAGTTCTGTTCCAGGAGGTGAACATTTATCAGTTGTTTACTAACGTTACTGCGCTATGCAAATATTGTAAACAGCCAACCACTGTGGGGGTTAATATAGATTTGAATAGATAAGAGCAAAATTAAAAAATCTGATTATTTGGATAGCTATGAATATCCGGGGAAAAGAGGGAGGTTCTTTTTATCTTTTCAAGAATATGCCGACAAAAAGTGAGATGCGCCTTATATGCCATGAAATACTGTACTTTTTGTTTACCAAGTAGAATATACCCGTAAAAATTCAAGGGGCTATTCATGTATGGATAGGCACTCAGGTGCCTAAAGCTATTTTATTCATCATCATCATCATCATCATAATCATCATCAACATCATCATCATCAGTCTTTTAACGTCCGTCGTTGGACATAGACCTTCTCCAGGATCCGTCACAAGTCTCTACCATGGGCATTGCAGAGCCAGTATTTCCTGAATTTGTCA
>OY735239.1:30685402-30702902 GCA_963457665.1 Thysanoteuthis rhombus
GGAAGGGCCACGCCTGGAGTGATCCAGACAAAGACAGGAATTCATGGAGTCAAATCCTCACTTGTACATTGTGTTATCTACGGACAGAAACCCTATCGAAGTCGAACATCATATATATATATATATATACATATCTATATATATATATAAAGAAGAAAGTATATAAAAAATGTAGTAATTCGTACATTACGATGAATCAATCAACTCTTCTTTCCTTTCGTTTAAAAAAAGTTTTTTTTTATTTTTGTCCCACCCCTACATCCATTTTCGACCCACCCCTACACATTTTGCCCTGGACATTTAAATGGGCTGATAGGCATTATTCAGGTGCTTGTATTTGCTTCGGTAACAAATCAAAATCATATTTGTCAGTGGTCTCCACCTTGAGTGCGCTCGACTGAAAAGAATGGCAATAAAATATATATATATATATATATATATATATATATATATATATATATATATATACTAGCAGGGGTATCCGGTGTTTTTCGGGGAAAACATAACTTCAAATTTGACAGCGCAGTGAAAAATATGTTTTTTGATCCATTTTTACGACAAAACTTATAGAAAATCTATTATTTACACGTAGACGCAATTCTTTATCCACAATAAGCTCTGTTTACTGACTGTCGTAAACTGATGTCATTACTGAAGTGGTGATCGAAAAATTTGAAATAAGGAATAAGATGAAGCTAAACGGTATAGTCAAAAATAATAAGAATAATTACTTACAACTTCATCTTAGAAACTGACTTGATTGAGTCTTTTATTTCCTCCTCAGCACCACGTTGTTCTGACAATGATCTGAATTACGATGAGTTTTCGTCGATGAGAAAAGAAAAGTAGTCATACGAGAAACGAGAACGTCCATCCTCAGTAAAACTGACACGGTATATTACTTTCTCATGGCCAAAAAAGAGATATCAGACAAAAAAAAATAACAGCAAAGTCTATATAAGAATTGATTTTATTGCAGGAAATACGTGTGCCATTCGTAAAAACAGTAAAAGACGAAGATCCTTGCATTAAAAAAAATCTGGTGTTTAGAATTGAAGATTGTCTAGAAAATGACCTTTGTTGATCTCGAATGACCTCGAAGGCTAGCCTGTGTGGGGAGTTGGTTTTTATCATGGAAATATCCGGTCACTCGGCCTCGTAGTTTTAGCAGAGAAAAATCACGAACTAAAAAGTGATTTCGTGAATTTGGTGAAATCTCTGAGCATTTTGGTAATTTCATAAAATCCGTATCCACACAATCAGTGAGGCAATGGTTTATCTTGTGATGTTGACCGTTACTACTGTAATGAGTACGAGACTCACTAGGTGCCACTAGGTTTTGCATGTGATCTCTGGGGATATTCGGTGTTAGTCGTGATGTCCAGCAGTTGACTGATATTTTTTCCTCCATGATAAACGATATTTTAAAGCTAGGGTCTTATTCTTTTTTTTTATTCCAACTTCAACTGAGTTTTAACAACATTTTCCTCGCAGATAGGAAATGACAATTTAAGATTTCTAGTCAAGTAAAAAGTTTTAAATGGTGGATAGAGAGAGAAAGGGGAAATCAAGGCAAGGAAGAAAAGGGAGAAAGAAAAAAAAGAAAATGGAAAGATCTTTTTCAGTTGAAAGAAAAATGTTTTCTCTGAAGTCGTAATATTCTTAAAACTTATCAGCTTTGAAGTTTGACCCTGAAGCAGCAAGGCTTATTTGATCCAAAATTGCACATAAAAATAAATAAACAACAGTACTCCATTCAATTCTATGAAGATTTCTACGATGGAAAAAAAGCAAATCTTCAGACAATTTTGGCTATACTTCGGCTACCCCTGCCACAAGATGCCATGCCACCGTTAATTAAATATTTTGATGCCAAACTATCCCTGCCACACATTGATGTGAAAACTTTTCATACCTGTATTCAATGAATGGAAGTACATAAATCTTTATATATATATATATATATATATATATATATATATATATATATATATATATATATATATATATATATATATATATATATATATCTCCAAATCTACTTGTTCATGAATCTATCTACCCAACCACGTGTGAGCAATACAAGTCAGTCGTCCATCAAATTTAAAAGAAAATGATATTTTTCCCCGAAAATATATAAATGAATTTAAAGAGAAAAAAGCTAGCAAAAATATTCATATGTCTAATTTCTATGTCTGTTAGCGAAAGGCGCTCAGAATGTTAATGTTTTGCATGAAATAATTTGATCTACACGAGTGAAATTTTCCTGAGTAGCTCGTCAGTTGTTTACCGGGGCATAGCAGTTTCGGAGAATATATATATATATATATATATATATATATATATATATATATATATATATATATAATAGAGTGACGCCACCATATATATATATATATATATATATATATATATATATATATATATATATATATATATATAGATATAGATATAGTAGCGTCACTCAATTATTAGTTATGTATCCATTGATTGTATTTGTCATTGTTAATGGTCCATCACCCGAGATTGGTCCTGGAAGACTGTACCGATGAATACAAAATCTATCCATCCAATAGGTGAATCTTTCATCTCATACCGGTGTGTGTAGGGCCAACACAGCCTAGAGGAGCTCATCCCTATTCAGGCCAATGAACTGTAACATTGAAATAACTCTTCAATGAATTAGAGTGACGTAGTGTAACGGCATTTTTTCTAATCTGTTTTTATTGTTACTACGATTTATGACGATGTTTTTGTTTTCATTGTTGCTATTAAGGACATCATAAATAAATGAAAAACAGTGTCTCAACAGTATAAGTTCAAACCTGCTCAAGATTTTCGTGACACCAGACGTACTCTTTGAACGGCATGTCTAAGTAGATTGAAATGAGTTATCTTTGATATTCTTTCCAGACATTTGAGGCAGTTCCAATGAGTTAGTACTATACATACGTGTATGTGTGTGAGTGTTGCATATATATATATATATATATATATATATATATATATATATATATATATATATATATATATATATATATATATATATAGTCTGGACAGCTTTACTACTTTAAACACTGAACATTAAAAAACTTTTTCAATAGATTTTTCTGTGTCACTTCATATATATATATATATATGTATATACGCATACATATGTGTATGTGTTGCACGTGGGTGCCGCATGTATGTCTATATTTATATATATATGTATGTGCGTGTGTGCATGTGTGTGCGCATGTAAATACAGGAGTGACAAAGAGATAATACTTATCTATATTTACTTTTTATTGTCTATACTTCCTTTTATGAATAGTCTGCATAGTCATAGTTCATTTACTTTCTCTACCCCCATCTCTATCCCTCTTTTTGTCTCCGTCTGTCTGTCTGTCTCTGTCTGTCTCTGTCTTTCTGTCTCTCTCACTCTCTGTTTGTCTATCTCTCTTTCTTACACACACACACACACACACACAGACACACATATATATATATATATAGATAGATAGATAGATAGATTGATAGATAGATAGATAGATATATGAAATGAATCGGACGACATATAAATTTAACGTTTAATGTATCGAGCACCTTATAGAATAAAACCCATTACACATATATATCCTTGGATAAGCCCAACAAATTTTGTCAACTTGACTTTCTATTCAAAACCAAGTTATAAGTCAACTCGACAAGAGGTGGCCGTCATTTTTAACAAACTATGTCAAAGAGAAAAACTTCTCCCCAAATAAACATTATATGTATATATATACATACATACATATATATATATATATATATATATATATATATATATATATATGTGTGTGTATATATATATATATATATATATATTCTTATATACGTGTGTGTGTGTGTATGTAGGCGCGCGTCTGTCTGTCTGTCTGTCTGTCTGTCAGTCTGTCTTGGCCCCTATCCCTGCCTGGCCCCTATCCCTGTCTGCTCGGACAATAACTGAGTATAATTGTCGCAGTCAGGACGGAGAATTGCTCGGCTGGAATGACAGACATAAAAAAAGCACATTGGCTATCATCTTTAAAACGATCTACAATAAAGGCCAAATGCTGGCAATGCTTATTGTAGGAAGGTACTCAGAAGACGAGCAGGGTCAAAAATAAATAAATAGATAAATAAATCCCAAGTTTGGGAAAGCGACTGAGAGAAAATGGCCCGTGGCTTTTTGTGGGTCACTTACTATCTATTTATTTATTTTGTATGGGTGGTTGGCGGGGTTTGCTTTTATTTATTTGTTTATTCTAAGATAGGGGTTGGAAGTCGTTGTCCGTTGCGAAAAGATCGTCCTGGGAGATATTTGAGAACTTGTGAGCATTGTTGGCTTTTTTATTGACACCTATTCAGTTGCCGAAGGTGGGTGGGGAAAGAAACGACCCTTATTTTATTTATTCACAAACACATATCTACGTATAATTATATATATATATATATATATATATATATATATATATATATCCGACCAGTTTCCCAGCAATGATTTCTTCGCGCATCTTACCTTTATACTTATCTTCCATACGGGGGGGGGGTATTTAATGATTTTATTGAAGGGAATGCAAGCTTCTTATTCATTAGCGAAGTGGATGCACAGACCAGTGCTGGATTGAGGTTGCAAGGCCCCCTGGCTGTGATTCAAACAGGGGCCATCTCATCCTAATGATTTCTGGTGTAAGTAAACGAGAAATTCTATTGAATTGAATTGTAATTACATTGAATTTTATACACATAACTATTATTATTACATTGTATGTTTTCTCGGGACAACATATCAAATATTGGTGCCTTCAGCTAACTCAGCATTCCCCTTACATATATATATATATATATATATATATATATGTATATATATATATATATATATATATGTATATATATATATATATATATACAGAGAGAGACAGACAGACAGACAGACAGATAGACAGACAGAGACGGAGACACACAGAGAGAGCAAGAGAGAGAGAGAGACGAATTAGAAGGATGTATACCCGGCGAATATCAAGATTTCGCGCCAAACGCTCTCTTTACAAATGGCCTTTTTATCTTTTTAATTACAAGAACTATTCTTAATGCCGTTGGTGAAGAGTGCATGAGGCACGAAACGATGACATTCACAAGGCATATATGCTTGTAATTCTCATATATCATTTTTTGTATATTAATAGCTCTATTTCCTGTGTTAAATATTGAGCACTCTGATTAAATATCAACAACGGATAAAATCTCTATTCTAGTTCTCTCTTCTTGTAGTCTCACACATTGAAAAGACATCATGAACCATATATATATAGTTCATTATGTATTTTCCAATCATGTGCACGCACACACACACACACACATATACATAAGAACACACACACACGAACACACACACACATATATATATATTACATACACACACATAGATATTACTAATCACACACACATACATATTACAAATCACACACACACATATATATTACACTTAACACACACATTGAACCCACAGACATACATATCACGCATAGACACACACATATAACAGACACACTCATGCACATTATACACACACTCATACTCATCATACATACACGTACATTACACACCATATATACGCATTACATACACGTATACGTATACATATTTACACACATATTACACACACGCTCTTCTCCAAAACTGAAATACCGTGGTAAACAATTGGTGAGCCTTTCATGTCACTTGTAGATTTATTTCTCTATGTAAAACATATTAACCTTCTCAGTGCTTTTCGTTGAAACACACATACATAATATATATATATATATATATATATATATATATATGTATATATATATATATATATATATATATATATATATATATATTGCTAATATCTATATACATATATATTTGGCTTCTTCCTTTTTAAATTAATTCATGTTTTTTTTCTTTTTAAATTAATTTATATATCCTTTTAGAAAAATATTTTTCTCTTTTAAATTTAATGGATGGCTGACTTACGTTGAGCACAGGTGGTAGGTTTGGATAAATGTAAAAACAAGTAAGTGGATTTGAGTTCCCACAATAGAATCGTTAGTTCTTAGTACTACAAAGCCTTATAGACTATATATATATATATATATATATATATATATATATATATATATATATATATGTACTCATACAAGCAGAAAACGAACCAAAACGGATTTTACCCGCTTCAAATATAAATGGACTGTCCATAATTCACATGAAACAATTTATTGCCGGTCGTTGATGAGTATGAGAGGCATGAAATGTTGACATTCATCCGGTATATGTCCTCGTAATTCTTATTTCATATATATATATATATATTTATATACATTATTGCGTCATCCACAGACAGCTGTTTTGTTGTATTACAACTCTTCAGTGTGGCTATAGACTATCGATTATCCCGTCCAGTACCACAAGGCAGGTTCGAAACCTTTGCTTAAGACTCGGAGGCTGGTATCTTACATATATATATATATATATATATATATATATATATATATATATATATATAAAGAGAGAGAGTGAGAGAGAGAGATCAAGACTGGTAGACACACAGAGACAGAGAGAGGGCTTAGTTTGACACAAGGCCATTGGTGACAGGCACCAAGTTTCTGTTAATTTACTGTTAGATTACGGCTCAAACTAATTATATATTAGTCTTAGTACCTATTTCTTTGTTAACAATG
This sequence comes from Thysanoteuthis rhombus, assembly GCA_963457665.1. Taxonomy (NCBI): domain Eukaryota; kingdom Metazoa; phylum Mollusca; class Cephalopoda; order Oegopsida; family Thysanoteuthidae; genus Thysanoteuthis; species Thysanoteuthis major. The sequence goes on from OY735239.1 coordinate 30,692,119, forward strand.
ACTGAGGGGTGACGAAAAATTTCGTCTCATCAAAAGGGATCACGGAAAATTTCGTCCCATCAAAGGGGGTCGCGAACGAAAAAAGCCTCGCTGTAAATGATACAGCCAGAAATTAATTTCTTTTGTTGTTTTTGTTGTCAGTGGTGGTAGCGGCAATGTACAGGCGTGCATGCATGTGTGGGTTTATTTTTTATCATTTTTTTCCGCATCGTGAAAGGGAACGAAACCGGATAGCCAGTTTTAATTTGTTTCTTCCCCGGGACCTGCGAACGTCTGTGCGTTGACGGGTCGGGCGATGCAAAAAAAAAAATTCACAGACAATGGGGTCTAACGGGTTGGAGACACAAAAGACAAAACTGTCGATTTAGATTCAGGCGATAATTTTGTGTGCCTAACGCGATTTCCGAAGTCAACCTCTTTAGTGATGTGAGTGTATATTGTTACAATTTCGTGATATCCCTAGGGAATTTGTAGAATCTCTGGCATCTCTTTACTGAGTGTGCGAGTGTGTATACACTGCGATTAAACGACAATTGGCCATTGAACGAAATTGTCATTCCCCAGATATATTTGTCAGCACACCAGGCAGTGCAGTGTCGAGTATTCTATGTATGTATGTATGTATGTATGTATGTATCACTCCCTCTCTCTCTCTCTCTCTCTCTATATATATATATATATATATATGTGTGTGTGTGTGTGTGTGTGTTTGTGTGTGTGTGCGTGTGTGTTTGTATGTTTGTTCACAATTGTTATAATAACTATATATATATCTATGTGTGTGTGTGTGCGTTCGTGTGTTTGTTCATAATTGCTATAATAACTATATATGTATATATACGTGTATGTGTGTGTGTGTGAATAATAGATGACAGACTCAGTAGTGTATGGAGACTTAGTTTATCAATTCATTAATCTATGAATTAATTAATTGGTGTGCTATACATGTTTCGGGAGGTGTTCCCATCTTCAGTAGCGTGTGGTATGTGTATGTGTGTATACATTTCAGAGGTTTAACGGTTCATGTGAAAAATAAATTTACCGTCAGATGTTTTGCTTTAGAAGCAAAAAATGGAAATCAAGGAAGAGGCTTCCTTCAGGGTCATCATGACGTGTGGGACTTTGTCCATATATATATATATATGATGGGTGTGGGTAAAAATCCAGCCTGGGCTTATTTTTCTATTTTCCGATCATTAATGTTGTTTCACTCACTACGAATAACAAGGTTCGAGCAAAATTTAGTTCCTCAACTGTCTTTCTTTATTCACATTGTCGGATTCTTTTCTCATCATGATGTCGACATAGGAACAATGATCTTATCGTAGAAATATGTGTATAGCCGTTGTTCTGAGACTAACAGAAAAACATCTGCAAGTGAAGGAATGGGTAAAATTTGTTATTTCTTCTTTGGCAGCTCAAGGTTCGTCCGAAATTTGGACTTCTCCGAATAGTATGAGAAAATGATGGACTTGGTTTGATACGAACTCACTAAAGCTCTGAAGAAGTCCGAATTTAGGACGGAACGTTCGCTACCGATAAAGTATTTGAAATCTACTAATCATGATCAGTCTCAAATCTTTTCTTTTCCAAATTGTCGACTTCGTTCTACACACAAACACACACACAAACACATATGTACATATGAATAATCTAAAAAGCTTTACAGCTTTAAACACTAAACATTAAAAAATCTTTTCAAAAGATTTTTTGTGTCACTTCAGTCACCTATTTCCCAATATCTGTCAATGCATTTTATGTAATTCTTTTCAGTGTTTTTTTCCCCTGTGTCATATATACAATATTTTTTTTATTGGAGTGCAGTATATATATATATATATATATATATTTAGTCACATTTTTTATTCTTCTCTATAAGTTTATTTTTTATTATGGGGTCCATCGGTTGTTTTACCATTTCACATTTACCTAATTCAGAGGCATTAATTCATATATATATATATATATATATATATATATATATATATATATATATATCCTTTCGAAATAGGGCTATGGGTAAGCAACTGATTCGAAAAGCATTTCGGAAGTATTAATATTTATTTATTCATTTATTATATATATATATGTATATATATATATATATATATATATATATATATATATATATATATATATATATATATATAAATATATATATATATATATATACATATATATATATATATATATATATATATATATATATATATATATATATATATATATAATAGGGCTATGGTAAAACAACTGATAGACCCTACAATAAAAAATAAACTTATAGAGAGCAATAAAAAAAAATGTAACTAAATTACATGCTCCAAAATCCACCAAGAATAGGTATGGGAAAATACATGGAAATAACAGTGTTCGTATTATGGGTGACTTGCTTGGCACGTCGTCGTAGATTCTTTGGGACCATGTACATTTTGACTAATAAAAGTATACATGACTTATTTTTTAAAGTTATGTAGATACAGCAATGAGACTGCAGCCTAATTATAGAAATATCTTCTTTTTTTTTTCTACACGACAAATGTTTATTTTACAATTTTTATCTCCTTGTAATGTATATAAGTAGAGTGTCCACTTCTAGGTGACCACAAAGTTTTTATAAAATGAATTTTATTGCCTGCATATTTCTGAACACACCACTTGAATGACTATATATATATATATATTATTGTGTCATCCACGGACGGCTGTTTCGATGAATTATATTTCTTCAGTGTTGCTATAGACTTTTTTATCCCATCTAGAGCCGCGTGGTAGAATTGAAACCCTCTCATCGGACCCAGAAGCCGATATCCTTCCTCTGAACTACGGAACTGGGTGGTCGGTGAGACTGAATTTAAGCAATCCACTCATTTATGCATAAACTCCTCATCCACCAGAGTGATATATATATATATATATATATATATATATATATATATATATATATATATATATATATATATATAGAGAGAGAGAGAGAGAGAGAGAGAGAGAGAGATGTGTGTGTGTATATATATATATATATATATATATATATATATATAGAGAGAGAGAGAGAGATAGATAGATAGATAGATAGATAGATAGATAGATAGATAGATAGATAGTAGAATGTGGATCCGCTACACGAACTAGCGCATGTTTCTGCCCTCTTCGGGTCTCATCAGATGAAACATGAGCTAGTTTGTTTAGCGAATTTACATTCTGCTATTTATTTCCAGCTTTACTCTAAAACAACTTGACTTCAAGATTAAAAAGTTGTATGTATCGAGCACCCTATGAAATAAATCCATTACATTTCAGAATTGGCTCAATATTATTGAGATATTATTATATTATGTTATACTGCTAGCCTGATTTGTACCATATATATATATATATATATGTATATATATATATACATATATATATATATATATATATATATATAGATAGATAGATAGATAGATAGAGAGGAAGATAGCTATAGATATGTCCGTAGCCTCATTATGAGAAAAAAAGCATTGATTCCACGCTACAAATCATTGTTTTTCAAGATTTCAAGGTATTATCAATTCAATTATTGTAATAGTTCATATCAATATCGTAGATCGTGTGTTATACAGTTAGAGTTTCAATTCAAAATAACTACACGTCAGGCAACGATAAATCCTCGTTTATTCATCTTTGTGAGTCTATAAAGAGCCAGTACCCTTCCCCCACCCCCACACGCAAATCCTTACAGGTATACCTCATTTAACGAGCCCCAGCTTTACGAACGTTTATGATACTTTTTTTTAAACATAACGAAAATTATATAAAACCTTATTACGGTTCAATTTGGATACAGTTGTTCAGAAGTGAATTGCATTGTTACTAATGTAAGTTTCTGTCGATTGAAGATGAGCCTTACTTTGTCTTCATCGTGATGTGTAATATTGTGTACGTCTTTTGCGCTACTTGTGCCTCGTTTTACGAACACATGGTTCACAAACTATCATTCGGAGAGAATTAATCCGTAAAAGCGAGGCATACCCGTGTGTGTGTGTGTGTATATATGAGTGTGTGTGGAGAATGTAGCTATTATTAATGAACCCGTCAGACCAATGACCAAAAAAGTCAAAAAAGCTTCTTTGCCAAAAATAAAAATTAAAACATTTTTAAACGGAGCCTAGTGGAGTACTTATGCCAGTTTTAAAATCTGTAGACCAAACAGTATGGCCAGGAGCGCTGGAAAACCCAAACAAACAAACCCAAACAAACACACGCACGTAAAAAAGGATGGAATTTTTGATAGCTACGATTTGTCAATATAGTATATATATATATATATATATATATATATATATATATATATATATATATATATATATATATATATGTATATATACACGTGTGTATGTGTGTGTACTGTGTTGGTCCTCAAATGTCCACAAAACAGCTCTTACCCGGTTCGGGATGGACTCTACAAGACTTTTAGAATCTGTTTCGTTTTTTTTCTCACATCAGGTGTCAGTATGTTAATCGATCCTTCAACTACTGCAAAATACATGGTAAAGGTCTTGCAGATTCAACTTGTTGGTCCAATACACCCTATAAGTGTTTAGTGGGATTAGTATCCGGGGAGTTTGGTAGCCAGGAAAACAATCCTCTACATGCTTCTAAAATCATTTCCAAACAACTTATCCAGAGTGGCCGGGTGCATTGTTTCGTTAAAACGTGCCACTGCCATCCTAGGATACTTTTGCAGTGAAGGGGTATACCCAGTCTTTTGTAATATCAAAGTCTTTGTTACACGACAATGTAACTTCCATATGAACGATATAACTCAGTTTTTCTTGGCATAATGTTGTCCGAGTAATCTTACAGCTTGTTATTTCCCTATAGCGAATCATGGTACCATCACTTCCCCAGGATGATGACACATACGTACCCAATCGTCCACCTTTTTCCGGAGATAGTGAGACCCATCGGAGCAGGCAACAATTCTTTCATTGATATAATGTCCAGCTCAAACTACCACGTGTCCATTAAAGACGATTTGAACAATAAACGTTGTGTAGCATGGGTTCTCTGATGAGCCTGAGTATTCTCATCATCATCAGTCTTTTAACGTCCGTCGTTGGATATAGACCTTCCCCAGGATCCACCACATTTCTCTCTCATTGGGGTCACGGAGCCAGTATTTTCTGCATTTGTCAAGTTCATCTCTCCATCTTGTATTTTTCTCAGCCTCAATTTCTCTTGTGATCTCTGGGGATCCATGTTGAAAGTCGTGATGTCCATCGGTTGTCAGTAATTTTCACAACATGACTAGCCCATTGCCATTACGCAGCCTTAAACACGACGAGAATCAATTAATTGTTTGTTATGACGTATCCCTTCCTTCACCTTGATTAAAGCCCTCTGCCACAGTAGCCCTATCGATGGCTCGACCAAAACGTTTCAACCGATCCAGTCTACAGACTTTCACGGGGCATAATCGTTAAGGGTATCTACATTTTCTCCAAAACAGACGAGGGAAACTGCGTCCATTTGCACGTGGATCACGCAATTTAGGGACCTGTTATTAATGTCAACGCACCAAACTCTAGAGGGAAAGTTCATAGGTCACGTAGAGCCCATGTCTTACCGGACAAGAGCTGTATTGTGGATACAGCTAGTACAAACACCTTATTAGCCAGGTGTTCATGATATTTTGGCTCATTAGTATATATGTATATTAAGAATACAATGTAATATGACATCCGATGAGGGATGGGTTTATTTCATGGAGTGTTTGATACGTTCAACATTGAACGATAGGTTGATTTAGAGCTGAGCTTGAAATATTATGCAGTAAGGATATATGCCACACAATCACGTTCATGTTTCTACCCAGTTCGGGCTTCTCAATCTTTACTATATATATATATATATATATATATATATATATATATATATATAGTGGAGTAAGCTCAAATCTTCTTCAAGCTCTACTCTAAATCAACTTACGAAATAAACCCATCATACATCGGATATTGTATTATATTATATTGCATTCTTGATTTGTATTATGATATATATATATATATATATATATATATATACTCACACATACATATATTCACACACACACATGCGCATGTATATATTCATACATATACATAAGCAACAGGCATGAGTGATGAAAACAGAATTTTTATCTATTTATACTTTTTATTATATTTTCACTTCTATCTCATTGAACATTTGTCATCTCCGCGTCGCTATCTTTCTCCCTCTCCCCTCTCTCTCTCTCTCTCTCTCTCTCTCTCTTCCTCCCAGTCTCTCCCTCTAAATATATAAATTATCTGAGTGTCTACAGTTTGTCTACTTCCTCTCGCTCTCCCTATCTGCTTGCGTCTCTTTTCCTCTCTGCCACACACACACACACACACACACACACACACACATATATATATATATATATATATATATATATATATATATATATAAATATACTCACACATTGGACACTCCCGATTTTTCTTATCAGAACCTTTCTCCCGGATATCGACTGAAAACTTTTCCCGTTTCCATTCATTGACGAATGTCAAAAAGTAATAAAAAAACTGGAAACTAAAAATAAAACAGCTCACATAAATAGATAAGTACAAAAAAAGTCAACGATTTCTTCAATTCTGGCGCCCCAACTTCTTCCTTCCCTCCCACCTGCACTTACACCTTGAGAAACCAATAAAACAAAATTACTTTCTTGAATGGAAGAAGAAGAAGAAGAAGAAGAAGAAGAAGAAGAAGAAGAAGAAGAAGAAGAGCATAGAGGAAAAATGATGATGATGAAGAGGAAGAAGAAACAGAGGAAGAGGGAAAAACGGAAGAAAAGAAAGAAAAAATGAAGAAGAAGAAGAAGAAGAAGAAGAAGAAGAAGAAGAAGAAGAAGAAGAGTAATAAAATGAATAATAAATTATAGATCCCAGACGGATCTCATATGATTTGTGTGCTTACGTGTGGCACTTTTGAAGGTAGATCATTGGACTCTCGCAGGCAAGGTTTAAACGAAGAACAGGAAAAGAAAAGACTTTCATTTTGAGTGGACCAAAAAACTAAAGAAGTTAAAGAGGTAACGGTGGGCAATATGACCATTGGTAGTCCCTAATGTCTGCAGCAAAGATCTAAGGAACCTATACCTCCATGGTAGGTGATTATGAGGGACATAAACAGGCATGTTATCGTGCAAATATTTCGTTAACAAATGTAAGGTCAGACTGGCTGGAAATTACGCTAGTAAAACCCAATGCATTTCCCTGAAAGTGTTGCCAAGTTAGCACCTTTCGCGTTAAATCCAGTACAATTCTCGTTCTGATAGTGCTTGAGGATTTTGGTCATTGTTTGGCGTGTTTTTAACAATTTCTAGCATCTTTTGGTGTTTTGAGCCATTTTGGCTATTTTTTTCAATTCAGCTATTTTTGGCACTTTTTAGACCTTTTTGTCAGTCAAACTAGCGCGAAAAGCACCACAATACTGCCTCCCTATAGTCACCTTCGGAGCTAAAACATGGCACTTGACCAGAAGACTGGCCCCCAAATTCAGAGCCATGGTTCACAGTTGAGGATCATGCTTAACATCACATTGAGGAATCAAATGAGCACAGCATATCAGAGAACTAATTGGGGTCAGGGATATTTTTTTTAAAAAACATTAGAAAACTCAAATGACGATAAGCAGATCATATTGCAAGACAACTGCTGGACATCACGACGCGGAACATGTATCTCAGAGATCATAGGCGTAATTTTTGCCGTCAAAAATGATGGAGTGACGATTTAAACAAGTTCAGAATATATTGGCACCCTGACCCCCATGAGTGAGAGGTCTGAGGAATCCTTGGGAATCTCGGGGAAGATCTATGTCCAACAACGGATACCAACAGCCTGATGATGATTATGATGATGATAGGTTTGCTCTCTCCAAAATATACTGCAGAACACTGAACTTTTTGTAATCTTTTTAGCTAGCATATAAACTGATTCTAAGATCATATACAAAAATTCTGAGTACAATTCAGTTAATAAGCTCAATTAAGTATTAACGCTCCCTTATTCATGGTTAAGCACTCTCTAAGTGAGGTAACTCGTTCATTATAAGCTTATGCAATGCTCTTCCAACGTAGGAACAGAGCACTCTGGTGGATGGGGAATATATATGTGAGTAAATATATCGCATAAATTCAACGTTACTGATCGTCCAGTTCCGTAGGGCAGAGGTATGATGCCAGCGTCTGGGTCTAAAGCAAGCCTCTGGGTTAGTCCCGTTCCGTTCATGCGGTTGTTGGATTTGTAATTGTCATGATTGTTCTTTGGGTGGATGGTAGAGTGGTTTCCCGTTGCCTTCTCCAAAGTTTTTTTGTTTTTTTGTTTTTTTTTATCACAATACCATTTCGAGTTAGCTGGACGTCAATTCTTGGAGTTCATCAAATGTCAACAAACATGTTCAGGACAAAGACCAATAACGGGAATGCTGAGCTAAAGAAAGTACACCACTTCATGTACCTTGGACAAGGAATCTCCATGGAGTCCTCAAAAGAATCCAGCGAAGAATCATTCAAGGTTTACAAGCCTTCGGTAGAGCAAGATCAACCTTCAAAAGACATCAAATCCCATTAGTCCCGAGAACGACTGTCTACAATCAATGAATCATCCTGATAGTCACCTATGGAGCTGAAACATTGAACTTGACCAAAATATTGGCCCTCTTGCAACATGACCAGCCCATTGCCATTTGAGTTTTCTATTGGATTCTATAGCCAGACCAAGTGGATCCCAAGAGGTTACATGCATGACCAAAGCCGGTAGGATACAAGATAGGAAGACGAACTAGATAAATTCAGAAAGCATTGGCTTCACGACGCCCATGATAGAGAGGTGTGGCAAATCTTTGGGGAGGTTTATGTCCAACGACGGGCGTTAGAAGACTGATGATATCTAGAAAAGACAATTGTTTTCGGGGGGTTTTTTTCAGTATTTGGTTGTTCAATTTGCAATTTAAGCTTTTGCTAAGTTGTTCCTTAGTTTGTGTTTGGCCTTTTTTTCTTGAAAATTCTACTCTTATTACTCCAACAAAAGGCAAGAGGAGTAACCTATTCATTGATCGGCCCTTTTTTCTAACTTAATTGATCACTCTCAACACCATCAGCTTCCTAAAGACGGCAGTCACATGACAATTTCTTTTTGCGTGACTGATCAGACCTGAGGTGTAATGAGTTGGTGGAGATGGCATCATCTCGTCCACCCATTTTTTTACTCTCCTTTATTTTAATTGACCAATTTATCATTATCCACTTCCAGCTTGCTAGGCCCATTGAAGCGTCTTCGCCAGAGCCCCGTTCAACGTATATGTCGGAAACTCGTTCCCAACTCTGTCCTTGTCAGCATTTCATGACACTGAACGACTGGTTGAAATATCTTGGTTTGAGTTACGAGCTGTCTGAATCCTAGAGTGGTTGTCAACCAAAGCTGAAGAGCCTAGTCTGCTCTGATATTCACCCAAAGCTAAAGAGAGGCAGGAAAATGTATTCATACATTTCCCAAAATCTAAAATGAATACCAACTGTCTCAGCTAGAGATTGAACGCTGTTCTCTGATACCATTCTCCGTGCCGTGAACCACTAGGCCATTCTCATTTCATTTTCCGTTTTTACACATTAATAGCTTAGACTTACGACCATGGTACGTTGGATACACCGGTTCTTATGAAAGGTTACCACGTCATCTACTTCGGACAACGAATCCCCATGAAATCCTCAGAGAATCACTCTAGGTTGGCATGCTTTCGGTAGAGCAACCCCAACCTTTGGGAACAAGAAAATCCCATTAGTCGTGTAAAGATAGGGTATACAACCATCCTTTTGATAGTCACCTATGCTGCTGAAACATGCAATCCAACCAAAAGATTGATCTTCAAAATGAAATGCACTGGAAAGAATCATGCTCAACGTCATATGGAGAGATCACAAGACAGCACAGTTTACTATGGAAAAATGAGCGGTTGGAGACCTCATAGAATCTATTAGAGAACTCGAATGGTAATGGTTACTTATGTTGCAAGAATGTCAAACAACCTATGGACATCACGACTCACAACGTGGATACCCAAAAATCATATGGGGGATCTGTGGCCGGCAAAATATAAGATCGCTCCGCTACGCCCATGGTAGAGATCTGGCAAATCTTGGGGAAAGTCTACGTTCAACTACGGACGCTAAAAGGCTATCGATGATAATGAAGATGATGTTGAGCCTGGTCAGTACCTAGCTTGATGACCGTTTGGGAGCACCAGGAGCCGTAAGCGAGAATGATGAAGCGAGTGACACCTTTTTTGGTGTTTGTCACCTCTAAGTCGTAGTAACTGATGCCATAGCCAGCATAGGAGAAGCCAGCTAGTAAGGTAAATAGCTATGCATAAATCGGAAATAAATTGCCTGTTTCTTTTCTCGTCAGGCAGCAAGAATTCCTCTAATGTGTCCTACATACGCTGGAAAAAAAACTCAATAGAGTGCCCGTCGGCAAATCGCTGTTCTGTTTTCGGAACACTAGAGACGAACAAGGAGCGGCTACATAATGCCGGTTTCCAACCTTTGAGAAAAATAAAAAAAATAAAAATTAGAAAAAGAAGAAACGGTAGGAATTGCTGTTAACCCCTTTACGAACAAAAGATCTTGGGTAGGTAGATACGTCTCCCGCGATGCCTGGACAATAGGTAGCGTGTTTAAATACCTCCTACGAAAACTTCAGGTGGAAATTGCCGGACAGGAAAAACATCCCCTCCCA
>OY735239.1:30707902-30747902 GCA_963457665.1 Thysanoteuthis rhombus
ATTTATATTAACCCCTACAGGTCCTTGCAAATAACAGCTTCTCAAAAACATTTGCTGCATGGAATGAACTTCCGTCTGAATGTTTTCCTGACGAGTACAATCTCGATATTTTGAAATCAAGAGTGAACATGACTTACAGTGCTTTTCCCAATGTCTGCTTGTCTTCATTTCAAACATGTCATGTTTTAGGGTTTATAGCTTCACAATTATTGCATCAATAAGCTATTTCAACATTTCTATTTAATTGGTTTTACTATTCTTAATTCTCTGGCATAAATAACTATCACAAATCCTTTGATGTGAAAAGTGACTGAGAAGCCTTGCTTTCAGTGACAAAAAGCTATAAATTTTTTCTTGAATGCAGTGGCTGGCTGTTTACATTATTTACATAGCACAGCAGCATTAGTAAACAAGTGTTCGCCTCCTGAGACAGAATATGCCGTAAAATAGATACACCCATTGAATACGGACATGCTTCACTTGTCGGTAAACAATAATAGTTAATTAAAAATTTAAAAGAGAGCTTTGTCTAAACCCAATATGCATCGCCGTATACACACAAATTCGTCAAACTTTTCTAAAGGCTATTCTTATGGACTTTTCAGCTAATAAAGTTTGAGGAAAACCATGAAAGCGCATTAAAAACGTTGCATAACGATCGGCTGGAGATCGTATAAATAGAGATGTACTGAATGGACCTTAATGCGTATACGTGAACAGGCACTCTCTCGTTGGGTTATTCAGTTTGCATTGATGTGCCATTCAACGGTTTGAGTGAACCTGTGTACAGCGTGACTAGCGCCTCCATAATGACCTCAATTCCAACGTCTCGTGCAGGGTTCGGGGAAAAACATCGAATGTCCCAAGTATGTCACCAACCATTTTACATCCTGGATTTTGTTCCCTGTAACTTTTGGCTTTTCACACCAGATTTCAGGTCGTTGATTGAATTATGGAGAACACATCGAGGTAGCTGAGGGCGCTCTTGATAGAAGACTTTCATGACTATTCTGAAAAGTAGATCGACTGCTGGGTTAAGTGTGTGATATCCCCAATGAAGTACTTTGATGGGTAATCAAGAAGCCATTGTCCTATTTTAAGCTATCTTCTTTGTTGATTATAAATGGCGTGATAGTTTTCTCCTATCTATCTATCTATCTACCTACCTATCTATCTATCTATCTCTCTCTCTCTCTCTCTCTCTCTCTATATATATATATATATATATATATATATATATATATGCGTTAATGTATATATAGCTTAAATTCAGGCTTATGGCCGTCCAGTTCCGTAGCTCAGCGATAGAATATCGGCCTCCGGGTCTGAAGCGATGGTTTCAATCCTGCCATCACAGAACTGGATGGGATAATGGAGAGTCTGTAGCCACACAGACTAAATGTAATACATCGAAACAGCTGTCTGTGGATAGCACAATAATTATATGTGTAATTTTGTTTTGTTTTGTTTGTTTTTTCAAATTAATAATTCTCTTTTTCAACTCCATTATTTGAATATTTTGCTATACCGAGATAGTCTCCTCAACCTTCCAACACCCACCTCAGTATTATACTATTTGATACCCGTGGGAAAATCATGGATATATTTGAATTTCTGTGAAACTTTTTTGTAAGAAAACGATATAGTGAATCTGTTTCTGTTGAAAAGTCCATTGTTCCAAATGATGGTTAGGATAGAGTCCAGTATTACGTACAGTGAACAAAGGAAATGACTTCGTTCAATATCAGAATAGATTTTAATCGTCGAGTTCTCCTACCAGGAGTCCGATAGTGAACCTTAACAGGAAACAGTCTTATACTCACTTGGGCAGTCCCCATTCACAAAGTACAATTTCGAAAGGGGTTAGATTATATTGTGTGTTGAGTAGCTTACCCTAATTGAAATTATTTTCCATCAGTTGTACGAAACTACACCTTTGAAGTATTTCTTTTACTTCCCTTCAGTGTTGCCATTTTAGATATTCTATATCTAGATGTAGATAATTATTTATTTCTTATTTATTTTTATTGGATTTCTCCAGAACAGCTAATCGAAAAAAAAAATCTAACTTAACAATCAAACTTGTGTGCTAACTAATATCTCTGATGAATGTCAATTTTGCACAATGGTCAGTTGTCGAGTAATCGCGGTGCACATACACACGGACAATCGTAATTAGATGATATTATAGAGGATATTCCTTGACTTACGACCGGGTTCAGTTTCAACTGGCAGGTATTATCTCGAAATATTCGTTAGTCGGACTATTTTTTTTCTGAAGGGTTTGTATACTATCATCATCAGTCTTTCAACGTCCGTTGTTGGACGGAGACCTTCCCCAGGATTCGCCACAGCGCTTTATCATTGGCGTCGCGGAGCCAGTACTTACTGAATTTGTCTAGCTCGTCTCTCCATCTAATATTCTGCCGGCCTCGGTTGCACATGTGATCTCGGGGGATCCAGGTCGTGAGTCGCGATGTCCATCGGTTGTCTGCCATTCTTGCAACATGGCCAGCCCATTGGCATTTGAGTTTTTTAATGGATTCTATGATGTCTCTGACACTTTTCTTTTCCCGGATGTACTATGTTATCTTTTGTTTTTTCCATGTGAGGTTTAGCATAACTCTTTCATGTGCACGTTGCATGGTTCTCAATTTGCGGATCTGTATCTTTGTTAGATTCGATGTTTCAGCTCTATAAGTGACTATTGGGAGGATGCATTGGTTATATACCTTTCTTTTCAGGATTAATGGGATCTTCTTACTTCTGAAGATTGAGCTAGCTCTGTCAAAGGCTTGCCATCTTAGTGTGATTTTTCGCTTGATTTCTTCTTCTTTTGAGGGTACTTTACCTTAAAAAAACTAGTTTATTGTGAAATTGACTTTTTCGTGAAACGACATTTAGACGTGTGCTTGACAAATCACTTTCATTTTTTTTTTTAATTATAATTTGATTTGACTTCTTTTTCATTTTTCTATCTTCTTTTCAATTTTAATCAATTTTTTAATGATTTTTTTATTCATTGTGCTCACATGAAACAGCATTCCTATTTTAAAATTCAAAATTCAACCCATTCCTTCCTAAGTTTCATAAGTAAAATATTGTTTTGTAAAATTGGAAAAAATATACATACGTAGTGTTGGCAACTCGAAAACTTTTTGCGCTAGATCGTCCTCGAAATAGCGTCAAGAAACGCCAAAATACAATTAAAAAAAGTACTGCTAGCCATTTTATGCCTAAACAAGAATATATTCGCTTTGAAAAGGCCAGGAAATAGCTAAAAATTGGCTATAATTGCTGGGTGGAGAAAAATCAGTAGAATTTTTGCACTGCCAAAATAAGAAACACGCTAAATCTAGCATGAAAAAAACTAAATTGGCAATATTGTATACATGAACGACCAAGCAACTTTTTATATTTACTTATATTTTTTTACATTTAAGAGTGTGAATTTTATTGATTTTTTTGATATCTAGAAATATCGGTCGTATGTACGGATGGACACAAGTCGGGAGGTCGTAAGTCAGGGAGTACTAATATATGTAAATGTATCTTCTCATGCATGATCAAATCCGATCCACCAACAAGATTACAAAAAAATCCGATACAGTTGGTATTTTAATAGATACCCAATTATTCGACAGGCCAATACACGAATTATTTCTTGTTCAATAAAACTGGCGTGAGAACTTACATGCTACAAAGAATCATATTGTATACAAACTGGCGATTTTCTTACGTCTTTTCCTTTTCTACGTGGTATACACATTACGAATACGAGCTAGTTCATGCGGAAGGCCCAAATGGCACCTACCGATATTTAATCCAGAAGTAAGAAATGATTTACTCTAACAGTTAAATTTGTATCTCATTTTGATTCCTTGAAATTTACTATCTTTTTCAAGTGCTGCAACTCCATTCAACGCATTTTGAAAAAAATATTATCTCATTCAAGGCACTGATTGATACTGTGCAAGGAGAAAGGGTTCTGGTGTTTGTGAGTTTGTGTTTTCATTAAATGATTTTTTTTCTTTCAGGGTGGCCGCTGATACCCCGAGAGTGGGAAGGATAGGGACTGTTTGTGTGTTACTCCACCACTGCTACTACTACTTACTGCCTTTTCTTTTTCGGCTTCTATACTTAGAAATTATAGACTTTAATTATTGACCGAACCAGAAAAAAAAACAACCTTTTTTTCTTCCTGATCCAAGGAACTCCCTAGAAATATAGTTTCATATTCACCCCAGTCAAAAAAGCATAAAAGCGTTTTCTTGGGGTGAAACACAATTTTCAGGGAGAAATTTCTTTCAACCATTTCAAGCAAATTTCTGTTACTAAAGATGAAAAAAGAAACAACCCTTATAAGGTCTCTCTCCCCGTGGAACTGCAGTTAACAAGCTGATCTTGTTGGCCATTACTAACAAATGGAGTCTCTCGATGGAACCAAGATCACTTACACGAACGTCAATACACTTATTACACAATTGCACTCAATTGTCTTGTCTACATTTCAGAGAATGCTCGCCATGACCTGTGTTTATGAATCGTCCTAGTTCTTTACTTTGTTACTACTTGTCAAAGCATCACGTGAATTATATATATATATATATATATATATATGTGTGTGTGTGTGTGTATATATTTACGCATATGTCATACAAGAGGGTGCTGAAAAGTTATCGGTTCTAGTTCAGTTAATGAGGTGAATCAAATTAAAAAATGAGCGCAAGAATCCGGCAAATCAGCACTTTACAATATAAAAAAACATTCTGGCTAGAATGACAAAATAACGCTTAGATTTTCGGGGATGGGTTAGACCACAGTCATTCCTATCTTATTTGGGTTGAGAATTTTTTCAGCACACCTTGGTATATATTTGACACCTATTATCCCCCGAGATGACATGCGCAGTCGAGGCCGGCAGAATATTAGATGGAGAGACGAGCTACACAAATTTAGAAAGTACTGGCTCTGCAACGCCCATGATAGAGAAGTGTGATGAATCTTGGGGAAGGTCTATGTCCAACGACGGACGTTAAAAGACTGATGATCATGATCATCATCATGAAAATATCGGCGTTACTTCGAACCCAAGCCATCCTAGCCAGAAATTTAAGCGAGGTAATTTCATTATTTGAATTGGGTTTTTTATATCTTATTTCCCCACCTTTTTCCTGTTGTTTTTGAAATACAAAAAACATTGGTTCAAACCAGCCTTTTCTTAATATCCCAAATATTTAGACAAAAAAACCCTTCGATTTAAAAGACATAAATTCTCTTTGGCTATAACATGGCACGTTTTAGGCATTCTTTGGTCTTATTTGATCATTTTGTTCGGTTTCTGGATAGCTAATGCAATATGAGAATGTGTGTGTGTGTGTGTGTGTGTGCGAGGAGCCTGATGTTTGACCCTGAAAGTGAAGAGTATGCAGGAGGACGATGGCCATTTGATTGAACTACCGAGAACGCGATAAAAGGAATGTGAATCCTTCGAATTTCTGACTGGGATGGTTTATCAACTGGGATAGCTTGGGTGGAAAGTAACTCCCCAAAATACTTTATGATCAGTTTGAGATAGGGCCCATATTCCCCCATCTGGCCTAGGCCTATTACCAGCTTTGCACAGGCCTGTTTGCCAGGCTAGTTAACATATTATTTCTCGTTCTATACCAACCGACCTGGGAACACATTTGACAATATATAACATTATATGCCCATTGGAGTTTGACTAACTTCTCTCTACACACACTACGGAACACAGTGAATGAAACTGACATCCAAGAACGTCGATACTAACAAAAGCACAAAAATCTCCTCTGTAGATCAATGCTTCTTGACCTTTTTTTTGCTTCATGCTCCACCTCAACGGCTCACAAAATTGACATTCCCTTCACTATAATAAAACAGATTTAGTGATGAAAACATATGATAATGTAATGTTAAATTCAGAAATTTACTAACATTAAGAGTTTCAAATCAAGGAGAAAAAATTTGAATCAAATTAAAAATAACTTAAGCGACAAGAAAAAAATACTTAGTTCGGATCAGTGATTCTTAACTCTTCTACTTCGTGTCCTTCCTTGACAGCTAACAATTTTTTTCTTTATACTATAATAAAACAAATTAGGTGTTGAAGGGTATAGAAATGTAATTTTAGATTTAGAGCTGTACCATGTTTCAGAGTTTTAAATCAAGGAGAAAGACTTTAAATCAACGGGAACTAACTTGAGCGATAAGAAAAATACTTAGTTTAAATCAATGATTCTAAAATCTTTTGCTTCTTACCTCATACCTCGACAGCTCAAAATATATAATGATTCCCTTATTATGATAAGAAAATTTCATGAAAACGTATACGTGTGGAGATGAGTGTGAGTGTGAGGAAACTAATGCTTGACCTCAAAATAATCTGAAATTCAGAAATTTACCATAATGTTGAGTTTTAGATCAGGGAAGAAATACAATATTATCTAAAAATTATCAGATGAAAGTTTAAGGGTTAGATTCGATTTTCTGGAAATCACAGAAGCTTCAGTAGCTCAGTCGATAGAACAGTTGCCGTACATGGATAGGCTTCTCGATTCGCCAGACGTCTCGATTGTGAGCGTTGCGGAGCCAATACTATCTGAACTTGTCTAGTTTGTCACTCCATCTAATTTTTTGCCGGCAACAATTTCACATATAATCTGTAGGGATCCACGTTTTGAGTCGTGCTGTTCTTGCAACATGACCAGCCCATTGCCATTTGAGTTTCCTCATGGTTTCTATTACATTTTTGACCCCTATTTGTTTCCTTATTAACACCGCTGTCCTGTGATCTTCCCACGTGATGTCAAGTCTGATTTTCTCCCGTGCACTTTACATAGTTCTCAATTTGAGGGCCAACCTTCGATCAGGTTTCATGTTCCAGCTCCATAGGTGACTATCGCACTATATATTGCTTGTAGACCCTTCTTTCCAAAACTAATGGTATGTTCTTTTTCTCGGAGGTTAAGCTGGCTCAGCTGAAAGCTTGCCAATCTAGAGTGATTCTTCGTTTGATTTCTTCTTCCTTTGAGGAATTACACTTCTAAAGAAGGGTTTGTTTAATCTTTTTTTAATCCACTCGAAATCCTTAAAACATAGAATATGAGATAAACTCTTTACAATATATACAAATCATTTCACATCAAAAACAGAGTCTGTATAATCAATAAATACTCAAAACGATCTCGAAATGAATAAGAACAAAGTCCTACTAAGCGGCAAGCTACTACGGAGCCCAACAGATTGTTAGCTATACTCATTCAAAAATAGCCGCTTCTCTGGTAGTTTTCTGGAAACCGGATAGATACTTCGGTACTGCAGTCAAAAATTAAGAATAACTCCGTACGGCAGTGGTTTCAAAACTAGGGTCCACGTTTTACTAGGGTTACGCTGAATAATACTCGTGGGTCCGCAGAAGTGTTCTCTCTGAATCTGACATTGCGAATCTAGTGGCAACATTATCCATTGGACAGCAACTGAAAAACATAACAATTACACACAGATCTGTACTACATATTAAGATTTAAAGAAATGTAATCCGTTTTAAATGAAGTCAAACCTTGGTTTTTATTGTCGTCCATTAATTAGTTTGAAGACTAAATGTTGAAAATAGGGGCTAACAGAATATTTCTTCTACAGAAAAGGGTTTTTAAGTTTTCAAAGTTTCGAAACCACTGCCATGAAGATATCAAAAATCAAAGTTGATTGTGGACATGGTTGTGAAGAGGAAACCTAAATAGAGAAACAGAAACATTAGTATGAGCACTACAGGACACAGAAACATTAGGGCCAATGAAGAAATCCACAAAACACTGCAAAAATCCCATGTCACCCTTGAGGAAAAATATTTGCCTTCTTTTTTTTCTTTTTTTTTTTAATCGGCTGTGTCAGCCATTTATGAAAGTAGTTACGGTTGGCTCGTAATGACTAAAACACCTATGTCTTGATACGCCTAAATTTATGTGGACTAAATGAAATACTACAGACAGGATCACACCATTTGTTGAACAACCGCAGCCATCAAAGATGGTGAAGGGTTCTATCCTTTTTAAATATGTGTATGTATTTGCCAGTGTGCTTGTTTATGGCCACATAGATCAGTTTACAGACTTGAAAATTGGGATCAGTACTCCACTAAACCCGTTCTAATTTTTTTTTCTGGGGGAGTGGTTCTTATGATCTTTTGGGGGTTTTATCTTGGTGGGTTTAATAATAACATCTAGATTCTCCAAAATTTGGATGTTTCTAGTGTGTTTATTAATGGAAAATGACAACAGTGTCATGATAAGAATTTTTTCTGACCATATTTATTCTTCGATGCCATTTTTTCTTAGATAACTTCATATTTTGACGCTATGATTGCTCAGTCATTGTTTGTGATGGCAAATTATATCTATTGATGCATGCTTATTCATCTAAAATGCCAAAAATTCAATCATAAAAAGCTATTTTGATTAAGTCAAGAACCGCTTGTACGGACTTGATATAACGGAGCAACTAATTAGTGTGGAATTCACTGCGCATTCATGAATAGATACTCTCCCCAGTTTACTAAGTTGGCAGTGAAACTCCATTGAGTGAGTTAGTGTACTGTGTGACCATCGTCTCCACAGCTAAAAAGTACCCAGTGAGTGCAAAGCCCCACCAGAGCCATTGTAACTGAGAGCAATCATGCTACCAATTCAAGATAATACCGTATCAAAAGCTTGTAATGATATTCGTACATTGCATAATTATGGTTCACCGTAGCCCGTGCGTGTATTAGAACTAATTATTTTTGAAAAAAATATCTAAGATTATCTTGAGAAATTATTGAGAGTTATCTTTAAGAAAATAGATCTTTTATGTAAAATTATCACAAGATTTGGGCATTGTTGGTCCAAAATGATCATAAAGACCCCAGAAAGCACTCTCGTGAGAAGACAGAAGAAAACTGTTTGTAGATGGTGCCTAATGGTGAACTCATTGATATTTCTAAGGATGTAATGCCAAAAATTGACGAGGAGCGTCTAAACACATACGCACACACACATGCATACACACACACACACACACACACACAAAGAGAGAAAAATATGTTGCCCAAAACGCTAGTTGGTGGGGCTGGCCATTTGCAGGGATACTGCGGTACGGTTTTTCATCAGAGACATCATCAAAAGTTTAGAGAAAAAACTCATGTGCGGATTGAAACTGTCGACCCAAGCTGTCACCAAAACTCTCCACGCATGCTTCTTCAGTCTTGAAATTGGTCTGGCTGGCTGGTTATGGATACATGTCTGCATCACGTGTACAAGCCGCACCAATGGAGCAATAGGGCTGAAAATGCAAGCATCCACTCCTCAATATGTGTAGGAAAAAAAGGTTTTTTGTTTCTTCAACACCCAGCCCCCAAAAGGTTTGTCGTGGGGTTTCAATTTATAAAGTAAATGTATGCTAGATCCATCATAGATTTTTTTTTGTTTTTTTTTTCAATTCGCATTTTTAGTGGTTCAGCAGAAGACAAACCTGACAAAAGATGAGAAAAGTAAGTTATTCGTTGATCCCCCTTTTCCAATTTTTAATTGAGCACCCCCAACACATCATAAGACGTTGGTCACATGGCGGTTCCTATTGAGTGACTATCCAGACCTATTAGATACTGTCAACCCACATTGTCAACAAAACTGTCAAAATAGGTTTCTTGAGTTTTTAAACTGGTCTGGCTGATTTACTATGTATGAATACATATATCACGCATACAGGCAACACCAATTTGGCTGAACGGTTGAAAATCTTAACAATTACTCAATATGTCAAGAAAATACTGTTACCAGAATAATAGGTTTTTACAGATTGGGTTCAATTTACAATCCAAGTTTATGCTAAATTGGACACTATTTTTTTTCTCCAAATTTTTTTTTTTTGATATTTCGAACTTATTACTGATCCAACTGAAAGCCAAAGAAGTAACTTATTAATTAATCACCCTCATTTTCCTAATCTATTATTGATCACCCCAACATGGCATTCGACATTGGTCACATGACGTTTTCTATTGAGTGACCAACCAGACCTGATTACCATATTTATTTACGAGCCCCATGAACAGTTATTCAATAGAAAAAAAGTAATAAAACGTTTTAAATGATCAGTTATATAAATCTCAAAATATTTATGTACACTTCATTTCAACTTCTCTTGACAAAACTCGGAAACACTTCAATCCAATCGCTGCTCAAGCAAATACTTATCTATGATTCTTAATATTTATTTATAAGTCTCAAGAAGAGTAATTCGGCACAAAAAAAAATAACAGAACATTTAGAACAAACGATTATTTGAATCTCCAAATATTTATCTTCACTTCATATCAACAACTCTTGAAAACCTCAAAACTTCCGGAACAGTGCAATTCAATGAATATGGAAACAGGTCTGGTTAGTCAGTCAACAGATACCGTCCCGTTATCGACGTTTTTTGGTAGCAAGCTGTGTTGGGGGGGATCGATTAAAAGATTGGGAAAAGGGGTGACTGATGAATACGTTACTTCTCTCGTCTTTTGTTGGGCAGTGATTGCAAAAAATATTTATGAATAAAATTTTTAAAAAATGAACACGCGGGCATAAACTAGGGGATCAATTTTCTACCTTTTCCTATTTTCCCTCTGTGTCTTCTTTTTCTTCTTCTCATCCTTCTATTCGACATTTGATTTTCCCCCTCTTTCTCCCCCTCCTTCTCCCCCTTTTTTCTTCTCTTCCTTTCTTTGTCTTTTTTAATTTTCTTTTTCTTCTTCATCTTCTTTCTTTACTTTTCTTCCTATTCGTCTTTTTATTGTCCCTCTTCTTCTTTCGCCTCTTTTTTTTTGCAATTCTTTTCCTCTTATTCCTTCTTTCCTCTTTTTATTCTTATGTCTTTTTTCTTGTTTTCTTCTTCTTCTTCTTCTTGGTCAGCTTTTCTTTCACTATTCCTTCATTATTGTCCTCCTTTTTCTTATTCTTTTTCTTTGCTGTTCCTTCTCTTTGTCTTTACATTCTCCTCCTCATCTCTCTCTTTCTCTTTCTTTTACAGTATTCCTCCTCTTCGTATTTTTATTGTCCTCTTCCTTTCTTCTTCTTTTTCTCCTTGTTCATCCCCTCCTTCTTCTCCTTCTTCTTGGTTTTTTCTCCTTTTTGTTCTTGTCCTTGTTCTTCTTGTTCATCACCTCTTTCTTCTCCTTCTCCTTGTTTTCCCCTTTTCTTCTTCTTCTTCTTCTTCTTCTTCTTCTTCTTCTTCTTCTTCTTCTTCTTCTTCTTCTTCTTCTTCTTCTTCTCGTAAAGACACGTCAGCGATGTTTTTATTTTCTATGACAGAAGCCAATGGCGTTCTGCTTAAAGAAGATAGGAATGTGAACTTATTCATTTTGTTACGTGCCGAATCAATGGAATGAAGCCGGGTGGAAGCAGTCGGGGTAAGAAACGGGTGGCAATTGCACACTGAAATAAATTGAAAGAGAAGCGTGGGTGCGGGAGTGGGGAGTGAAGGAAGCGCGGGAAATAGCGAGAAAGTGAAAAAAAAAGATTGTGGATTGTATAAAGAGATGATTACTAGACTTGGTTTGACACCGAGATCGGATTTATGGAGCAGGCGACGGGGTTAGAACTCACTCTCTGTGGCTTGTTAGCCATAGCGTCATGTCAATTTCAGAAGAAAGAAAATGCTAAAAGAAAGGAAAAAAAGAAGTAAATAAAAAAAACCTAGCATTCCAAGGGAAATTATGAATCACCGAAACCCATATATGCTGATTTTTACCTCGTAAATCAAACAGTCGTGGTAGCAAAATTACTTTGAGTTGCTTTGATGAAAATACTACCTGTATGGTTTGAATCATGAATTTATGATTTTAAAGAAATAACAGGTTTGGTTAGTCACTCGATGGGGTGATCAATTAGAGGAAGGGATGATCATTGAATAGGTTACTTTTCATGCCTTTTAAGCTGTAATCATTATAAAGTACATACTTTCAAAAGACATGCATGAATGCTGCTGGACAGAAACTAAGGGTTCAATTTTGCATAAATTTTCATTGTGGGTCGAACCCCCTCATTAAAAACCAATTATGGGGGATTTTTTTCCTAAACGAAAATAAAACGTTTCCCCAAATCAAACGCTTGAAGGTGGGGATATGCAACATTTCAAGTTTTTGCTAGAAATGGTCACATAGATACTTACATATCTATTAGTGTGAGATCACATAAATAAACCAAACCCAGCAACAGTGATTAAACCAGTCTGTTGACGGTAACGGTGATCAATAAAAGGAAAGGGGTAGAAAAAAAATTAAGAAGCATGAAGAAAACCGAAAGAAGCGAAGAAAGAAAATTACTAATCATAAATAAATTAACTAAAATGTTAAAAGAAAGAGACAAAGAAAACGAAAGAAAGAGACAAAGACAGAAAGAGAGAAAGAGACTAAGAAAGAAAGAAAGAAAGAGACTAAGAAAGAAAGAAAGAAACAAAGAAGACAAAAGAAAGAGGCAAAGAAAGAAAGGTAGAGAGAAAGAAATATAGAAACAATTACTTTTAAGAGGTGGGAGTGAATATGTACAAGCAAGCCTTGTGCCATACACCACATTAGAATACTTGATTAGTAGTACACGCCAAAAATGTGTACGTGACCCTGGCTACTGCACGCTGGTGCTTTGTATGGCACGTACCATCATTCAGATGAAATTTAATAGCGCATAAAATCATTCAAGTTATACATAAGATAGTTGATAAATTTGATAATGTTAGTAAGAAAATGTACCAGGCTATTACACTCACCCTGTACCACGCGCTCTTTACCTGGAATATATCTTGTGCACTATACCAAGCTTTCTTGTACAGTGCAAACAAAATGTGAGAAGTTTTGGAAATCGTAAATGCATATATATTTATAATATAGCAACTACCGTGAACTTTTGACGAAAAGTGACATGTGTCTATAAAAACTCCGGAAACTTTTAATTTGTCAGTTTTATTGTAATAATCTCTGTTATTAATACTAATAAATATTGCAAAATGATTATCAACTGAAAATTATTTATGTAGGCAATATAAACCCGAAGGTAATCGTGGTTGAAAACTTGTTCACATGCCCGATCTGGAAAACCATGAGAATTCGCATAATAAAAAATTAGCCCGTAGTTACAGTGGTTTTTATGGGTTTTTTATACTTTATGCTTTACTGACTTAATTTATCCATTAGTAAATTTACAATTTTGGAATGATAAAGTGTTAGTTTATTAAAAGGGTTTGGGTACAAGTTTTGGGGGTTTAAGGGACCGGAAACAGTTTTTGTAGCCGGGGGAGGGTCAGCTAAGAGTATTCGCAGATTTAGTGCATTTGTGCTCCCTGGCGACTGATGCCCCTACGAATGACAAGGGAAAACTGTATAATGTACTACTGCCAATAATAAGTTAATCTGACAGAGGAACTGGTAATAGAGCATAGGTAGATAACTAAGAGGAGAGTAAGGAGGATCCATACCATTGCAGGGTGAGCTAGGCGAGGAGGACCTTCAACTTTTTAAAAGAGTTTGAAAAGTCTTCCTCCAGGATCACCATCGGCTGTTCTGTCATGTGTTACTCAATCGTGTCCATGGTTTGAAATCTCCTTTTTCTCCTGGGGAGAGGCCAAAAATGGCGGGGAGCTTAACCTAGACTGTGAGGGACTGACAATCCTGGTTGCTGCGATGTTTTGCCAAAAAAGAGCTTGTGCAAGACGTGAAGAATCGATAGGCTTGGTCATTGTGCATTACACAGCACGTCCGTCCACTGTCCAGCGTCTCGCTGGAAGTAAGTTCTGAGGAAAAAAGAAAGAGAGAATAAATCTGAAACGACTGAGAATAAGGTAAGTTGACCAAGAGTAACAATAACATCTTCCTTTACTTACTAGTGTATGGGGGAGTGAAACACACCACTTCTATTTCACATATTGCAAGAAACTCGAACTCTGAAGCGTGGGGAAATTCGTGACATGTGAAGTCTAGCCAGCGTTTTATAATATTTTTCTCCTGCAGAATAGTGGATTTGTTTCAGTTGAAGAGTCCATAGTTTCAAATGGTTAGTAAAAGGTATATTTACAGTAAAATGCTTACCGCTGAGTGGAAGAATTCAGTGTCAGGACAGAAGAAAGCTCACACTATGCACTATATAAGTATATTAACATGAATATGAGTTGGTATCTATATTGGTAAAGTAATCGCACTAACAACGGTCAATAAGATTAACTTGCTGGTCATTGCTATATGACGTACGTCCTGACCTGTTTTTGTTTTTGTTTTCTTTTTTTTATATGATTAGTCTAGTATAGCTTCGTATCTGACTACCAATAGTAGCAGATCAAACCAAGATTGAACTCACTGAAAACAGCCAGCAAGATTAATTCACATCTATATTTGGATTGTGACTCGTCCTGTTTCGTTTTTCTTAGAAAAGAATACTGGATTTGTTTATTGAAAGAGGTGTTTAGTTTGAAATGTTGCATTGGAAGTAATTTATCAGCAAAATGTTACATCTCTTTGGAAGAGTCAAGTGTATCTGACAGCGTACTAGAAAAAAAATACACTGTTTCTTATTAGAGTAGATCTTTATTTCCGGTCCACGCTGTCTTAGACCAGTGGTACTCAAGTTTTGTTCTGCGGATCCCTAGGATTCTTTTCCAGGGTCTATGCAAAAGTAACATAATATATCTAATAATTCTTCATTGCATAAAGATACCTTTATGACTTTTATATGTCTATTTTATTTCTTCAACGCGAACAGTACATTTTATAAAAGAAGAAAATTGCCTTTTTTGATTAAAACATCTTGGTTATTCCTATGGCACGAATGTTCGCCAGTTAGTGGTCGTTCATATGTCTATTTTCCTCAGTAATCTTCGTCCTTACTTTCCTATTTGAGTGTGTACCTTCTATTTGGTTTTGTAGACATTCTGATAATTCCATATACAAGGCCAAAACACACTAGTTATATATACATATATGTTTTGGGAAAGCTGACAATATGGAAGAGGAAAAAAACTCGAGACTACTTAGTATATATCAAATCTTCTATCAAAGAGTGTAATAGCTAACGTACGTTTCACCCGTCTTGGGTTTCGTCAGAACTTTGGAAGCGAAAGTTGGATTGTTTGAAATGGTCAGAATTACAGAGATGCCAGGATGATTGTTCGAGCGGACAAATGTTTTTATTACTCTGTTTTTTTTCTGATGTATTGAATATAGTAAATAGGGTCTCTAGACATATGGATGTCCTTTTTAGTAGATAAGATTGTTTCTCCTCACGTATATATATATATATATAGAGAGAGAGAGAGAGAGAGAGAGAGAGAGAGAAAGAGAGAGAGAGAGAGAGAAAGAGAAAGAGAAAGAGAGAATCTTTTTTGGAGGGATTTCCAAAAAAATTCAATCATTGAAAGAAGTTCCCTGAGCAGTTTAAGTTTGAAGACTATTGCCTTAGACTGACGGCCAGGATGAGTTACAATAAAGAAGCAACTAAAATTAGAAAGAATGAAAATACTAATCACGAATTATTGATAACAATAATGGTTTACAATTCTTCGTATCATGAAAGTAATGTTTTAGATCTATCTCTATTAAAGGCTTTTCGGTTAGTCGGTCTGTCTCCAGGTCGAGAAATAAGAAAAGGAATGGATGTTATGTCATTAAAGGTGTGACATCAACAATGCTTTGATAATGGTAATTTGTGAGTTCGACATTTTAGTATTAAAAAAGCCATTTACGATTTTCATTGAAAATTATAAGCTCCGAATATTTCTATATCACAATATTTACAAGTATGAGAATCACTTGACTCAAACTGACTACTTGCTCTTCTTCCACCCCCTTTCTACTACTATCACTGCCGACGGTGGGTGCATCCTTATACTTATTGTTCTTGCTTTTAAAAAATGTTGCTGCTGCTAATACTACTTGTGTAAAAACAATCGTAAATATGGTGCCGGAAGATATCAGGGAGTGGTGAAGAGTGAGCTTAAGCATTAGATTTGATCTTCTTCCAACCGGAAAGTTCTCGTTACTCAGTCGGTAAGAGCAGCGGTTACGGTTAACCAGGCTCCCCTGAAGCAAAAAGGACGACAGTCTTAGTCTCACCGAGAGTTAATCGTTTATTTCTTCTCTGCACTGTTAACTCATTGCCGTAGACTAACAGCCTGAGTGAGGTTGGGATAAACATTGACTAAAAATTGAGATGATAAAGATACTGGACGAATTAATCACTGTCGTCAATATGAGTAAGTAGAGTTTTTTTTCCCCCCACAAATCCACGATTTTAATTCTGCAATGACTTTTGTAAAAATCGACTAATTTTCATAAAAGTTCATGTTATCTTGCAGAGACCTTTATTTTGAGTGACATTTATTTAATTACATTGTATAACGGAAATTGCTATGAAAAACGCTGGATACAAATTTTTAGGGAATTTTTTCTTCAATTCTGATACAACGTAATGTACGCCTAAATCATAGAAGCGAATTGCCAATAACTTTCCGTATACACTTTTTTAGCCCTAGGAATGTTACTTTTTAAAGAAGTACAAGGATTCTCCAATTTGTAAACAAGTAATAAGAGCTTTTAGTGTTGGAAATGGTAGCCACATCCCAGGTTAGTCACCCAATAGAAACTGTCATACAACCAATGAATTTTGGCAGCATGCTGTATAAAGTTGATAAAAAAAATTTAATTCAGAAAAGGGAGTGATAAATCAATGAGTTACTTTTCTTGCCTTTCGTTGGGTGGTGATCTCTAAAAAATCCACATTTTCAAAAAGCAATCGTGAATGCTGCTGGATATGAAAGAAAGGACCTAGCATAAATTGACATTGCAAATTAACCCACACTAAAAACCTATGGGGGGTAATTTTCAAAAAAAAAATGTATGAATTTTGTTCTAGATATAATAGACTATACATTTTCAGTCTTTAGTTCCATTAATACGACCAGTATGCGTGATACATACATACATAGCCAGCCAGCCAAACCAACTAAAAAACTGAATAAGCCAATGTTGACAGTGTTGGTTGACGGTTTCTGATCATAGTTGACTTAGGGTAAGTTCAGAAGAGAGAGGGATAGACATAGACTGAGAGAGACAGAAAGACAGAGAGAGAGAGAGAGAGAGAGTGAGGAGAGATACAGAGAGGCAGACAGAGACAGAGATGGAGAGAGACAGAGATACAGACAGAACATCTGACAAATGATAAAAGTTCAGAGGCAGTATTCTCAGACGAGAGGGCGGGGGTTAATCATTGAGAAGGGCGAAAGAGAGACCAAAAAAAACGTGAGATACCATAATACATATTTAGCTATACCGCTATATTTTACGTCTTCCTTGTCTTTCCTGAGAGAAAGGAACAGATGCCATCCATTACGTTTATTTTATTGTCATTTGCCCAACCCATCAAGGTCTCTGCCCTTTTCCCTTCTTCTTCCCATCAGTCCCGTCTGGAAAACATGAAACAAAAAGGAAAATACTCAACGCTCTCTTCAGCAAGTTTACCGTAACACGATGGACAAGACTAGTTTTAAGATTTTAAACTATTTCGATTTTTGTGAAAACATTTTTCCTTTAGCTGAAAAGGATCGTCATGTTTGTACATGGAAGGGAACATATCAAAATAGTATCTAGATATTTTCTAGATAAAATGGCTTGAAAATCTAGACTATTCTAGATATAATTTGAGTTAGTTCAGATATTAACTAAAAACTATCATCCTCAACTATACATTTTCTCTCTCTATCAATCTATCTACCTATCTATCTATCAATCTAACTCTCCCACCCTCTCTCTTTATTTTTCAATTTCTATCTCTCTCTCCTTTCCTTTCTTTCCCTCTCTCTTCCTTACCTTTTTTTCTCTCTCTCTCTCTCTCTCTCTCTCTCTCTTTCTTTCTTTCTCTCTCTCTTTCTTTCTTTCTCTCTCTCTTTCTTTCTTTCTCTCTCTCTTTCTTGTTTTCATTAATTGATGGCGTGGGAATAGAATCTGCCCCCTTCTCTCTCTCTCTCTCTCTCTCTCTCTCTCTCTCTCTCTCTCTCTCTCTCTCCCTCTCTCTCTTTCTCTCTCTCTCTCTCTCTCTCTCTCTCTCTGTCTCTCTCTCCCTTTCTTCCCTGATTTCTCCCTATCCATTATTTCAAATTTTTCACTTTTTAGTCTTAACAAGAAGTCTAAAATTGTCATTGTTGTTAGATGAGGAAAATAAGGTCAAAACTCCAAAGGAATTTGACGAAGATCAAATTTTGCCCTTCGCAGTTGAGCCATAGAACTAACATGACTGAAATCCCTACCAATTACTTCTAATGGGTTTTCGTGGGGACGTATCTGCGATCGGACATAAGTCGATATCCCTTCAATTGACGTGTGTCTCTATGCCAGACATAATGTTGTTCAGATATGGTTTGTTATTAATAGCAAAAACTGTTCGTGGGGACGTATCTGCGATCGGACGTAAGTTGAAGGGTCTTCAGTCAACTTATGACTCTAAGCCAGACACAATGTTATGGTTTGTAATTTATTGCGAAAACTGTTTTCTTGAATGTATAAAATCGGCAGAATTATACATATTTTATGTTATGTATACTCATTTAAAGCCTGCTTAGGAAACGAAACAACAATATATTAATACCACAGAAAAATTATTTATAGGAATTAAACATTTACTTACATTAACCTTGCCAGATTAAATCAGCAGCTGCAGACTTTTATCAGCTAAATTGGGGGGGGAGCCACCAGATATAGCCGAAAATGGCTAATTCGGCAATCCTAGCCAAGTTCTAAAGAAGGAGAGTAAGGTTCAGGGGAGAGAGAGTCAGTTGAAAAAGGAGAGTGAACGAAAAACGAAAATTGGAGAGCAAAGTCTGATGAAAAATTATAACCAGAAGAATTAATAAGAGGGTGGAGAGAGTGAGGGGCCCCTCAAGGGATTAAGAGTACAGGGAGTGAAAAAGGTAAGTGAGGAGTCGCCCTGAGTCTGGATAGCGAACGAAAGATTGAGAAAAGAAGAGCTTAAAACTGATAGATAGATAGATAGATAGATAGATAGATAGATAGATAGATAGATAGATAGATAGATGGATAGATAGATAGACGGGGGAGAAAGAGAAAGAAAGAGGCAAAAAATTGACAAAATAGAAGAGGTAGAGAAAGAGCGTTGGGATAGATAGATAGATAGATAGATAGATAGATAGAGTGGGGAGAAAGAACGAGAAAGAAAGGGGCAAAGAAGAAGGGGCTGAGAAAGACTATTCGGTAGATTAAGATAGAGAACAGACTGAGATAGATTTAAACAACTGATAGATAGATAGATAGATAGATAGATAGATAGATAGAAATAGAAAATGAACAGGAGAGACTGAGTAAGACTGTTGGATAGAGAACAGACTGAGATTGATAGATAGATAGATTTAAATAGACTGAGATAGATGGATTGATAGACAGTGAAATAAAAAGAAACAATAGAATAAAAAAAGAAAGAATAAAAGATGTTGAGAAAGGCTGTTAAGATAGATAGATAGATCGATAGATAGATAGATATGAACATACCGAGATAGATAGATCGATAGATAAATTGTGTGTGACAGAGAGAGAGAGAGAGAGAGAGAGAGAGAGAGAGAGACTACATAGAGCGGGGAAGACGGAGCCTAAGAATGAGGAGAGTAAAGCACTGAAGAAAGGTGAGAGTAGCAAGAGGTGAAGAAGAACAGGGGAGAAAGACTGTTGAGCGAGAGAGGGAAAAAGATAGTGTGTGTGTGTGTGTGTATGTAAGAGAGAGAGAGAGAAAGAGCAAAAGTGGGAGAGAGGTGGGAGAGTGAGAGAGGGGGGGCAGATGTTCACGCTTTTGTACAATAAGAGAAGATAGCTTGTTGAGGATGTATTCACAATTCCTGAATAACTGGGACATAGCCGAAATGCCAATGTGATGTCCTATTCGATATGACCTTAAAAACAAGCCCGGCATATCGGACAGACAGACAGACAGACAAACGGACGGTCAGCAACATTCGCTGGGAGGGGTAGGGGGAGAGAGACAGTGAGAGAGATATAGATAGAGAGAGGGTGAGAGAGAGAGGGAGAAAAGGCACATATTAATACATGCTATGAAACAGTGACATTAATAAATTTTTTTAAAAATCAGGAATAAGCGGGTAGACGTCGCTCGAATCAGGTAAGCATGCGCAAGTGAGTATGGACATAAGAATACAGATTAAAATCATTCATTGACAGAAGCGAAACATTAATGTGCATATTCGGCGTCATTCTCTCCCTCCCTCTTACAACACACACACACGCACACACGTATATATATATACATATATTTATGTATTTTATACATTATATCACATATATTACTACGAACAACCAGAAAAACACCTTAATA
This sequence comes from Thysanoteuthis rhombus, assembly GCA_963457665.1. Taxonomy (NCBI): domain Eukaryota; kingdom Metazoa; phylum Mollusca; class Cephalopoda; order Oegopsida; family Thysanoteuthidae; genus Thysanoteuthis; species Thysanoteuthis major. The sequence continues at coordinate 30,728,320 of OY735239.1, forward strand.
AAAAATGTGAAATGATTTCAAAACGCAGACGTGGAAACAAATATATACTGACACACGCTATCTTAAAAACCCAAAATACTTATTACTGTGTACTTAAAATTACAAATAGTTTTACATTTATTTAACGAAAGGAAATGGGCAGCATATAAAATCAAAGTAAATGCATTTGAATATATATTTATTTTTAGTTGAAAAATAATATGATGAAGTTTGCACATCAAGAAAATAAGAAGATAGAAAGTGAATAAGTCGCATGACGTGCTAGAGCTGCAAAAGAGAAGGGCAAAATTTTTTCGAAATTATTGTTGTATACAATCGATTGCTTGGAAGGTTGGAAAAAATCGACGAAACAACCTTCCAGAATATAGCGATATACATTATCAGTATATAACCATATACATGTGTCTCTGTGTGTTAACGATAGGGTATGAGAGTAAAAGTACATGGAGACTTCACTTGTTAATTATTTAATTTATGAAAAAATTAATCAATATGCCAAGCAAGTTTCGGGAGGGGTTCCCATCTTCAATTGCATATGTGTACCTTTCAGTGGTTAAAATGGTTTCCGCAGCAAACAAATTTAGTATCAGATGTTTTGTTTTGGAAGCAGAAGTGGAAATCGAGAGAGAGGATTCTTTTTCGGTGATAATAGTGAGTCCGGACAATGAAGAAATCTGTGTTGGTATGTTTGGATATCCTGTTGGAAGTAGTAACAGCAGTTATGGGTATTTTATTAGTTGAGCCGATCAGAGGGAGCATTAGTTGTCACGGAACTAGGGAGCCGGATAGAAGTTTAGTCTTAGACTGGGTGGGTGCTTAGTAAGTTGGAGATGAGGTTATCTATGGTATTGTTCCAGCGAGGTCAGGGGGCCTTTATTACTTATGATCGAATATCTTAAGGAAATGTATGTTTTATATATATATATATATATATATATATATATATATATATATATATATATATATATATATATTAAATTTCTATTTCGGGAAATTTATCTATTTATATATGTGTGTGTGTGTGTATGTGTGTGTGTGTGTGAATATGATATCCATCAATATTACTGAGTAGACAATACTTGAATTTAAATGTAAAATACTTGATGCTTATGCTCGCGCAGTGTGATATTACGTGACACTATTTACTTGAACAAACGAACTTTTCAAAATTGTTCCATTTAAGATTACTGCTTTGTCGAAGCCGAAAGGCGAAACTTGTTGATATAACAAACTTTTTTCAAATATTACTATTTTCTGTATTGTCCACTCAGTATATATATATATATATATATATGTGTGTGTGTGTGTGTGTATGTGTGTGTGTTGTGTGTGTGTGTGTGTGTGTGTGTGAATGAATGAATGGATGGTTTTGATTCGTCGAAAAAGACTTTTGGGAGTGTTTTTTGTCAGTAATATGACTATAGACAACAGAGCCTGTGTGTGGAATAACCCTCCAGCCCGAGCAATGGTTTTAAGGTGTAGAATGGAGTGGCACAGATAGGAGCGAGGCTTCTTTGCCATTGGTTTGACATGAGTTTCCCTCTACTGCCTGAGCCAGTTGAGAGGTCAACCACCCATTTGTAAGATCGATATAAGTAGTTATACCAAAGAAAGTAGACACACACACACACACACACACACATATATATATATATATATATATATATATGCCTCGTGGTACTGGATGGGATAATGGAAAGTCTATAGTCACACTGAAGAGTTGTAATACAACGAAACAGCTGTCTGTGGATGACAATGATTAACGCTCCTTTATTCAGGGTTGAGCACTCTTTAAGTGAGGTAACTCGCCCATTGTAAGCTTATGCAATGCTCTTCCATAGGAATTAGCGCACTCTGGTGGATAGGGAATTTATGCGTAAATAAATATATCGCTTAAATTCAGCCTTACTGTTCGTCCAGTTCCGTAGCTCAGAGGTAGGATATCGGCCTCAAGCGAAGGTTTCAATCCTGCCTTGTGGTCCTGGATGAGATAATGGAAAGTCTATAGCCACACTGAAGAGTTGTAATACAACGAAACAGCTGTCTGTGGATGACACCATATATATATATATATATATATATATATATATATATGATCAGCCTAAGTTGAGGCATATACAAACTAATTGCCAACAGAGGGCACCGTAATCACAAGGCCGGATGATGGTAGTATGGGCACCCTTGGCTGCTATTCAAACCGGGGCCCTCCCATCAGAATGATTACTAGTGTAAGTAATCAAGAAATTCTATCGAATTGGTTTTTTATCACATACTCATTATTTGCAATTTCACAACCAGTTGCTTGGTGGTTACCGCTAGAGGTTGAGTGACAGCAATCCTCAAGCCTCCTGTCCTACTCTCCACTCTCTCATAGTCCACAGTGGTACCATGGTTCACAGTTTCACACCAGTCTCCCGGTGGTTCTCGCTGAAGGCTGAGTGACAGTAAGTTTCCTCAGGTCTTCAGCCCTCCTCTTATCACATCTCATCTCTCCCTTGCCTATCACAGCAGTGCTATGGTTCTCACTCCCACTATCATTTGGGTGTTTTGGGGTTGTTGTTTTTTTGTTTTTTGCTTTTTTTCTTCCTCCTCTAATAGGCCACTGCTAATAGCTGGGTCGTAGATCTCAAATTTCTAGCACTTCCCTCAGTATTCGTGCAGTTCCTAGCAGTGTTGTGGTCTGCACAATCTCAATCCTTCCTTTTATCCTTAGTTCTTCCAATTTCGCTTCCAGTGTCTTTGGTACGGTTCAGAGTGCACCTATTATCAGTGGTACTACCCTATTACATCGTACGAGTACAAACATTTCTCATGGCAATTTATTCCTGTTAACTAATTGGGGGTGGGGGGCACCTGAATATTGTTTTATAAATATCTATAACGAACGTATGTCCAAAAAATAACCGAACTTTTGAAAAAGTTCATCAAGGAGACGTCTTATCGTGCTTACAACTATTATCTTGTGAAGCAGTGACTTTGGACTCTTGCATTAAAAAAAATGCATCACGTGACGTTGGTTAGTATTTGTGATAAGCGTACTCAGGTGAATGAGTGTGCGGTGAGCTTAAGGATTTTTGATTCCAAATCAATGGACAACGATCACATTAAGAGACTGTAGTCTGTGATCCATGGAATTCATTGTTTGACTTCTAGTTTTACTGACGTGCACATGAAGCTGGTAAATTATGCTGTGCCTCACACGGAGAGACCACAAGACAGCACAGTACATCCAGGAGAAGATAGGAGTCAGTGACATCATAGAATCCATTAAAAATCTCAAATGGCAGTGGGCTGGCCATGTTGCAAGAATTGCAGAAAACCGAGGGACTTCGCGACTCACAACATGGATCCCCAGAAATCACATTTGTAACCTAGGCTCTGCTACGTCCATGATAGAGAAGTATGGCGAATCCTGGGGAAGTTCTATGTCCAACGACGGACATTGAAAGACTGATGATGATGATGACACCTTCGAAAACTTTTATACAAATGTTCAAAGTCACTGTTACACAACATAACTGTAGAGAGCACGCTAAGACGTTTTCATTTGTGCGCCGTTCCAAGAGTTCAGTTCCATTTTGGACAACTCTTGTATTTATAGGTTCGTTAGGGTTACCTACCAGAAAACAATCGCTAACATGTAGTGATCAACAACCTTATCTCACAAACCATTACTATAGAAGCGAGTTCGTGTGATTATGATGATGGTGATGATGGTAGCGAGATGATATTGATGATGGGTAGTGATGATAGTGATGGTGCTTGTGCCCATCATCATCATCGTTATCATCATAAAGATTATAAAATGACACGCCCAATATTTTTCAACAAGATCTACCAGGGTCAATCCAAATATGTCTCCTACAAATGGAGGGAAGTTTATGTTGACCAGCGCAAGTGTGAAAAAGCCAACAATACAAGTGCCGATTGTTTTTTCGTCTTTTTCATTGTTAGAAACCGTCAACCAAAACTGTCGAGAGAGGTTTCTCAGTTTTTAAGGTGGTCCGGCTGACTGTTTATGTATGTATGTACGTATCACGCGTATAGGCTGCAAAAATTGAGCTAAAGAGCTGAAATTTTCAACATTCACTTCATATGATGTCTTCAACAAACACCTTTTTTGGTTCTGAAAAGCCCCTTCTAGATAAGGTCCACATGTTGGGGGATCAATTTACTGTGTAAGTTCATGCTTAATTGATCCCCAGTTTGTGCCAGCATTCATGTTTGAATTTTCCAAAATCAAGACTTTCTTAGTGATCACTGCCCAACAAAAGACGAGAGGAGTAACTTATTCACTGATCAACTCTTTATCCGATATTTTGATTGATCACCCCCAAATCGGCATACTGCCAAAAGACGTTGGTCACGTGATGGTTTTCTGTTGAGTGACCCACTAACCAGACCAGTATAGTTACGATTTCATTCTTTACTTTGAACTACTCTGTTCAGTTTCTTAAGATCAATGAATATTTCTTATTTTCATGTGATTCACAGCTAGAATAAGTAGATAATGATGATGATGATGATGATCATCATCATCATCATCGTCATTCTTTTATCGTCCGTCGTTGGACATAGACCTTCCCCAGAATTCGCCACAATTCTCTATCATTAGCGTTGCGAAGTCACCATTTCCTTAATTTGTCCAGTTCATCACTCCATATTTTGTTCTGTCGGCCTCAGTTTCTTATGTGACCTCTGGGGATCCATGTTGTGAGTCGTGAAGTCCATCTGTTATCTTTCATTCTTGTAACATGACCTGCCCATTGCCATTTGAGTTTTCTAATGGATTCTAAGATGTCTTGGACTCCCGTTTTCTTCCTGATATACTGTGCTGTCTAGTGATCTCTCCATGTGAGGTTGAGCATGATTCTGTCATGCGCACGTTGCATGCTTCTCAGTTCGTAGGTCTGTCTCTTGATTAGGTTCCATGTTTCAGGAAATTGCTGGTCCAAACAATTTCTAATTCGACACTGAACTACGTCGTGCGCTGAAAATAGATACGGCGAATGCTAACTCAGTACAATGGTTAGTTGTAGAGTAATCTCGGTAGATAAACACGCTTAAAGATATCTTTTTTTAGTTAGATGACGTAATCGAAATATTTCATGTGTAACAGCCCCAAAACATAGGAGGTGAAAAAAATAGACCTGAGGATAGTAAGATAACTGTTTTGAAAAGGTATACGATGACTGACGTACATTGTAAGGTGAATCGCCTTATATTGATTTTTGTGACAAAGCAAAAAAAAAACCTCGTTACTTACTTACTTATAGTGTAATGTAATGCTTCAGTATTGTTACATTCTCGCGAAATCCACCGTGTATATACTTACAGCACATATGTCTCCTCGGTGCTTCTGGTTTGTTGGTCTCTCAGTACGTGGCCTGTTCTTTGGGACAGGGAGAACTTCACGCATCTGTGACACGGGGAGAGTGAGTAGAGTTGGGGTTAGCAGTATCGCCTAGACCAGTGATTGCGAACCTATTACACGGGTGTCGATCATCATTATCATCATCATTATCTTTTTCTGGCGTCCGCCCCGGAATTCGCTTGATCTATCTATCATGGGCGTCGCCAATACTTTCTGAACTCGTCTAGTTCGTCCTACAATCTCATATTTTGCCGGCAATGATATCTTTGGATCTACGCGGTGCATCACGATGTCTGACGATTGTCTGCCATTCTTGTAATATTGTCAGCCCATTGCCATTTTAGTTTTGGGATGGTTCGTATGATATCTCTGACTCCTGCTTTTTCTCTAATCAACTGTGCTGTCTTGTGGTCTCACTGTGTGATGTTGAGCATGGTTCTATTAAGTGCACGTTGTGTGGTTCTCAGTTTGAGGGTCAATCTTTTGGGTTAAGATCCATGTCCTAGCTCTATAGGTGACTATCTGGAGGGTGCATTGATTATAGGCCCTCCTTTTCAGGACTAGTGGGATTTTTCTGTTTTCGGAGTTTGAACTTGCTCTACCGAAAGCTTGCCAGCCTAGAGTGATTCTTCACTTGATTTCTTCTTCTTTTGAGGATTTCATGGAAATTCGTTGTCTTGGGTAAGTCTACTTTCTTCACACCTGCGTTTTTGATATTGATGCATTGGTTATATACCCTTCTTTTTAGAATTAATTGGATTTTTTTGTGCTGAAAGATTGAGCTTGCCTTTGGTCACCGCTACATAACACTCCAGTCACTGGCTTGATAAAACGTCCCATTGGCGCCCAAATTAAAAAGGTTGGTTCTTTTATGGACACACAGCGTAAATGTTTAATTAATTCCGGGTTACACATCGTGTTTCTAGAGTTTAAGGTGGGTTTTGCATACAATAATATCACATAATCGGAATGCATTAGGTTTTCCGAGAACTGCTGATCCAAATACCTTCAAATTCGACACTGTCATGCCTTGTGTGCTGACTAATATATGTGGCGAATGTAGTTGAGTAATATCCCCAGAAAGAAAGTAAAAAAGAGAGCAGACAAAACAGTGTTTATAATTCACGTATACACTTTACATATTCATACACACATACACACACACACACACACACACATATATATATATATATATATATATATTATTGTGTCATCCAAAGATAGCTGTTTCGTTGTATTACAACTCTTCACTGAGGCTAGAGACTATCCATTATCCCATCCAGTACCACGAGGCAGGATTGAAACCTTCGTATCCTACATCTGCGGTCAGTAAGGTTGGATATAAGCGATATATTTATTTTAGCATATACTCCCCATCCACCAGAAAGCTCTCACTCTCTCTCTTTCTTTCTCTCTCTCTCTCTCTCTCTCTCTCTCTCTCTCTCTCTCTCTATCTCTCTCTCTATCTATCTATATATATATATGTATATATATATATATATATATATATGTATATATATATATATATATATATATATATATATATATATATTGCATTTCGGACGATATTTTTCCTTTCATATTTGATGCAATGATTTGTTTTGGGCGTTATAGCGGACATTAACTTGAAGAATAATTTTTGACATTATTAATATTACCATCACAGAAACAAATATTGACAAATGCTGTCAAATATTGTATATACAACGTTGTAAGTTTCAAACAGAGTTGGTTCTTTTTCTTGTTGAAACATTCTCATTGAAGTTATTAAGTTGCAGAACAAATAGAGAGAGGAGTGGTCAATGTTGGACACACACCTCCATCAATTCAACAAGCTTCGAGCTGAGCCATCTCGCAACAATCTGGGAAGCAAATAGCTTATTCTGTTGAATATGCTGCAGGCCAGTAAGGCACATACTTCAGCATTCTTGGCAAATATTGGCTCTCAGGACACTGCAAACTATATGTCTGGTGGTGCTTTGCATAGTATCCATCATATCCCGTCAAAGACTCCCATTTCAAAACATTCTAATGAAGACTATGGCTTACGATTCCTGGTTGGTGCCATGTTGAGCTGGCTCAAGGCGATAGATGCCGAATGGTGACGTAGGTTATACGAACCACTACGAAGGATCGGTTCTTGACTTGAATAAGCTTCCACAATTTTCATCATCTTCGACATTCTCTAGACATTGACAAAATCTCCTGTGCCCCACGAATACACGAGCACGTAACATGTGTTCTTCGACAAAATACCTCTGTTAGCACACGGAAAGATTTCGTAGCCCTTTTACTAAATTATGTGTATTTGATACTTAATATATTTGGTTCTTAAAAGGCGAATATATATATAACAACAAAATACTTATATATAATAGAAAGTCAAGTACTTACATTTATTGTATTTATAAATGCATCCTCCAGTACACAAACGAGTTGGTTTAGTTGATAACTTAGTAGAAACCGTCAACGTCTTTTGGCAGCATACCGTGTGGGGATGATCAATTAAAGTATTTGTATAAGGTATAATAAGTGAATAAGTTACTTCTCTTGTCGTTTGTTCAATCATTAAAATATCTAAATAAAGAAAAAAGCATGGACCCAGCAAAAACTAGGGGCTGATTTAGCATAAACTTACATCACAAATTAACCCCCCAAAGGGGATTTTAAAAAACAGAAAAATGCATTTATTTTTCAGATTAAAGGAGTAAATGTTGAAATTTCCAGTTCTCTAGCTCCATTTGAGTGACCCATGTACGTGTGATACATACATACTCAGCCAGCCAGAAGGACTAACTTGAAAACTGAAGAAACCTTTGTTGAGAGTTTTATTGACAGTTTTGGATGACAGTTTCTAATATATATATATATATATATATATATATATATATATATATATATATTCCTCTCTTGCATTTAATAATTGATTTTATTACTGGATGACGCTGTACCATGGTTGCCAATTTAGATGTGATTTTTTCAATTTTTCGATTTCGGAAGTCACTGTCAAATTTGAAAAAATTGGCTTCACTGGACATCAAAGAATAGAAAAAAATTGATAAAACATCGAGATATTGTCAACAATGGACTCACAAGTTCAGAAAACAAAACCCAAAAAAATACCTTCTAAATTAACAACCCTGCGTCGTACTCTTCTGCACTAATCATTTAAAGAAAAAAACACACAAAAAAATAGCCAAAGGAACTGACAAACAAAAAGGTGCCAAAAAAAGTTTCTTTTTCCGGCACTGTTGTATGATGCGACCATATTCACTAGTGTCACGGATATGACGCTTTCAGACTGTTGATAACCTAATTTGCCTGGTCGCCTTTGAAGTCCTACTAATCACAGTTATTATTTGCATTATTATCACGGCTATTAATAGTCGTACCAATGTTTTAGTACAGTAACTATCTGCTAATATAGAATTTAGGGAAAACGTCCTTTTTGTAAAAAGGTCCGAGCAGAGTTTGGGCCAGGTTATCCATTTGTCATGGGCCAATGATTTTGGGGTCCTACTCCCCCTGGTAGTAGCAAGAAAGGGAATCTTTTGATAAAGAATGTTGGTATAAAATGAGTGTCCACTAGTCGTAACTATATTTTAGTACAGCAATTATAAGCTAATATCAAAATTAGAGCGAGCGTCGATGTTGGGAAGAGGCCAGACTGAGTTGAAGGTAGTTAGGTCAGCTGGCATGAGTTAAAGAATTTGAGTGAGCCTACAACCCCCCCAAAGAAGCAAATAGGGAGGCCATCTTATCACCATGGACACCCTGGACGGTTGACTGGGGGAGCTTGCAATTTTAGGAACCCCGATATTCAATTGAATGGATACACACTTGATTTCAATGCATTGGGAGTTAGGAACTTCCAGTATTCAAATGTTTCTAGGATAACGCTTGCAGGTATGATGGCCAGGTGGTAAGGACCTACGTACTGAGGGGGTATACACCCCCCTGGTGAAGAATGTGGATATCGTAAAGAGTATCAAAGGGAGCCCTTTAGCACAAAAGATTAATATTTCAAAGAAGATTTATAAAAGATTGACACGTGTAGAATATAGAAAATTATAAATAAAAACAATGCATATTCCAAATTCATTATATATATATATATATATATATATATATATATATATATATATATATGTATATATATATTTATATATATATATATATATATATATATATATATATATATATATATATATATATATATATATATATAATGTGTACTGTAGAGAGTGAGACAGACTCGGGAGTGAGGTGTTTGGAGGTGAGGTTTATTAATCCTTATAAGTAAATTGTCCATACATGTTTCGGGATATATATATATATATATATATATATATATATATATATATATATATATATATATATATATATATATATATATATATATATATATATATAGATAGATAGATAGATAGATAGATATGTGTGTGTGTGTGTCGGGAAGCTCATTTCATCGAAAATATTCACGAACTCTCGACACGCTGATATATCGAAACAGCTTTTTTATCCCAATGCAACACGATTACCCGAATGTATGGACGTTTCCAAAAGGCAAGCCGTTTGAATGTATTAATTTCGAAGCAAAATCACATTAAAACAACAAATTACACCATAAGCATGCAAGGTATTGGTTAGTACATAATAGACCCCCTAAGTAACAGCATGAGTACACAATAACCCACTTTAAGAAAACGCCAATATATAGACACACTCACGTCCTTTATCCTACCATCAAATATCATTAAAACAATGCATCCCACTTCCACATTTTCAAATGTGTAACCATGAAATGCCAGATACCACCTCTCCATTCAAAAAATAACGCAGCCACGCAAACATTCTGAGAAATAGACTCTCCTCATCCTGGCCCTTCCTCTCACCGACCCTTCTTATTTATTTTGACAAACCTGCTTCTCACTGACACAAATACAAAAAAAAACAAAAAAAAAACAACTCACCTATTAAACAACCAGAAAGCATACAATTTAATAGCCTTGTTTCCAAATTTCATTCCACCGTTTCCAAACACGTGAACAGTATACACATTCTGTGCAAACCACCACAGGTCTTTTCGGAAAAGCTGGTGGAAACCGACGAAATGCATAAAAACCTGCCCACGTGATGATAAGAAATGTAAAACCGTTTTTCTTATAAATTTGAAAAGTTTCAACGCTTGTTTATTATTATTATTATTATTATTATTAGAAACTGTTAATCAATACTGTCACCTAAACTGTCAACATTGGTTCCTCTCAGTTTTCAAGGTGGTCCAGCTGGCTGGCTGGCTATATATGTTTCATGCATACTGGCTATGTCAACGGAGCTAGAGTTTTGAGGATTTTAACATTTACTTCTTACTTTGTTTACCAGAATGGTATTTTTTTTTAATTCTCTCCTTTTAAATAATTCTTAGTGGGGGGAGTCAATTTGCAATATAAGTTTATGTTCATCTGATTACTTATTTGGCGTCACTGTCTTTTTTTTAGTGATCATTACCCAACAAAAGGCGAGAAAAGTCACCTCATTGATCATCAATTTTCTAATTGATCACCCCCAACTCGGCATGTTGCCTAAAGATGTTAGTTACGTGGCGGTCCATATTGAGGGACTAACCAGACGTGTATTTCAAATGAATTGTTTGATATATATTTAGTACTGATTCCAAACATTGTCAAGCTGTTCGGAACAGGGACGATTTCTCATCTGGCCTGGGACTATTACCACAGCTTTACACAAATTTAATTTTAAAAACTGTGGCAAATTTTTTTCTAGTCCTTCGCTCAAGGAATTTATCTAAACCATAGTTTCTCAACCTTTTCTTTCCTATCGCACTCTTTCGCCTATTTCTGTAATCTATCGGACCCTCAAGTTAACATTGACCCCGGGGGAGGAAGCAATATTGCCCCACCCCGTTGAGGATGACCGTACTGCATTATTGAATATCCGTAGCCCCGACTAAACAATCAAGTACGCTACTAATTCTACGATCTGGGTTACATTCTTAGGGGCTACAACCTTGAAAATCTGCATGAGAACACCTCTAGGCATCACCTAAACAGTTCTTTTTCTTTTTGTTTCTTTCAAAAAAAGTTCTTTTCGGGATGTCTATGGTAATTCTGGACCAACAATGCTCAAATCTTGAGCTGGTATTTTTTAAATGATTTCATATATTTTTTTTAGAGAAAAAACAATCCATGTTTAGAAGATTTAAGATATTTTTTCTTTGATTCGTGCACACACGGGCTACGGTGATTCAATCATGCGAGATACGGATATCATCTTATGCTTTTAGCCAAATAAATTCTCACAATAGGTTGCTCAATAGAATATCTTCTAAAAAGAATAATTCTTAATATTTAATTCCTTATCTTGGGTAAGTCGAGTAAATACTGCGATAGATAGGTCTGGTTAGTCACTCAATAGGAACTATCATAAAACCAATGTCTATTAGTAGCATGCCGTGTTGGGGTTGATCAATCAAAAAATTGGAACAGAGTGTGATTGATAAATGGATTACCTCTCTTGGCTTTCATGGGGCAGTGATCACTTAAAAAATAAATCTGAATTTTCGAAAAACTGGTGGACCCAAACTAAAGGGATTATTTTAGCATAAACCCACATTGCAAATTGAACCCAACCACCAAAAAATTATTTTTGGTTGGAGTTTTAAAAAATGATTTTTCTAGACATGAGGAGAGCATGTCTAAATTTTCAGTCTTCTAGCTCTATTGGTCCGGCCTGTACATACAAAAATACATAGCTAACCAGCCAGCCAGCCAGCCAGCCAAACCAGCTTACAAACTGACAGAAATCTATGTTGACAGTTTTGGTTGACAGCTTCTAAATGTCTACAGTGGATATTTTGAGCTTCAGGCTGACCTACACGTGCTTGCATAATGGAAACATAATTGAAACGGAAATAGCCAATGAAAACATTTTTTTTTAAATACATATTTTGTTATTTACCTAGTGGGAGTAACTTTCTCTTATTTCCTGACATTACCAACATAAAACGGAAGATCATCCCAATTTACATAAAAAGAAAATTCCATTTGTATGTGACAATCTCACCCACCCTCCCCGCTCAGATTTCGCCCCTTGGGATGATCTTGCCCCCGTCGGGAATGACTGTTTAGATTCCAAACAATTCGAGTATCAGCCGGTGTTGCCAACAAAAAAAAAGTTTTGCGATAGTTTGACTGCCAAAAAGTGCTAAAAAAAAACGCTAAATTTAACAAAGGCCAAAACGAACCAAAAAGATGCTAAAAATGGTCGGAAAATGGTCAAAGACTGTCCCAAAATGTCCAAATTACCACATTAAACCAGCGATTTTTGCTCTGCTTGAACAATAGACACGATAAATTTAGCGCGAAAAGCGCTTAATTGGCAACATTGGTCTCAACCTGTCTTCAAAGTTTGTAAGATTGTGTGAATTCGTTCCTTACAGAGAAGTGTATACAACATTAGTACATAGGTCACTACAGCAACTATTTCATCATTGAATATTTCATCATATATATATATATATATACAGAAGCAGTGCCTGTTCCAAATGTGAATATTTGGAAGAGGCTAGACTTTATGGAGTGTGGAACTACTTGTCGAATGAGTCAGGTAAAATAATTTTCCGTTCGTTGTACGAAACTACTGCTCTGAAGAATTCTGGTCATTTCTCTTCAGTGTTGCCAATTTAGATATGTTCTAAAATTGTCGATTTAGATACTTTATATATAAATTTGGATTTATAATTTTAGATAAAAGATCTATAATCTGTATTTTCATTCATTATTATTAGATTTCTCGAGATCAACTTGACACTGCATTGCACTGCCTTGTCAGCTGACTGATATATTTAGCGAATGTCAAGGAGTCCTAAAAAGAAGTATTTGCAACCAATGTATTATCTTGATATTCACCGATAGAGTTGGAGCGTGGAACTTGACTAAAAGATTTACCATCGAGTACGATCACTGAAATTATACATGGTCATTACCTAGATGGGTGATCGTCTGGGAATACAAGATATCCTAACCAACCATGGATCAGTCACTCGTCTAGTCATACTATAGGCTAGGCTAGAAAATGGTACTCAATGCCTCTCTGTAGAAGAGTTGGGTTGCAGATATGTGGTTGTCGAACCGGGAACTTCCTTGTGGTCAGAAACTGCTACACACACACACGATCAACAGCATCTAGACTTAGTTGACCAATACACATAGTCAGAAGGTCATTACGACACTGACCGTACCCGAAATGTAAACTTTTTCTGACCGGGTCATGGCATGGAGCTTTGGTTAATTCACACTGCCACCTCGACTTACAAGAACAAAAAAATCCCACTAGTCCTAAAAAGATGAGTATACAACCAATGTATCCTTCCGATATTCACCTATAGAGCTAAAACATGGAACATAACCAAAAGATTGACACTCAAACCAAGAACCATGCAACGTGCACAAGAGAAAATCATGGGGCGATTATAAGACAACACAGTATATCAGAGAAAAGACAGGAGTAAAAAAAAAAAACATTGGGAAACTAAAATGGCAATGGGCTAGACACGTTGCATGTTGAATGTCAGACAACTGCTGGAAATCGTGACTCACAACATGGATCCCCAGTGATCATATGCGAAATCATGGCTGGCAGAAAGGAAGATGGCGTGACAAGCTACGCAAATTTAGAAAGTATTGGCTCTGCAATCCCTATTATAGAGAGGTTTAGCGAATTTTGGGGAGGTCTATGTCCAACGATAGACGCTACAAGGCTCTTGCAGCTGATGATGTTGATGAAACATCTCTCGGCTAAGCACGATATGTGATGTCTCGCACCCCACTGAAATTGAATAGATCCCTTTCGACCTCAATTATCCACTACTCAATTTTGATTAACCTACACAGGCATTGGTATCATAAAGTGTCTGCTACAACTAGCCCATCTGAAGGACATGAATTCTTTACGACCTCACACAAAAGAAAGTCGATATCTCCCTTGGGACTCGCCATATATATATATATATATATATATATATATATATAGTCAGTGCAAAATGTACCTGATGCATTTCAAATAGTTTTATTTCACATCCTTATACAGCCTCAAATTGACACAATTTCAACCAAAGATTGAAAACCACAAAAATCAAAAATATTGAATATTGAAGATTGAAAAATTATAAACAAAAATCAGAAATCTTTGGTCCAAATTCTGTCAATTTTGAAAGTGTATAAAAATGTTAAAATTGACTTCTTAAAATGTATCGGATACATTTTGCACTCGCTATATGATGCATGCATTTTTAGCTATCAAGTAAGTGAGAAATAGGAAAATCTAGTTGATTTTAGCCATTTTTAAAGGCTGTTCAACTATGGATAATGAATCATATTCGGCGATAATGTTGCCCACTATCACGTTAAATCTAGCGCGTTTCTCTTTTCGGCAGGGTGGAAATTCAACACTGAGTGCAATTCTCATCGTCATTTTTCAGTAATTAGCTATTAGAGAAAACTAGCAATTTCTGACTGTTTAAAAATCGCTAAAAATGGCTAGCAGTGATCATCACTACGTTTTTTCGTGGTTTGACGTGTTTCGATCGATATAGCGCGAAAAAAATATTTGAGTTGGCAACACTGCTCGGCAACACAGATCAGGGGGTCTAAACAGGATTGTTACACAGCGGCAGAAGAAGTGTGTTGAATGCTTTGTTTAAATCGCGCTCAACGGCATCGTTTTTCACTTTCCCATTTCTTGCTGTTCCAAAATGACATTTATATTTGGACAGCCTATTATCTTCTGAAGCGGGTCGGTGACACCCCTTAACGCTTCGATGGTTGGCTATGTGGAATGCTAAATACAGGGCACTGACGTCGAGCGAAATAAGGAAGGACGTTGTTTACTAACCCGTGGCTCACTGGTAGAGCGTAGGATAACGGAATGCAAGGCCTCCATTTCAAATTCCTTCGAATTCCATGGAAAGCAAATATAATACAAAGAATTATCGATTCAATGGATACTAGCATTCCAAGGGAAATTATGATTCCTCTCACCCTTGTATGCTTCGTTGGGGATGGTCAATTAAAATGCCGGGAAAAAGGCGTGATTAATGAATAAATTACTTATCTCACTTATTTTGTTAAGCTATGATCACTAAAAAAAAATGTCTGAATTTGAAAAAAAACATGTGGGTACAAACTAGTGATCAATTCAGCATGAACTTTCATTGCATATTGAACCCTCCACAAACACACTAAAAAACCTTCTTTCAAAAGACAGAAATATAACATTTCCTTACTCAGTGAAAGGAGTGTGTGTGTGTGCGAAATCCAAAGTTTCTACTAAATGTGTGCGTATGTATTTGTATGGGTGTATATGTGAGTAAACATATATGTATGCACATGTTGAATTACGTACACGTAGATAGATATGAACAGAGAGAGAGAGAGAGAGAGAGAGGAAAAAAAGTTAGATGTAAGAACAGTCTGAGATAGAAAGATATGAAGATAGATATATCGTGACAGACGCACGCGCGCACACACACAGCGAATCATGAATTGTTGTGAATCCGGTATTTCTAGTAGTTCAAGATATATATATATATATATATATATATATATATATATATATATATATATATATATGTATATACATATATATATATATATATATATATATATATATATATATATATATATATACATATTAGTACTAGTAGTAGAAGCAGTACTTGTAATATCATACTATTCAAATATTCTCATGTATATAAGAAGCTTTCAACTTGATATATATATGCATATACAAACAAATTCATTCATATATATATATAGCTGCATATATATATATATATATATATATATATATATATATGTACATACACACAAACACACACACACACACACACACACATATATATATATATATATATATATATATACATATATATGTACGTTTGTATGTATGCATTTATCATTAAAAAGTGGATATATAAGCCGACAGAAATAATTATAAATGCGTTATATTTCTTTGGAACTTTATTTGAAATGATCTTCCGTTATTACAGGGTGAATGTATCATTTGATATCAAATGAAACGAAGTTTCAAAGTAATATAACGCATTTACAATATATACATACATATGTGTGTGTGTGTGTGTGTGTGTGTGTGCTCTGAACCATTCTATCAACCGAACCTTTAAGAAGTGACAAGAAAAGCAGCAAAAAAAAATTCTGATTAACCTAAAGACATTTGGCTACTATTGAATAAATCTGTGTGTGCATGCACAGGTACGCGTGTGTGTATGTGTATGTTCACCGTGATTACTCCACAACTACCCCTTATATCAATTTAAAAACTCGACAGATATATTAGTAAATGCACGAACCAGTGCAATGTAAGTATGCTTTGGATCAGCACTATTCAGGGTTGAGCACTCTTCAAGTAAGGTAACTCATTCATTATAAGCTACACGCAATGCTCTTCCAATTTTGGAATAAAGCACTCTGGTGGGTGTGAAATTGTGCGTAAGTAAATATATCACTTAAATTCAACCTTACTAACCGTCCAGTTCTGCGTAGGGCAGTGTTAAGATGCCAGCTTCTAGGCCTGAAGTGAAGGTTTCGATCCTACGTCGATCTGAAGCTAAAGTTGCCTCGTGGTACTGTATGGGATAATGGATAGTCTATACCCACACTGAAGAGTTTTAATACAATGGAACAGCTGTCTGTGGATGACTCAATTATTTAATTATGTATATATATAATTAAATAATTGAGTCATCTATATATATATATGAAATAATACTTTTGGTTCACGAAAATTGATTTTTAGAAGGACTTTCCTTGGCTTTAGGAACCCCAAACTGCGATGCAGTTTTGAGATGAAGTGCATCATTGGCAGGCCGATCCCACCCTTTAAACCAAGGGTTGGCATGCTATAGTTCACCAAGGTTATATATATGAGTGAGTGTGTGCGTGTGTGTGTGTGTGTGTGTGTGATTCATTAATTTGACGTTTTGGAAAAAAACAACTGAATTATAAATGTTTCATGTATTCTTTCCTGTTAATGTATCGTGCATCCGGTTGCATTGTCAGGTTGGATTGAAAAAATTCCTAAAAACATACAAAGTATCAAAACATATGGACATGTTTTATGTTTGCTGAACTATGCATTTTCGGAATTTTCTGAGCATTGAGAATCCGAAAATCGATGTTGGTATTCATATAGATATCTGCATGGCCACTGTTTTGGATTTTCAACAGAGCCATAAAATATATATTTTGCACCATGAGTCAGGCTCACTAAGTTTTGTAGATTAGCCAAACTGTACATTATAGAACCTTCAGAGAATGAGGAATCAAAAAAAATAATACTGGCATTTTAACAGGCGCCTGCATGGTCGCCATTTCGGATTTTCAAAACAGCAGTCATAAAATGTATATTTTGCATTATTATTTAGGCTCACTCGTAGTCATTTGCGAAAAATTGTGCTGGACTTTTTGCGCTGAGCGATGCTCCACGATTGGGTAGACAGTTGAACTTGATAACGAACAAATGAAGACAGTACTTGAAAATAATCTACCTTTATACGGCATGAAAGATGGTCAACATACTTAGTACAGGTTTGGTTAGTCACACAATAGAAACCATCACGTGACCAATTTATTTGGTAGGATGCTGTGTTGGGGGTGATTAATTAAAATATTAGAAAGAAGGGGTGATCAATGTATAAGTTACTTCATTCGCCTTTTGTTGGGCAGTGATCACTAAAAAATGTGAATTTAGAGGGAGGAATTTCGAAAAAAAAAAACAACGTTTTCCTGGACATGATAAGAAATAAAAGTTGGAATGTTTTGCCCTCTAGCTCCATCGTCGTGGCCTGTCCGGGAGGGCACATGTATAGCTAGCCAGCCAGCCAGCTGGACCAACTTGGAAGCTGGAGATACGACTGTGGACAGTTTTGTCGACAGTTTTAGTTGACAGTTCCTAATATTCAAATCAAGCGTTGACAATCAATTCCTCCTTGCGTGGTTATGGTAGTCGCTTTGATGTGTGGTGTGAAAAGTGATTACTTTACAATAATGTGGGACGCAAGAGATTGCGTAGCAAACATAAGAACTACTATAAACCGTAACAGAGGCTGGTCTTCATCCAAAGATGCCATATATACATGGTAGGATTGAAATGCTTTTCTCTGCTATGAACTTGATTTAGATATTCTGAATTCGCTAGCGATCTCTAGTTGATTATTCTCAATTAATATCTCCATATATATATATATATATATATATATATATATATATAAACTCATTTGAAATTATCTCCCGTTGTAACACGGTTAATGGATCATTTGCCCTTGACAACGTAAATAAAATAAACAACCGAGGAAAATGGGTCTGCTGCAGGAATACAAGGATATATATATATGTATATATATGTGTGTGTATGTGTGTGTGTGTGTGTGTGTATTTTTGTGTCATCCACAGACAGCTGTTTCGTTGTATTACAACTCTTCAGTGTGGCTACAGACTATCCATTATCCCATCCAGTGCCACGAGGTAGGACCGAAACCTCAGTTTCAGACCCGAAAGCTGGTATCCTCGCTCTACTCCACGGAACTGGACAGTCAGTGAGGTTGAATTTAAGCGATATGTTCATTTATCGTATATATTCCTCATCCACCAGTGTGCTTCATTCCATGTTGGAAGAGCATTATACTTTGTTGAAAGGTTTCTGATATCTTTGATATTAGGAAGAATATTCGAATATAGAGGAGGGATCCTGGTCGTGAAACTTGAAGATTTTAAATAAAGTCATGTCTTAGTATCAGGATGTATATCAATATAATTCATGTACTGCCACATATATTACAAGTTTATATATTTTCCAACATTTTTCGTATGACTGATTTTTTTTCTCAGCAAAAAAGTTGATAACTTTCTCTTCTTTTTATATTCAGGTGCATGATTTAGTTGATTGTGTTCAACTAGGGAATGGAATGAAAGAGAAAACAGAATCACGGTGATTGACCTTCTGCTATTTTCAAACTGCTCAAACCACTTGAGATAGGTACAATGTTTGTGCATTGTTTTACAAGGAGATTCAGTCGACACCAGACTGACAAAGACGTGCAATGTCCGGGCCATCCTCTCAGTGTAAAGAGCTACGATGTCATCAAAGCTGTGGCAAACAGAGAAATCCT
>OY735239.1:30752902-30762902 GCA_963457665.1 Thysanoteuthis rhombus
TTGTCTGACAATTTCGCAACATGGCCAGACCATAGCGATTTGAGTTTTCAAAATGATTCTTTGCTATCCATGACTCCTGTTTTTTTTTCTCTAATATACTGTGCTGTTTTTGATCGCTCCAGAGGATGCATCGGCTCTAGGCCCTTCTTTTGAAAACTACTTGGATTTTCTTGTTCTTAGAGGTTGAGCTTACTATACCGAAAGCTTGCCATCCTAGAGTGATTCTTCATTTGATTTCTTCTCCTTTTGAGGCTTACACAGAGATTCAATGTCTTGGGAAAATGTAAAAGATTTTTATGTCTTTGTCTTCAACATGTTTTTGTATGTGATAGTTGTTTTACTAAGGTTTATGTGAAGTCCAAAAATCTTGCTCTCTTCAATCAGTTCATCTAGCATTACTTGAAGATCGTGAAGGTTTTCGGAAAAAGCAACCTTACAGCAAATTGAGTAACACGCACCTTCCGTATCTGCGGACCCAGCAAAGCTAAAGGGTAGTCCTTCCAAGGTTTTGCAATGGCATGGCTGAACAGAGATATAGACAACAGACTACCCACGGCAAACCAATCTTTTCGTTTATTACGCAAACGTGTTTTGGGAAACGTAACCCACGGGGAAGATACAGAAACAAAAAGTCTGCAAAGCCATTGAGCTACCCAACCTTCTATGTAATGCAGAATCTGGAGTCATATACTAGTTTTACTTTTGCCAAACTGATCGCTACAATAATAATTCCCTCTTCACCATTCACTACGCTAACTAGATCGAATTCATCTCGAAGTACAAGATCGTTGAATCAGCTCAGGCCTAAATCATTGATACCATGCTATGATGGGCAGGAAACATGATATACATAGGGAACTATCGTATGGATTTATGTTTCTATATGTATGTGTGTGTGTGTGTGTGCAAGTGTGCGTGTATATGTGTGCATGTTTGCATGTGTATATAAGTGTGAATGTGCGTGTATATCTACCTAAACATTTTTCATATATTTTTTGCTTCCAATCATATACAAATATATATATATATATATATATATATATATATATATATATATATATATATATATATATATTTATATATATATGTATGTATAAATATATATATGTATTACATTACAAATAATATTCATGTATCATATATATAATATATATTTATGATGAATATGATATACGTATCTTTCTCTCTCACTCTCTCTCTCTCTCTCTCTCTGTATATATATATATATATATATATATATATATATATATATATATATATATACCATATATATATACCATAGATGTATAATACGTATCATATATATTATACATGTATTAAGTATGCAATATATACAAATGATATATGTATTATATATCTATAATAGATGTACATATATTTTTATACATATTATGTATTTTTATATACATTGTATATATATATTATCAGGATACGACAGGTATATATAAAATTTATATTTGTAATATAGATAGATATATCATATATACTTCATTCAAACTGACTGTCCAGTTCTGCAGAGGGCAGGGGTGGAATACCAGACTCCAGGTCTGGGGTGAAAGTTTATACATTTTTTTTATACGTAGTGAATATATTGTAAATATATATATTATTTATATGGTATTACGTATATATGTTGTATACATTATACATGCTATGTATATATATATATATATGTATATACATATACTTTATATATATATATATATATATATATATAAATTTAGTATATATTGTATACTATATTTATATCATATATCATATATATTATATTTATCGCATATACTTAATATATAGTATACATGTATAATATATGCATTATATATTACAGATATATCTTATATATATATATATATATATATATATATGTATATATATATCATATATATATATATATCATGTATAAATATAACGCGTATAGTATATATTCTATACATTTAATTATACACAATTTCATCATATATATATATATATATATATATATATATATATATATATATATATATATATATATATATATATATATATATATATATATATATATATATATATCCTATACATATTATATATATACTATACTAGACTCTCTTGGAGTACTGGTGTCTGTAGACAAAATAATTCCACCAGAAGCGATGGAACACACAAAAAATCACACGAACATATGAAGAATTGAAGGACCCCTCGCCGTCTTTGATGGCTATGGTTGGTAAATAGCGGTAGAGATAAAGGTAAAAGAAAGAGTCAGATTATATTCTTATTTCATCAATCAACTAAAAGAAGAGAGAATAAGCAAAAGAAAGAAAGAAAGAGAGGGTGTTAGAAAGAGATAGACATAGAGGGGGATAGAGAAAGAGTGTGAGAAAAAGATAGAGACATAGAGGGGGATAGAGAGGGTGTGAATGGAATGAATAGAGAATAAGAAAATGGAAAGCGATAGATGCCAATTTTGCAGTTAATATCCGAATTATATCTAGAATAATCTAGATTTTCACTCAATTTATCTAGAAACATATCTAGATACTATCACATGGCTAAATTTAAAGATCGTTTTCACTTAACGAAAAAATAGTCTTACAAAAGCCGAAATATTTTTAAAAAAAAACTTAGCTTCTGTCAGAGTAAAGTTGAACTCTGAAGCAGCTAGTCTTGATACCAAACTGATTATAATAAATAAGACGCAATTTCGGAATTCGTTTACCGACAAAAACTCCGGGGTGCTTTTTATACAGTACAGTGTCAGATTAGATTAGTCTGAAGGCTTTTGATCTGAGCTTTTGGATACGTTCATGTCCACTACTTTTTGGCAATTGTGATATTGGTAACACACCGGCGTAGGTGGTATCCTCAGCTTGCCAAATGCTGGTCAAGTCTGGTCTTGAAGGTTTGGGGTAGACTTGCCACGACCATTGAAGCCGGGAGACCGTTTCTTGGAATTGGCAAACGTTTTGGAAGGCGGGCCTGATTAGAAATGTTTTTGTGTCTTGCAGGCCAAATCAATTAAAATATCAAACAATGATTATACATGTTTTGTTTTTTGATCAGAGTAAATTTCAATAAGGAAATATCATCATCACTATCATCATCATCTTCCTATTAACGTCCGTCGTTAAACATAGATCTCCCCCAGGATTCGCCACTTTTCTCTATCGTGGGCGTCACGGAGCTAGTACTTTCTGAATTTGTCTAGCTTTGTCCCCTTCTAATACTCTGCCAGCCTCGGTCACTTACGGGATCTTTTAGGATCCATATTGTGAGTTATGATGTCCATCGGTTGTCTGCTATTCTTGCTACATGGCCAGCCCATTGTGATTTGAGTTTTAAATGGATTCTATGATGTCTTTGACCCTGTCTTCTGTGCTGTCTTGTGGTCTCTACATGTGAGGCCCAGCATAATTCTTTCATGTGCACGTTCCATGGTTCTCAGTTTACGGGTCTGTCTCTTTGTTAGGTTCCATGTTTCAGCTCCATAAGTGACTATTGGGGGTATGAATTGGTTATACACCCTTTCTTTTTAGGATTAATGGGATATTCTTGTCTTCGAAGGTTGAGCTTGCTGTACCAAAGGCTTGCCATCCTTTGGTGAATTTTAGCTTGATTTCTCCTTCTTTTGAGGGTCTCATTGAGATTCACTTGAACTCCAATGCACTATCATTCAATGAGAAGTGCGAAATTCTTCTTCTAGAGCAAAAATATTGCTTGATTCTTGTTCAAAATGAGTCCATATGAATAGAACAACAGGAAAGGTCGAAACATTTTGAGCAGCAAAACATCGATTCGCTCGAGGCAAATTCAAATATAAGACTTTTGCTCTATCTTTCAACGTTGAATTTAATTGTTCAGCGAGCAAAACTAATATATTTATTAATTTATCCTTATTAAATGAAGCGTCATGAATCGTCTTGATTTATTTCATTTGTTGCAGTGTTTCATCCTATTTTATCAGCTGCCTTTAATTCAACTTCTGCACAGACTGTTTTCCCTCGTGGAGTAAGCAGCGTCGACTGGAAAATCAAGAATAGGCTTTAATGGTATCTGAACCCATACCCTTATGGAAGGAATACAATTTATACCTGTCTGCTCTATCCTTTGAGCTACCAAGACTTAAGAAAAAAAATCCAAAAAGACACTCCCACTCAATATAAACTTTCGTGTAGTATCAACGAATGAGAAACATCATATTCTTCAGTGGGGACAGAATTTTGTTCAACTGTTGTCCAAATGTTGTGTATATGAATAGAACAGTGGAAATTCGTAGTGTTGAAACATTTTAAATTATAAAACATTGATTCGTTTGAGGCAGATGTTCAAAGGAAACGTTTGCTTCGTTTTTCCATCATCATTAGACTTTTACAAACTGTCAGTGTAAATAGACCCTCCACAAGAATCAGCAGACCACTTTATCATGGGTGTCGTGGAGCCAATATTTCCTGGATTTGTCTAGCCCGTGATGTCATCTCATTTTCTGTACGTCACAATCCCCGTGGATACACGCTGTGAGCCGTGGTGTCCACCATTCTTGCAACATAGCCACAGCAGTGGTATCTGAGTTTTCTGGTAGTTTTTATGATGTCCCTGTCTTTCCCCAAATATGCTTTGCTGTCTTGTGATCTCTCCAGTCATGGTTCTCGGTTTGAGTATCAATCTTTAGGTTAGGTTCTGTGTTTTTGCTCCATTGGTGAATATCGAGAGGACGCATTGGTTGCAGACCCTCCCTTTCAGGATTTGAGGGATTTTATTGTTTTAAAAGGTTGAACTTGCTCTATTAAAAGCTTTGCAACCTAGAGTGATTCTACGCCTGATTTCTTCTTTAGTGGATTTCTTGGAGGTAGATATAGTGACCTACTTTCTTCAGCTCTACGTTTTCGATTTTGATCGTTGCGTCTTTGTCCCCAACGAGTTTGCTATACATGATTTTTTTTTACTGCATTGTATTGTTTGATAACGAAAGACAGGTGAGGAAAACGTAACTTTTGGATGCAAAGTAACATATTGAGTGAAGTCGGCGAGCTGGATAGGATGGGGCCTCTGGCCGGATAGAATCAGGTCGCAGGCCTGATTTGGCCCGCGGGCCGTAGTTTGCCAAACCCTGGGCTTGAACATAAAGGAGCAGTAAGTGAAAAAGGGTATGTTAGTTGCAAGGAACATTGTCTTTTGTGAGAAAAAAAATGAAAACACACTCTGTTTTGCCATGAAAAGTAAAATAGGATGAAAGAAGGAAGAAATACAGAAAACAGGAAGAGAGAAAGGAGGGAAGAAATAATAAAATGAAAGAAAGAAAGGAAGAAAGAAAAAAAGTAAGGAGAGAAGGAAACAAAGAGAGGAAGAAGGAAACAAACAAATAAACGTACACAGAAAGAAATAAAGAAACAAAGAAAAGGGTAAGAGAGAAAGGAAGAAAAAGGAAATAGAGAAAGAAACGAACTAACGAGCAAACACACAAAGAAAGAAAGACAGAAAAGAGAATCAAAGAGAGAAAGAAACTAACTAACGAGCAAACATGCAAAGAAAGAAACAAACAAACAAAGAAACAAACAAAGAAAAAGGAATCAAAGAGAGAAAGGAAGGAACTAACGGGTAAACACACAAAGAAAAAAAGAAAAAAAGAAAGAAAGAAAGAAAAAGGAATCGAAGAGAGAAAGAAACAAATTAATGAGCAAAGACACAAAAAAAGAAAGGAAGAAAGAAAGAAAAAGAAAGAAAGGAAAGAGAATCAAAGAGAGAAAGGAACTAACTAATGAGCAAACACACCAAGAAAGAAAGAAAAATCTATATCGTCAATATTCGTCCCTGTTAATCGATCCATCTGACCTGATTAAAACGTTACATAATTCGCAGTTATCTAAACAAAAAAAAACAATAAACAAAAAAAGCCAGGGTCGGTTACGTGGTTTGTTTCCACCGTCTTCGGGTTGTGCAACTTGGGTGGTCCCACTGAATAGTCTTAATCAAAACTATAATAACAATAAACCGTTACGTATAAAGACAGACAGGCACACACACAATATATATATACATATACATATACATATATATATATATATATATATATATATATATATATATATATATATATATATATATATATATATGTATATATATATATATATGTGTGTGTGTGTGTGTATTGCAACAGGTCTATCGGAGGATTGTCTGATCCGTATGTAATGCTAGTTGTACCATTGGTTCATTTTCGGAAAAAAAACATCTACAAAAGACGATGCCAAATCTTGCTGACCTTTAATGTCGACGGACGACAATGACATTGAAAAAATGGGTGCCTTGATCCGCTGAAATAGTCGCCTGACTGTCTGTGAAGTTTCTGAAGAGATAAAGACCCGCCGTATGATTTTTAAAGTGTTGCGGTTGAGAAAATTAATGCTTAACATATTAGGGACCGACTGGAAACTATTTTGATAAAGGAAAACATCCTTGAACAAATGAAGAATGAGTAGAATGAATCACAAAGAATGGAAGAACCCTCTTTCAGATGGAAAAGAGACATTTTGAACCATAAAGAAGAGAAGAAAGAGAGAGCGAAGAAGTAATGAGAGAGAGAGAAAGAAAGGGAGGGAAGAAGGAAAAGGGAAAAATTCAAAGTATATCAGAATAGATAAAGCAATGTAATTGAAATATCAATAGACATCAAAGCTCTACGTTGAAAACTCTTCAGCACAGGTGAAAAGAATCTGTTGTTAATGACTTGCATACCTCCGATACTTCGGGGCTGGAATCATTATTTTCCTATCTTTTCCGAGCATATACGTATGTATTGAGACATGCCCGTAAAAAGGGGTTATTTATGGGTGGATCGGCACTAAAGAGGTTAGAGTTATTCTATTAGGCAAATTATTTTCAATGACCCAAGAATCCTTTTAAGGTTTTTTCACAACTTAACTCAAGCTGTTTTGATGTGTGATCAGACATAGTCTTGAGAGTTTCTATGACGTATTTTCATTGTTATGTCACGGATAATATCATATTTGTACAAACCTTTAATTATTTCGCTAGCAATGTTATTCTATTTTACGTGGACCAATACGTTATTAATTTTAGGCTATAAAACGAATCGGAAATGAAAACCATACAAATAGTCAAGCTTATATCGATTTTCGTTGAAGGGATATATGTATATCAGCGAATCTCTCAATCTACCTATATATATATAAATATATAAATATATAAATATATATATGTATATATATATATATATAATTTATATATTCAAATATGATATATATATGACATTTGTGTATATATATATATATATATGTTAACGAGGTTAACAATAAGGAAACATAGTTGACCATTTAACTGTCACAAAAACATAGCCCTGCAGAGAGACCCGAGTGGATTTTCCTTTTTAGGCCCCAAGTCGGTGATACCTGTATGTGAATAGCTCAAAGGCCTGCACAGAGTTTTAAGGCGATATATATATATATATATATATATATATATATATATATATATATATATATATATATGTATTCACCCATATGTGTATATGCATACATATACATCTATATACATATAAATATATATGATTAATAATTGTGTTATATCATATTGAAACTTTATCTTGAATGATCCTCGTTATTATACGCTGATTGTATCGTTTGGCCGAGACAACGTAAATAGAATAAACAATTGAAGAAAATGGGGCTGCTGCGACAGATAGGGTAGGCGCTTCAACGTAGTGTTGCTCTTACCATTGAGCTAAACAGTCACCGAAATTCACAACAGAAGAGGCAATGCTGTAAAACCAGAGCTCCCCTGAGTTTCCAGACTCTCTCCTACAGCAGATTTGAAGAAAAGTCTTGTCTCTCCGATGCAGATCTCGCCAATGCTTGCCGGTACTACTGTAGTTGATCTCAATTCGCAGAGCCAAGCCATTGCTCACACACACACACGCACACACACACATACATACACAATTTGACAATAACAAGGAATAGTAGACCATTGAACCGTCACAAAAACATAACCCTGAAAACCCTTTATAACCTTTGTCCATGCTACTCTCCTAATTTTGATTTTTCGAATATATACATCCATTCTTTGCAAATATAATGAATGTATCCTTTCATGATTTCAAAAACTCAGTATTTGTCGCTCAGATGGTATACTATCGCATGACGTTGTTACTTGGAATAAATGAACGTTTCAATAATGTTCAATTTGGAATTAAATAAAAACAAAAGACGAAACATGTTAGTATAATGAATTTGTTTTGAATACAAGTATTGTCCTTATTGTCAACTTGATACATATTGTCGGATATATCATATCCATAAACTCATCATATATATATATATATATATATATATATATATATATATATATATATACATATATATACGTAATTCTAATGCACATCAAGTCACGAGTGGAATAATCAGAAGTTGAAGGCCACTGTGAGTACGATCGTCACCAGGTGTTTAATGTCTGTTTTTATGCTCGATTAACCCAATGTTAGAACATATCTACTTGACAGGGGGTAGTAACAGTAAAAAGCTATTGCACCCATTATCAACCTTGGTATTGATTGGATATATATATTTGTAAGCCCCCCCCCACATATATATATATGCGTATGCGTGTGTCCAATGAATCAATAAATCAATTTCTCTAATATAGATTCATTCCCTTTGTGTATGTTTGTGTGTGTCTCTGTGTGTTTCTGCATGTACACCTCTCTGTGTGTCTATGTGTGTGGGTGTTCAGAGCAGTACACGCCAGGCTGTTGCAGTGTCAAATTCCACTCCTAATTCTATCCAGATCACTGCTACTTTTATATTGTATAAATAGTAAAAAGTTATAAAAATATTTTTTAGCAAAGAACGAAATAAGCTCTTGCGTATTTGTAACATAACTTTTCGTAGATATGTTAGACTTGTCAGTCTGGCTCAGTTGATAAGAGAAGCATCTACTGATCACATGATCAATGCCAGGAAACGTTAATTTCATAGATCGGTTCGGTTTAACGTGACGGGATAGACTGGGAATGAAATGTTTATTCCTCAAAATTAGGTGAGAATTTTTCTCGTTCTTTTTACCATGTAAAAACAAAGTCAACTCCAGCTTCCAAATCCGACTGGAATATGACAATGCATAGTCACCTGTGGAGCTGGAACGTGTAACCAAACCAAAAGATTGTCCTTGAGCTAAGAACCATGCACTGTGCACAAGAAAGGATCATGCTCAATATAACATGGAGAGATCACAAGACAGCACAGTATATTAGAGGAAAACAGGAGTCTGAGATATCATAGAATCCATTAGAAAGCTTAAATTGCAATGGGCTGGTCATGTTGCGAGGATATCATACAACTGGTGGACATCATGACTCACAACGAGATTATATGCAAAACCGGGACTGACAAAATATAAGATGGCGAGACGAACAAGTTCAGAAAGTAGTGGCTATGGAACACCTATCAAAGAGACGTCTGGCGAATCTTGGGGAAGGTCTATGTCCTACAATGGATGCTTAGGAAAGGTTCTGCGGCTGTTGCTGCTGCTGCTGCTGCTGATGATGATGATGATGATGATGATGATGATTGCTTTTGGTCAAGTTTTTTTCTCACAGACCATTGTTCGTGAGCTTGACCCTCCCAGTGTGTCACCTCTTGTTTCTTTGCTCAAAATTCACGTAGTAGCTACGAGGTATGTCCGAAAAATATTTGGTCTGAATATCTCAAGAACTGGTTGCACGGCATTAATGTATTCGGCCATCAGTCAGAGAGTAATTTATTACGCAGGTATGAGCATACACTCTCCAGTGGGGTTCCACAATCGGTGGTGAGACTTGGATCACCAATGACAAGTTGGTTTTTTTTGTAAAGACATTCCAGACCGTGCACAACATTGAGGGAAACGTGACGAGGCAATTGATTGAAATTTCTGTAGAGGATTCCGCTGAATTTATGGAAAGCTGAAGGGCTGCTTGTTCAAGTGTGTGAGGTCTCAAAAGAGACGATTTGAAGGGGACTAAGATGCCATTGCA
>OY735239.1:30765402-30772902 GCA_963457665.1 Thysanoteuthis rhombus
TGTGTGTGTGTGTGTGTGTATGTGCGTGCGTGTGTGTATGTGTTGTTAACCCCTATTCTTTGATTTTCCTCATCGGCTAATCCTTTCGAACAAATGTTCTTCAATATCTCTCTCTCTCTCTCTATATATATATATATATATATATATATATGTCCCAGATGTCTGATAAAGGATAAGCATAAAGCCTTTTTTCTATCTCTCTGTATGTCTGTACAGATCTTTCTACGTAAGTATCTATCTCGGGCTTCGTATCTATCCATCTATCTCATTCTGATCATAACTATCTATCTATCTGTATTTTTCAGTCTATTTATTATCGATATATTTTTCGGTATTTTTATATCTATCTGATTCTATCATATATTATATATATATCATACATTCCTTATCGATCTATTTGTCTGCATTCATATATATATATATATATATATATATATATAGGTGGATGTTTAAGATAGTCTTATCAGGGTTTTTCTAATCATTTTTAGAATTTTTGTCTGATAATGACGTGGAAACTTGTAAAAATGCTATATTAAGATTTTTTTCATGTGTTATTTTTTTTAATGTGTTTTTTTTTTATCTTATCGATAATTGTGAACTCGGTAATTCAAGTGGTGGTCTGGTACGTAAAAGAATTGATCTATTGGGAATAAATCATTATGATTGGATGATTTTTTTCTGTGTAATAATGAAGTGTGATATAAAACGGTCATTCAGATTTACTTATGCACTGTGTATATTCCAGGAGATAGATAACATTGTTATTTTTGTAGTTGGAATTTTGGTAGATATTGAAGGTGTTTTTTTTATAGTTACATGATTGGGAGAATGCTTTGGGGATACTTTTTAATGTGAGAGACTTTATTATTTATCATAGTGCTGCTGCTTATCAAATCCTTCATATTCTTAGCTTTGCGATTAGAAAGTCCCTGAAAGATGTCTTCAAATTCTGGTTTCAATGTTAGGATGTTCCATGAAGTAATGGACCATGAAATGTTAAAAGAGGTTTGATTCGTCTTTATTCGTTAATTTCAAGGTACCATCTCTGAGAGTCCTGATTGCTCTTCTCGTCTGATTCTCTATGAAGGTGTGAGCGTATCCATGTGTCATGAAATTTTGTATAAGGTTTTTATACGTCTTTAGTTCCCATACATCGCCTGTGAATATGGTGCATTTTCCTTAAGGTGTTTGGGTATGCCGATTTTGAGTATGGGTTTTGTATATAATGTTGTTAGGAGATGTCTATTACATATATATCGCTTGAATTCAACCTTACTGACCGTCCAGTTCTGAGTAGATAAAATGCCAGCCTCTGGGTCTGAAGCGAAGGTTTCGATCCTACCTTGTGGTATTGGATGGGATGATGTATAGTTTATAGCTACACTGAAGAGTTGTCATACAACGAAACTGCTGTCTATGGATGACTCAGTTATTCAATTATATATATATATATATTAGGGCATCTAAGAAAGTTACGGATCCTGATGATTTTTCATAGTCAAATTTAATTGAGTCATTTCCAGTATTCACGTGTTTTAGGAAGTTATCCATAGAAATGTTCAATAATCCATCATATAGCAATATATATCAACATGGTGACATTTCATCATTACTTTCAGAAAGTAAATAGTATATGAGATAAATAGCACTAATCCACTCCAACTTGTTGAGGCTCAACAACATTTTAAAATGATTACTGGCACAATCGCTATCTATACAATGTTATAATAACCCTGTTTTTTTGCAGGGGGTCAGCGCTATATTTGTAGGGTCGTATCTAGAGCGCAAACCGAGGTATTACAGTGTTAGATTGTTACTCATAAGATGTTGATATTTTAAGCAGAGATTGTTAATATTCAATAAGTTGGATCTGAACAATATCAATCATTGTGACTTTTTAGGAGCACCTTTGAACATTCATGTTCATGCTTCTTTTTGACCTAAGTAAAACACACCTTAGAAATGGGGAGAAATTTACCTTTATCAATTCATATGTAAGTTGTGACATTATCTTGATTTTCATTTGTGATTAGACAAGGTATTGTCGACCAACATAAAAATTAATCAGGCATAGATTATTCTGCGTTTATGGCCTACTTTCTCAGATAGTAATTGCTGGTTGACTTGAAACCTATTTTTTCATTGGTTGATATTTGCAGCAATATAGTTATCATATCGTTAACATCTTCAATGTTCGATACACACGAGAAATTTCGTTAGAAGAAACTACCTTTCTCTTGGAAAGACATTTGAAAAAGAGCATTGCATGTCTGACATGAATTGCAAAACCAGAAGTCATTCAGATAGCATCTACCTCTGCCATACATCATCATCATCATTATTATCATTCTCTTAACGTCTGTCGTTGGACATAGACCTTCCCTAGGAATCACCACACTTCTCTATCATGGGCGTCGCGGGTCCAGTACTTTCTGAATTTGTGTAGTTCGTTTCTCCATCTAATATTCTGCCGGCCTCGGTTTCGCATGTGATTTCGGGGGATCCATGTCGTGAGTCACAATGTTCATCGGTTGTCCGCAATTCTTGCAACATGGCCAGCCCACTACCATTCGAGATTTTTAATCGATTCCATGATGTCCTTGACTCTTGTCTTTTCTCAGATATACTGTGCTGTCTTGTGGTCTCGCCATGTGAGGCCCAGCATAGTTCTTCCATGTGCATGTTGCATGGTTCTCAATTTGCGGATCTGTCTCTTGGTTAGGTTTATACCATACAGCAACTGAAAAATTAAGGAATATCAGCTTGTATGTAGCTAAGATGCAGGAAAGGTAACAGTACATAAATTCGTGGATCTGCCCCCAAAATTAGCAAAAACAAACCCACTGCTCTAAACATTGGAAACAAATGATGTTTATATCAGAATTTTCTCCAATCATCTTTTTAATGAATGACACGGAGGTTTTTACAATAAAATTAACTACCATACAAGTATTGGACGCTTTTCGTCATCTATTCCTTTTCCGTAAAAAGTGTATGGTGGTACTTGCCATTATTTTAGGTAAATTCTAATTATTTCTTCCCGTAGTTATCTTTCGTCTAGCGTTTGGTGATTCTGTTAATGATTACTTTCGTAGATGTGGTTGAGTTGACTTATTGTCCTGTAGTTGTCAAGATATCTCGGGTCCCATTTTTATATAAAAGTATTGAGATTGCAGCTTCCCAATCTTCTGGGACTTTGTTTTGTTTGAGGCATTAGTTGAAAATGATGACTACTTTTTTAGTAATGGCTTTACCAGCTTTTTGAGTAGGTCGATGGTGATTTTATCCGGTCCAGGGGGCCTTTTCTTACTCTGTTCGATGGTTTGCTTCAACTTCCAAGGAGTAACTTCTGAAAAATCTTCGAGCTGGATGCTCGTGATTTGCTTTTTTTTCCTGTGTCCCTCGCAGAGAGGTTACTCAACCATTGATCATCTCCATTCCTTAAATCAACTGAAAAAGGAAGCAACAGAATATAAAATGTCATTTGTTGTAGCATTTGTTGACTTCAAAAAGGCCTTCGACTCCCCAAAACCATACATACAATCATTCAATGTAAAACATGCCAGAGTATTACAACATATCTATTGACACAGCTGACCCTTTCAGCTCGAAAAAGGAGTGAAGCAAGGAAATACTAGCTCATCCAAACTCTTTACAGCCTGCCTCGAGATGATCTTCTGAAACTTAGACTGGGGAAATTCGAGAATTGGAATAGACGGCGAATACCTTAGTGACCCCAGATTTGCAGACAATATCGTCCTTCTGCTGAGAACCTCCTTGGCCTCCAAATAATGCTAGACTGACTGAATGAAAAAAAAACATGAAAGTCGGTCTCCACGTAGACTCCAGTAAAACAAATGTAATGTACAACGAACATTCTGGATACAAAGACACGCCTATCAAAATCTAAAACGGAGAGCTGGAGAAAGTTGACCACTACATTTACCTAGAACAACTAATTTCAATGAAATCCTCAAAAGAAGAAGAAATCAAGTGAAGAATCACTGTAGGTTGGCAAGCTTTCGATACAACAAACTAAACCTTCAAGAGCGAAAAAATCGCCCTAGTTGTTAAGAGAAGGGTAAATAACAAGTGTATCTTCCCGATAGTCACTTATGGAGCTGGAAAACTTGACGAGTTTTTGCAAGGTCTGAATTTTCTAAACACTTATCATTAAACTTGAAGTAAACTACAAAGACCTTTAACAGATCAAGTATGGTGATACTGACATTTGAATGAACTACAAAATAGAAAAATCAATATCTTTAAAACAAAAACCAACGTTTCTTGATCTAATATGAACTGAAAACTTATAAGAGTCTCCATTGGCTTGTTTTGTTGTCTTAACGAATGCAACATAATAATAATAATAATAATAATAATAATAATAATAATAATAATAATAATAATAATAATAATAATAATCAGTCCTGGAGAATGACAATCACAAACTACTCTGGGACTTTGACATCCAAACTGACCACCTCATCCAGGCAAGGAGACCGGACTTGGTAATTGTAGACAAGAAAAGAAAGACCTGCCAAATAGTAGACGTGGTTGTACCTGCAGACCATAGAGTAAAGAGGAAGGAGAATGAAAAACGGGAAAATTACCAGGATCTAGCAAGATAACTGAGAAAGATGTGGATCATGAAAGCCAGGGTAGTGTTAATCATAGTTGGCCCACTAAGAACTGTCCCAAAGACACTGAGGGCGAGACTGGAGGAGATCGGGATGGAGGGAAGGATTGAGATTGGACAGACCACAGCACTGCTAGGAACTGCACGGATACTGAGGAAAGTGCTATAAATATAAAGACTGCAACACTAATTGTTAACAGTGACCTAACAAAGGATGGGAAATGAAAGCAGGAATGTGAACCACAGCACTGGCATGATAGGCGATGAAAAGAAGAGATGTTGGCTGAAGACCTGAGGAGACTTATTGTCACTCAGCCTTCAGCAATGACCACTGGGCAACCGGTGTGAAACTGTAAACTGCAGTATTACTGTGGCCTATGAGAACCAGGAGAGAAGGGCTGGAGACTTGAGGAGACTTGCTGTCACTCAAACTCCAGCTGTTACCACCAGGCAACTGGTGTGAGATTGCAAATAATAATAATAATAATAATAATAATAATAATAATAATAATACCAGGACCTAGCAATAGAGTTAAAGAAGATGTGGAACATGAAAACCAGGGTAGTACCGGTCATAGTGGGCGCACTAGGAACAGTCCCCAAAACACTGAGGGTGAGACTGGAGGAGATCGGGATTAGGGGAAGGATAGAGACCGTACAGACCATAGCACAACTGGGAACTGCACAGATACTGAGGAAGGTGCTAGAGATATAAATACTGCAACGAATTTTAGCCCTGACATAATAGGTGAAAAAGTGAAAAAGGGGGGAGACGTTAGCTGAAGACCTGAGGAGACTTATTGTCACTCAGCCTTCAGCGATGACCACCGGGCAACCGGTGTGGAACTGTAAACTGAAGTATAACTGCGACCTGTGAGTACTAGGAGAGGAGGGCTGGAGACTTGAGGAAACTTGCTGTCGCTCAAACTCCAGCGGTTACCACCATGCAACTGTTGTGAGATTGCAAATAATAATAAATGTACATGGACGATATAAAATTGTTCGCAAAAAACAGGGGAGAGATTTAGACTCTGTTCAACGAAATAAGGGAATATAGTGAGGACATAGGAATGGAGTTTGGAATAGAAAAATGCGCTATCATGGTGATGCACAAAGGAAGGTTTTCAATGGCTGAAGGAATCGAACTCCCGGACAACAGCAAGATTAGGGCATTGACCGCACAAGACCGATACAAGTACCTAGGTGTCCTTGAATGTGACACGATAAAACGGGAAGAGATGAAGGAGAAAATAGAGGGAGAATACCTCAGAAGGATAAGGAAAATATTAGAAACCAAATTAAACAGCAGAAATCTAATAAAAGGAATGAACACGTGGGCTGTGTCAGCAGTTAGGTATACAGGACCATTCCTAGGATGGACAAAGGAAGAACTCCAATCAATGGATAGGCGAACAAGGAAACTTATGACGATGCATAAAGCATTACACCCTAGAGATGATACTGATAGACTATACGTTAAGAGAAAAGAAGGTGGTAGGGGGCTCATCAGCATAGAAGATTGTGTCCAGAGAGCTAAAATAGTCCTAGAAAGATTTGTGCAAACAAATAGTGAAGAAATCATAAAGAGCGCGAGAGATAGTGCAACAAGCAATAAAGTAGAAAACAATGGAACAGTACAGCAAACAAGAAAAGAAAGATGGGAAGGGAAAAAATTGTACGGCGAGTTTAAAAGACAGATACAAGATGTAGCAGACGAGAAATCATGGACGTGGTTACGAAAAGGGAACCTTAAGAGAGAAACAGAATCGCTCATCATGGCAGCCCAAAACAAAAGCATAAGGACAAACTACATAAAAACAAAAATCGACAGAACACAGACAAACAGCAAATGCTGCATGTGCGGTGAAAGAGATGAAACAGTAAACCACATTACTAGTGAATGTAGTCAACGGTTACCACCAGGCAACTGGTGTGAGATTCCAAATAATAATAATAATAAAAATGTGGAAGAATATTGAAAGACTCTCATTTATGATGGTACAAGTTATGTACTGGTACCTCCTATAGGACTTTTAGAATCGCTTTATATTCGCATCTTATACTCCAACAGTGACGATCTTTCTGTCGTTGTACCAGGGTGAGATTGGGGGTAGGATTGAGGGTAGGGATGGGTAATTCAGGGGTCACAGTCAATTCTCAATTTGTACTATTATGTTTCCTTCGCGCTGAAATTTATCATGGGTCTGACCTGTGGGACTTTGAGGGGAAGGGCACCATTAATTTGATCATACAGTTGATAACTTACGACATAAACATTCATTTAGAGATATCAACAGCGAATGTAGGGTGCAGTATTGCCCAATAGCCAGAACTGTACCACACAATACAAAGAGTACGACAGTGAAGAGCTGCAAGATTTTATGTATTCAAAATAGTTCAATGTTTTTTTTTATTTTCTTGCAAGTAGGAAGTAAAATGTCTCGACGAAACTTGTTCGAAGATACAATATCATACATAGAGATAGATTATTGATTCCAAAAGGACTTTCCATTAAATGTAATCGTTTTATAAAGATTCCTCTTTTTAAAACTGAAAACGATTGCTGACTACAAAAATAAAAAGATCCCCAAGCAATGTTATGCAATGGGTCTCATCGATGGTAACTTTGTTTCTGTCTGTAGCATAAAGCATTACATCTAGAGATATCAATGAGATCATCATCTTACTACATTGGTTCTCAAACTTTATTGTATGACGGCACACTAAGAAATATATTTGATATATGCAGCGCACAAATCGAAAAAAATGAAATGAATTACACCAAAACATTTCAGTAGTCGATAAATGAGACTTTCATATCAATACTCTGGTATACATGCTAATCAGCCTTCTTCCCTTTC
>OY735239.1:30782902-30785402 GCA_963457665.1 Thysanoteuthis rhombus
AGCTTCTCGACCATGGACCATCTCCATTCAATAAACCAGCTGAAGGAGAAAGCAGCAGAATACAAAATGTCACTTGTTGTAGCATTTATAGACTTCAAGAAGGCATTCGACTCTGTAGAAATTCCCATGGCCATGAAGGCTATCACTCTACCAGGTGTAGACCCTGTATACGTCAGAGTGCTGCAACATATATACAATAACAGCAACACCTTTATTAGGCTACATAAAGACTCTGAACCCATGAATGCATCAGTAAGCACTAAAAACGTTTATTTTTGTTTTGTCAGAAAAGTGCTTTTGGGGGTCTCTATGATCATTTCGTACCAACAATCCTCAAATCTTGTACTGATATTTTTTCTTTAGACGGATTATGTGTGACTTATATATGCAAGGTACAGATATATCCTATAAATGATTAAACGACAAAAATGGAGATGTACTAGACACTTAGAGGAGAAAGGGGAGGCAGATTGTGCCCAAAGTTAAACGACCAATGCGCATGTGACAACAAACATAGTAGGAAACGACAAGACAAAAGATTGAATAGTGAGAATGAAAGATATGCCGGTAAGATATGGCAGAGTTCAGCGCAATCACGGTCGTCATTGGAAAAATGGACATGATGGATGATTCTAATCGTAATTATGTTGACACAAGGCCACAGCTGTGGTGCACCCCGCATGGATCAACTCGTTGCAGTAGTAATGATCAGCATAACAAGCTTGTTAACCATTACTGCACTGATTGTGAAACTACGAATTTCATGCAATTACAGAAATATTAAGAGATTTAACGGAATCGCTAGTTTCACAATTTTATTACAACACTATATATATATATATATATATATATATATATATATATATATATATATATATATATATATATATATATATATGGGAAATATTAAAGGTAACTTTGTTTCAGTTGAGTCTATCTTCGTTTGAAATGGCATGTTGGAGGTAAAAAGTTTTATTCCTGAATAGAAGGGTCCAGCGTTACGGACAGCAAACCTGAAGTTCACTCTGTTCATCATTAGCGTAGGTACGTGTGTGTGTGTGTGTGTGTGTGTGTGTGTGTGTATGTTTGTGTGTGTGTACGTTTGTGTTTGCGTGTGTGTTTGTGTACGTATGTTCGTGTGTGTGTGTGTGTATATTTATGTGTGTGTTTGCGTGTGTATATTTGTGTGTGTATGTGTGTTCGTATGTATATTCGTGTGTGTATGTTTGTGTATGTTTTTGTGTGTGTTTGTATGTTTGCATGTATGTGTATGTTTGTGCATGTGTTTGTGTATGTGTATGTGTTTGAGTATGTGTATATATTTGAGCGTGTGTGTGTTTGTGTGTGTATGTATTTGCGCGTGTGTGTGGGTATGTTTGTGTGTATGCTTATGTATGTATGTACGTGTGTGTGTGTGTTACACAAGCAAGCATGTGACAGAGATAGGCTGTATACCGGGCGCCATTAGTAAAATTAAAAGATTCCTATGAGAGAATTTAAGTGTCGGGTATCAACTTTCAAAGCTACCCGCTTGACTGACCGACATATTTTAGTTCTCTTTCACTATTTGGTTGTGTTTTGTTTCTTCTTTTATTCGCTTTTGTTCAGGGACAAGCTACTTTCGATACGGGGCAGGGGATGTTCGGCATCCTTCTGGGCTGTGTCTGGTCTCTGTTAGGTTGGTGTTTCTCTTTCCAAAGTATATATATATATATATATATATATATATATATATATATATATATATATATATGTGTGTGTGTGTGTGTGTGTGTGTGTGTGTAAGAATAATACGTGATTATAAGTTACATTAATTTATTTCACGACTTGAAGTTTTTTGGCAAGGGACTAAAACAGTCCGCATTCAACGGTTGAAAATTACCAGGTACGATGAGAGAGGCAACGGATATTGATAAAAGAACTACACAAACAAACAAACACAGACACACACACACATATATATATATATATATATATATATATATATATATATATATATATACATATATATATATATGTGTGTGTATGTGTCGTTGAAAAGTTGACAATGTAGAAAAGGGAGACTTGAGACTAATTAGTACATCTCAGTTTTTCTTCATCAAAAAGTGAGATTACTTACGTTCGTTTCACCAATACAAGGCTTCCTAAGAGCTTTGTAGCTTCTTGTCAACCTTTCCACAACATTCTGTCGAACCTACATCGTTTCTCCTCATTCCAATTAAGGTTGTAGTAGAGCAGCTGAAGAACAATAATAAAGAGTGGAATTACAAGTACAATAACAAATGAAACTAAATTATATGCAACAAGAACTTAAAATTGTATGATAAACAGTTAGAAGAATACAAGTTGAAATAACACCGATCAAATCAAAATTGGCTTCCATGATCCACTTTTATGGATAATTTGAGATTATATATGAAAATTTGCTTAAAAAAATCATTCTTTTTCATTATCATAAGATGGATATATACACACACACACACACACATATATATATATA
>OY735239.1:30790402-30837902 GCA_963457665.1 Thysanoteuthis rhombus
TTCAAATATATATATATATATATATATATATATATATATATATATATATGGTTGGCCAAATTTCCTTTGAAAAAAATGATCCAGTCAGGCACACTTTCCTTCAAACATACACCGCTTTTTGTTACTGGATGTAGGTCCCTTTTTCTTCCTTCTCTTCTTCTTCCCTTTATGTAAGGATTTATGTTACTATTACTGCTATATCGTTCTTATTAAAGGTATTGGTAATTTTGGCCGTTTTGTCTCATTTTATTTTGATTTTCTTCTTGCTCTTCCGTACGTCTTATTTTCTTTTGCCTTCATGTATTTCTTTGTTTAGCGATAGATAGACATGAACTAACTCAGATAGATAGATAGATAGATAGATAGATAGATAGATAGATAGATAGATAGATAGATAGATAGATAGATAGATAGTGAAATAAAAGAGATATTAACCAACTTGGATTGATAGATAGATATGAACTAACTTTGGTAGATGGTGGAATAAGATAGATAGCAACAAACTTGAATAGATGGATAGATATTGAACTAAGATAGATATAAACCAACCTGGATTGATAGATAGATAGATAGATAGATAGATAGATAGATAGATAGATAGATATGAACTAATTTTGATAGATAGATAGATAGATAGATAGATAGATAGATAGATAGATAGATAGATAGATAGATATGAACTGACTTTTGTAGATAGAAGAATAGATAGAAAGATAATGAAACTCTTGAGAGATAGATACAGAGACAGAGACGGAGAGAGACAGGGACAGACATACAGAAGACGGGAGTAATAGAACTGAACAAGCCAAGAATAATGGAACTACTTTGCTTACTTCGTTATCTACCTACCCAGCCCACATTGTACACTTTAAAACGTGTTAGACGATAATATTTCTGTGTTAATACCTTTTGCTGTTTAAAAAGCCTCCCGCGGCTTCACAAGCTTTTTAATCTTACGCTTGGACGACGACTATATTGGACACAAACTGCACTTGGAAAAGGGACATCTTTTCATTGAGAAACTCTTCACGAGTATTTCAAATAAACATGGCTGACTGCATTCTTCCGGTTCAGAGGACGACGCTATCACGCATGCGCCCGGACTCTTGACAAAACGCATATTCACGCTTTGAGTCCCTCTCTGAATATGCATACGAAAACGTGTTATATATGAGTTTGTGTGCATGTGTGTACACGGTCGGTGTAATAATGGTTAATAAGCTCATGATGCTGACCATTATTACTGTAATTAGTTCAATCCTCATTAGGTGCCCCACAACAGCGGCGCTTTGTCAAACTAAGTTAAACTTAATGAATACCAGATATGTTCTAATTCAGTATTTACACTGTGTATACAGCGCTCTGTGAGGATCGAACTCATTACATTAGTTATAGTCAGCACCACAAGCTTGTTAACCATTACTACACCGACAGATGAATTGGTGATTTCATGATATCACTGGAATATTCAATGATTTCCATAAATCCCTTAGATTTTACGAAATCATTAGTTTCACAATCTTCATCATCATCATCATCATTCTTTTAATGTCCGTCGTTGGACAGAGTCCTTCCTTCAGGATTCGCCACAAGTCTCTTTCATGGGCGTCGCAGAGCCAGTATTTTCTAAATTTGTCTAGTTCATCTCTCCATCTTGTATTCTATCGGCCTCGGTTTCGCATGTGATCTCTGGGGATCCATGTTGTGAGTCGTGATGTCCATTGGTTGTCTTTCATTTTTGCAACATAGCCTGCCCATTGCCATTTAAGTTTTTTTTAAGATCCTATGATGTCTTGGATTTTCGTTTGCTTCCTGATATACTGTGCTACAGTAACATAATTCTATATATATATAGAGAGAGAGGGGAACGTCTATTATCTGAACGAAACAAGTGTTTTTTTTTAATCGGAAAATTGATTGTTCATACAACTGATCCGATCATAAAACAAGAACCATAAGTTCAACGATACGTCTACCATCCACGATAGTAGTAGTAGGAAGAGGAGGAAGAAGAGAAAGTAGCCTTTATTTGAGTCGATTGATTCTCATTCTTGTAAAATATTGCGATATGAAATATTCAGCAGGTTTTTTAAATTTTGAATAAAAATCGTAAATGGCCATTTTCGGCTTTTTTCCATTATGATATCAATAGCAGCTGGTAAAAAATATTTTGTTCCTTTTAATGAGATCACACCTCTCCTTTTATTCCTATTTCTGTTGTTCAATGTAAGTGCGACCGACAGACCGACCAGATATTGACTAATACAGATGTGTGAACCCATCTAAAAATAAATCCACGTAAGTGCACATTAATTTCTCAGAATCCATCGAAAACGTCAAGTACATAACAACACTATGCCTTTTGTTTCTAAATGTTCAATTTCCATTACTTTATACGTTAAAATTATTTCAACTCTGTTGAAAGTAACCGGCTGAGCCTGAACGGATCGACCGCTTTCTATCCACAAAGATTTTAACAGTATTATACGAACAGGTACGTACTCGGTCGTAAAATTAGATATCAACGGAACCTTGAAATCTTGTTTGGATAATCTGAAAATTGGATAACCGACGTTCCTAGCAGTGATTGGAAAGCTGGTCTCGCAGCTGACTCCTATTACGGTAAGTTCTATCCTTCCAGAGGAGGGCAAATTTTTGCTTTATACAAAGTTTATATGGGTTAACAATCTGATATCGGAAATCATTATTACTGTAATGAGTTCGATCCTCTCTAGGTGCTGGAATGGCGGAAATGAGTTTTCAGTTTTGCGACACAGTAACAAAATGCAATAGATATCCCACTAAAACCTTAGAAATAACCTTCTTCTTTTTTTCAAAATGGACCAATTCCTTGAGGAAATAAACGTCTGGTGGATTAAAATCACAAAAGATTGCTTGCGATTTTTTTTTTCTACCTTTTACTTTTATTGTTTTTAGGAAATAATGTATGTTAGAAGTACCCAGCCTGGAAACTTAATGAACAATTCAATGTCGAAGTCAGGACAAGTAACAAGAGTTGGAAAATTGATCCAACGTTATCAGTCCGAAGCAAATCGCAAGCAATTTTTATGAGTCTCTACACTCTTTGCAGCTCAATATTCTTTTTTGGTCAGAGTTGTTACAATGGATGAGAAATGGATCCTTCTTTCCAATGTTAAGCGCTGTCTTTGCTTTCATTCCATCTCAGATTTTATAGTGTCAAATGAAACAGACTAATAAGTGGGAAAAAAAGTCCAGCTGAAATAAATAAAATGTGAAATTCAGCATAAATAAAGTGGTTCTATGAACACAAGTGTTAGTTTATTCCAAAAATAATAATCAAAGTTTAAAATAACAAAGACTGCAACTACTTTTGCACCAACCTAATTTAATGACTAGCACGTCTGCTTCAAGCATGGAAGGTCCTGAGTTCGATCCCCGGTATGAGTGATGAGTGTGGAAAACTCTCCATTATGACAGATTAATTTGTGCAAGCTTTGTCCCCATCACACTCACGATGATAGACTTGTAACCAAGCCAGAAGATGACCTTCATTCGGATTCGAGTATTTGGTGCGATATGCAAGGAATTGTACACAACAAATCTTAAGCGATAACCAAACAGTTAGAGCCAAAGTTTACTGCAAGTAACTTGGTAACTTTTATTTGAAAACAGCTTTCGACAGAAATCGCCCATCCTTACAAAAAAGAATAGGGGTTATTTTGAATCACAAAAATGCTCGTCCTCGTACCGCTCGAATGACCAGAGATCTCATTAAGGCATTTGGCTGGGAATAAGTGATTCGTCCGTCATACTTTCTTGACCTAGCTCAAACTGACGATCATTTGTTTGAGAGTTCATAAACCCCATTTGATACACAAAGAATCATTCCCATAGAAAAAAAGGTTGAAAATCTGTTAGTCTCTTATTCCAGGTCAGAATCGAAAGAATTCAACTATCTGGTATCAAGAAATTGATTGATAGATGGAATAAAGTTATCGACGGCAAAGGAGAGAATATTAATGAATAGAGGTATAATACACACACACACACACACACACATAAATATATCTATATGTGTGAGTGCAATAGTGCAAAAATAATTGCAGTTTTTTTACCATTACCTTAAAAGCAGTTTATCTCAACTTAGAATAAAAGTTATTAATCGAAATAAGAACCTTAAGAATCTACTCATATTGCCCACCAGAAACAAGTCCACATATTCCAGAAGCTCAGAATTCTGGGGTTCTGGAAGGAATGGATTCTTCGAAGGCATTTTGAGCTGCAGTTTGGTTGTTGAAGACTTTCCCTTCCAGGAGGTTGTCGGGATTCTTGGAAAAGTGGTAGCTGGACACAGAGGGTTTTGGTGAGTAAGCTAGGCGAGGTAGAGTTTCGTTGACAAGATCGGCCAATTACTTGCATGCCATTCCTGCAACATGTGAGCTTTTTTGCTTTTCATTCAGGGTCATTCACTCGACCCATCGAGCTTCTTTTTTTTTTTTTTTGGTTTTCCGATTTGATGTAAATGTCGAACAATTATTGAATGGTTTGCGTTTTGTTCCTTGAGTTGCTTTGGGGGGTTGCTTCGATAACGACCCTCAATTTGGTGTCATTAATTAGAGGCAGACGTACTTAGCTACGAGGCTTTTGGCACCGTTTCAAAATTTTGGGAACCAATGTTGAACTGAATATTTGTTTTTGAATCCCTGGTCAAATACTTAGTTGATATTGCAAGCAGTTCCCACTGCTGTACGTCCCGTTTTGATTCATACAAAGAAATTGCTCGAATTTGCTTTCATTCCATCTTAGATTTGGCAGTCTCAAATAAAACAGACTAACAGCCTCTTCCTTGGGAATGGGGTATGCTACGTTGAAAAGTTCCACCATCTTTTCTTTTGTTGTCGAATCCATTTCGTTGAAAGCTGACGCTAATGTTCTTTTT
Organism: Thysanoteuthis rhombus; assembly: GCA_963457665.1. Taxonomy (NCBI): domain Eukaryota; kingdom Metazoa; phylum Mollusca; class Cephalopoda; order Oegopsida; family Thysanoteuthidae; genus Thysanoteuthis; species Thysanoteuthis major. The sequence goes on from OY735239.1 coordinate 30,795,324, forward strand.
GGATGGAGCCTTGCTTGGAAGGGCTTTTCAGTCGATTTTCTTAGCTGCTGTGACTGCATGCTCTTTGATGCTCCTCACTTTTACTTTCTCCCCAGTTCCCCCGTAGATCAGACTGTTCCCCATGGTCTGGGAAGGGCAGCTCCTGCGTCTTTTTCTCTACATTATCTGCACAGTTCCGCCATTCAACGATAGGATAGTCTTTTTTTGTTCAGGAAAAAACATTCTTTTACATTTAGATCCAGAGCTAGGGCTCCCTTGTTTCTGTTGAAGATGAATTGGTTTCATTTGCTTTTAACAAAAGGCTCCAAAGAAGAAATACTTCAAAATAATCACTTTTTCATGTCGTTATTCCTAACCCTTTAGAAAAAAAGTCATACTAAAAAAAAAAGCTTGTCATTTTTGGAGTGAGTCACATGAGTTAATTTCTTTTTGCTGAGAGATTCCTTGTTTAATATTTTGATTTGAAAGCATTCAAAATATCATATATGACATACGTAAAACTCCAATTATGCAGTGCAAGCATTGTCCCTAGTTCCCATATTATAAAAACAACGAAAAGAATTGGCAGAAAAGATGAAAAACGTCGTCCAGATCACACTTTCCCTATAAAGCAAAACTTTAAGAATTAAAACAAACAACATTAAAAGGAAAGAGAACATAAAGGGACATACACAAACTCATTTTATGTTGAAAATATTTTCTACATATATATATATATATATATACATACACACACACATATATATATATTTATATGCATGTACACACACACACACACACACACATATATATATATATATATATATATATATATATATATATATATATATATATATATATATATATATATTGTTGATAGATCTATAGATGTTAATGAAAAAGTGGTTCAAAATGATAAATGGCATTGACCACATCCCAGTTGAAAAAATCTTCACAATGAATGAAATACATATATATATATATATATATATATATATATATATATATATATGTATATATATGTATATATATATATATATATATATATATATATATATATATATATATATATATATATATATATATGTATATAAAGAACATTGCATTAAAAATAAAACAAGAAAAGGATTCAGTGGTTTGGAATTTAGAAATTCTTCGACACGAAACAAAGCCGGTCTTCTTAAAGTTCACAACGTTAAGATTTTGGGTATACACGTAAGCAGGCTCGTGCAGTCCCATTTTTGTTCATAGAACGAAAATTCAGCATTCTTCCGTTAAAAGGGACCATGGCCCCCAAGAAGATGTATTTATATTGAAGGCATGCCAAAATATTGGAAACAGGAACTGTGAACACTTTTTAACATCTTTCCAGAAAAGATATGCTTCACAAATGAGAATTTTTTGATTAAACGGAAAAATTAGAATCTTATTGCTTCTTTTTATTCATATCTTGATAATGATGTAACCAATGGATTGATTGATGAAATTATTGATTATTCAATCGTTTCCGCCAATCAGTGTGAGTTAGTACTCCCTTATGGGCTCTCACGTACCCTTGGCAGCCGTGTGGTCCCACCAAAAAAAAAAAAAATTATGAAAGCACTAAGAAAGTTAATTGGATCTTCACTTCCCTACGACGGACAGAAAGTAACGATCCTGTTTACCATTACAGTCACATTGTAAATACAACCCCCATTTCGTAAAATACGAAAAAATGTTTCCCAGAAATCTTTTTTTTTTTAAATTCTGAGGGCTTGTAGGGATTTAGTGGATTGAAAACACGAAAAAATTACCCATTTTATTTTTTTAATTATTTTTCCTATTCTATTTTGAGTTGGTCAACAAACGAGAATCTTATTGGCAACCCTAACAGGAAATACCGGAAGATGGTGTAAAGTAAGTGCCCATTTCCTTTAGATATCAACATTGTGAATAGAACCCCTTGTAAAACATTGAAAAAAAATTATTTTTTTCAAAAAGCGAACAAATTTTTAGACAATAATTAGGTCTAATGGATTGAATGCACGTAGAATTAAGAGAAAAAATATTTTCACTCTTTTTCGGGATGATTGAAGTTGTGAGGGAGTAAATCTTTACCGTAATTTCCTTCAATTTTTGTTTCGTTATTATTTGCTTTGGAAATATACGAAAAATATACATGAATAAAATGCCGAAAGAACACTGAAAAGAAGAAGATTTGTGAAAAAGCTAAAGCAACTCGCCAGTATCTTCCATAACAGAAGTCGCAGATGGTTTTAAATGACAAAAATGTAAATGATGACCAAATAAAAAAATAGTTAAATCGACACAAAATTCTAAAAGTGTGGTTAACTTTTGGATATCCCGTTCTTAAATCTTTAAATGTTTTTCTAAGAAGAAGAGTGTTGAAAAAATATGCTGTTAACTTTTTCTGACTAAACTGTATATGACAGGAAATATTTCATAAGATTAACAGCATGGAAAAATTGTTTCATGGAAATATAAAATGGCGTTGATGGATAATTTTATACAATTCTTCCGCATGAAATACACACTCGATTATGATAAAACTTTTGATATCTATCTATTAAAAGACAATTTTTCTCTTCAGAGAAAGTCTCGTTCAAAATTATGGGAAAGAAAAAAAATGTTCCTCGTGATTCTTACCCCAACCTTAATTTGATGATTTATTGTATATAAACCCTCGTGTTTTCATTGTTTTTTTACACATATCAAAGATATCCCACGAGCTATTTCTATCGAATTCTCAAAATGAAATCTGGTAACTTTTGGATAAAAAAAACCAGGAAAATTCATCATCATCATCATCATCATCAGTCTTTTAGCGTCCGTCGTTGGACATAGACCTTCCCCAGGATTTGCCACACTTCTCTATCATGGGCGTCACGGAGCCAGTACTTCCTGAACTTGTCTAGCTCATCTCTCCATCTAATATTCTGCCGGCCTCGGTTGCGCATATGGTCTCGGGGAATCCATGTTGTGAGTCGTGATGTCCATCGATTGTCTGCCATTCTTGCAACATGGCCTGCCCACCGCTATTTGAGATTTTTTATGGATTCTATGATATCTCTAACTCTTGTCTTTTCCCGGATGTACTGTGCTGTTTTGTGGTCTCTCTATGTGTGGCCCAGCATTATTCTTTCATGTGCACGTTGCATGGTTCTCAGCTTACGGGTCTGTTTCTTGGTTACGTTCCATGTTTCAGCTCCATAAGTGACTATTGGGAGGATGCATTGGTAGGAAAATTAATTGGCAATAAATGACTAATAAAAAATATATCCATTTAAATTTCTCGCCTCAGACTCAGGGTTTGTTGGCCTACTCTGGTTCGATGAGAGCATTCTGTTTAACCAACGTTGCATAGTGATGTCCTCTCGGCAAGACGTTTGGTGATGAAAAAAAGGAATCAGTGAACGTTGAAAGAACTTAAACCATTTATGAATAAAAGGGGAAAGAAGCAGTATCAGATAGGAAAATATGGTTATCAAAAAAAAAAAGCGATAGCGTGAGGATCCGTACACTGTTGAGGTCAGCGAACGATCAAGTTCGAAATTTGCCAAGTGACTGTTTAAAAAAAAAGAATTTAGTCGTCCCCGATTCGTCCCGCACAATTTCTCTCTTCGTCACAAACACTTTTTCTACCACCCCAAGACGACGTTAATTTTCAGATCGACTCTAAGCCAAGTGATTAGGGTGGATGTATCCCTTCAGTGAACTTTCATCTTGCCAAAGACCAGACTTGGAACTTCGGTTTCGCATGTGATCTTTGGAGAATGTGATGTCTATCGGTTGTCTGCCATTATTGCAACGTGACCAGGCCATTGCTGTTTGAGTTTCCAAATGGATTCTATGATGTCTCCGACTCCTGATTTTCCTCTAATCTCTCGTGAGGTTGAGCATGATTCTCTCATGTGTACGTTGCATGCTTCTCAGTTTGAAGGTGAGTCTCTTGGTTAGGTTTCATGTCTCAGCACCATAAGTAGATATCGGGAGGATGCATTGGTTGCAGACCCTTCTTTTTAGGACTGATGAGATTTTTCTTGTCTCTTGAAGGTTGAGCTTGCTCTACTGAAAGCTTGCTATCTTAGAGTGATTCTTCGCTTTTTTCTTCATCTTTTGAAGATTCCACGGATATTCCTTGTCCAAGGTAGATTTAGTGGTCTTCTTTTTCCGATTCTGCGTTTCCGATTTTGATCGTTGTTGGTTTATTTCTATCGTGATTCTTTGTTTTTCTGAATGTCATGTGAAGACCAACTTTCTTATTTTCTTCGTTCAGTTTGTAAGTTATGACGAACTGATCCCGTACTTTATGTCCATCAGAATTAACGCGTGCTTTCTTGATGATTAAAACTTGCTTAGTGATCATTACCCAACAAAAGGCAAGAGGAGTAAGGTATCTATTGATCAAACCTTTTTCTAATTTTTTAGTTGATCACCCAGATGCAGCATGCTGTCAATAGATGTTGATCAGATGATGGTTTTTACTGAGTAACTAACCAGTCCTGTTCATTTTTAGCTAAAATTTGATCATCAGATTTATTAAGTTTTTGTCTGCTTTATTGGATTAAGTTCTCTCTCTGTCGGTCATTACGAATTTAGGTGTGGCTCATCCAAATCTCTCTCTTTCCTCATCTTTTCCCTCACCTTCCCATTCTCTCATCCCCCTCACTCTGTCTCTCTCTCTCTCTATATATATATATATATATATGTGTATTCCTACTTTCTTTTTCTTCTTCCTTTCTTCTCCCGCCCCTACTCTCTCTCTCTCTCTCTCTCCACACACACACGATTCTCTCCTTCTCTCACTCTACTCCCGTCCTCTCTTCCTCTCTTTTCTCTCGCTTTCTTTTTGTCTCTATCCTACCATTCTTTCTCTCTCTCTCCTCTCCTCTATTTCTATCTCTCTCTTTTCTCCTTCTCTTCTTCCCTTCCCCTCACCCTCTCTGCCTCTGTACCCTTCTCTCTCCTTCCTTCGCTCGCCCTTGTATTCAAAAGACGTAGTTCGAATGAGAGAAGCTAATAATTCTTTTTAACGATAGCGACCGGAAGTCCGGCCATGTCTCTCCCACGGAAGTTGCCTTCTTTTCTCTCAAAGTGACGGGAATATTAAGTCATTTGCCACAATAACTACAGTCAAGGCATGCCGGCTCCATGGTTCACGCCCAGGACTGAAGGTCAGCTAGTCCGGCGTCAGAATAAGACTTATCCTCAAAACAGTAAAGGAAGAAGGATTGATCAATAGATAAGTTACTTTACACACACCTTTTGTTAGGTATTGATCACTAAAAAAATCTTTATTCTCAAAAAAAAAACAAGCATGGATGCTGCTGGACTTAAACCTGGGGATCAGTTTAGCATAACTTATATTGCAAATTGAGCACCCCACTAAAAACCAATTAAGGTGGGCGGATTTTGTTAAAGTCCTTTTCTGTACATCATAAAGAGTAAATATTTGCGTGATACATACATAGCCAGCCAGATTGCCATGCAGTCAGACCAACTTAAAAACTGAAGAAACCTATGAGACCTTGACTATGTCGGGCAGTGATCACTAAAAATGTCCGAATTCAACAAAAAAAAGCTTAAATGCTGCTTAACACAAGCTGAGTTAGGAATTTAGCATAAACTTGAATTATGAAAAATCTGTTAGGGGTTTGAAAATTGAAGGAAACTTTTTTCTTGGCCAAACTAGGATTACTTTTGTAAATGTTCATCTTTATAGCACGAGAGGTGTGGTCTGTATTCGCAACACATACATATACACAGTGAACCGTGTCTGTATGTAAAACGTAAGCTTTATATCAAAATCATTGCTGAAAGAGGGTGGAGTGTCTGATCAACCCAGTAGGGGTACCATGTTGATATAATTGTTTTGTTTTCAAAATCCCAGGAATATACTAAAATTAACGACTGATGATTCCATATTCCGAAAGCTTGCAACTTGATCTCCACTTTCAATTGTCGCTTCATCGACCGACCGTAGGAAAAAAGTTATAATTTTAAATTCAGGGTAAGAAAAGTCATTGACAATTTTCTACACAGAGAACAGCGTCGCAACCTAAGCATAATGAATCTTTGATATATATATTATGCTCTTCCTACATGGAATGGGGCACTCTGGTGGATGGGGAATCTATGCGTTAATAAATATATCGCTTAAATTCAACCTTACTGACTGTCCAGTTCTGTGGAGCAGAGAACGATACCAGCCTCTGGGTCTGAAGCTTAGGTTTTGATCCGACCTCATGGTACTGGATGGGATAATTGATAGTCTATAGCCACACTGAAGAGTTGTAATACAACAAAACAGCTGTCTGTGGATGACACAATATATATATATATATATATATATATATATATATATATATATATATTTAATGTGTGCATTGGTTCGTTGGTACGCTTTATAAGCATTGAATTCATATTACTCGTTGAAAAACGTTTGTAAAACAAATATAAAATTGTAAAAAATGATAATAATTACACTTTAAATAACATTAACTATACTCTCTTGATAAATAACGATGATAGTCGAAAGAACTAGAACTTTTAAATTAACCCACTCTGGAAGATTTTTTCAAACTTTCTATCCTGTCAATGATAGGTTGGTACACAAACAAGAAGAATATATATATATAAGCAAACAAGAAGAATATATATATATATATATATATATATATATATATATATATATATATATATATAACCACCAGCAAAACACACACACTACAAAAAAAAATAATTAAACAATAATAAAAACTCCTCACACTCATAGCGACATCCATAGGACTCTCACCAAATTCCCCAAACAGGAATCTAAAACAAATATAATCATTTGCCCGAAGAGGCCTAAAGAGGGTGGAAACATAAACGTGTTCGTGTACCGAATCTTCTTTCTACTATATTCCCAGCTCTGCTCTAAACTAACTTAACACTTGGAGTTTAAAGTTGAATGCATCGAACACTCAACGAAATATGTGTTATATTATGCTATATTGCAAACCTGATTTGTACTAAGTGTAATATATATATATATATATATATATATATATATATATATATATATATTGATGACAAGTACTATTTGTAACATATATAGATGTATATATATATATATGTATATATATAGATGACTAGTACTAAGCGTAATATGTAGATAATTAGATGACTAGTACTATTTATATATATATATATATATATATATATATATATATATACATATATATTGATGACAAGTACTATTTGTAACATATATATATATATGTATATATATAGATGACTAGTACTCAGTGTAATATGTAGATAATTGGATGACTAGTACTATATATATATATATATATATATATATATATATATATATGATTAGATGACTAGATAGTGGATATGACAAACTAAAAAGTTCTCGATGCCCTTATCATAAATTTGACTGTTTTTTGCCGTGTCATCTACCCAAGTATAATATCATCGCTTTCGCCTTAGTGTAAACTGATAGTGGGACAGAGAAAAATGACTTTAGCCGAAAGAAAAAAAATTGGAAGATGAAAAATTTGACGCATCCTCTTTGTCTCTGTATCTTTGGCCATAAAGATTCATATCTTTAGACACCTTCCTCACCAGACTGAACTTTTATACTCACCTAAATAACAATAAACAGAGATGGTTTTTCTCGTTATCTTCTTATGAACTGTCTTATCCTCCCGTTTCATTCGAGTGATAGATGTAACTCATTACTTCTTCTATGATATTTACGGGTGTCCGTCTGCCCGGCTGTTCGAGTTATAGATGTAACTCATCCACAAGAGCTGTTGTCTATTTGTTACCCCTGCGAACGGGAGAGGTATATGTACAAACATACCTCATTTCACAAACTCAAACTTTACGAACTCCTGGCTTAACGAAAGTTAAAATGAAATTTTAAACTTTATGGAAACTAGCATTCCAAGGGAAGTTATACATATCAACAGCTATGTATGTTGTGTTAGGGGTGATCAATTAAAGAGTTGGAAAGAGGAAGGATTAATGAATAAGTTACTTCTCTCTCCTTTTGCTGAGATGCAATCATTAAAAAAGATATGAATTGAAAGGGAAAAAGTGGGTGCAGACTAGTAATTTAGCATAGACTTACATTGCAAATTGAAACTCAAAAAAACGTTTCAGAGTGTGATTTTGAAAAATATACCTATTCAAGGAAGTGTTTGTGCAAAATTTGAGTTTTCGCTATGAATAGGGCTGGGCAAAGTCCAGATAGATAGATAGATAGATAGATAGATGTTAGAAAAATGAATAACGTAAACCCAGCAACAATGATTAAACCGATCCGTTGTGGCCAGTAGTGATTAATTATATAACATCTCATTTTTGCTCAATTTGGACCCAGTAAAAAGTTGTTCATAAGTGAATAGCACTGTTACAAGTTTATATGTAAGTTCTTCCTTGCCTTTACGTGCAAATTAAAACTAATTCTACGAACACATGCTTTACGAACTATCATTAGGAAATAATTCATTCGTAAAAGCGATGTCTACCTATACATGTATCCATTTGTGTCTATTTGTCGCTCGGTTTGTCCATACGATATCTCCAAAAGTTCTCAATCAATTCTGATGACATTTAGAGGAAGGATGGGCAATGGGCCATGGGGGAAGTGATTAAATCTTGAGGCAGACCAATATATAGTTACCTTGTCTATATCGTGTACGCCACACAATATCTCAAAAAGAGATCATAAATTTCAATGACATTCTAAGGCGTCGCTAACAATGGGCAGTAAGCTGAGCATAGGATTTTTTTATGCTGGGATCCCTTGAGATATGAAAATTATTTCAAGGGCTTTTTAGGTCTAAAAAGAGTTGTGGAAAAGCTGACCCCACTAAATTGTGTCAGAGATCATAGCTATCTTATAGAATATAAGAAATGAATCAGTTTTTAACAACATTTGTAAAAACTGATTATCTCTAACTCGAACAGAAGGACACTCACATGGGTCATGGGCCCGGCCAAGGGTTTTGCAATCCATCTACTCATTTTGTATCTGTACTGTATTTGCTTATGTTAGACCAAGGGCTGTCAGATAGTACAAGGTGTTTCGTTGTATTACAACTCTTCAGTATGGCTATAGACTATCAATTATTCCATACAGTACCACAAGGCAGGATCAAAACCTTACCTTCAGACCCAGAGGCTGGTATATATATTAAGCAGTCCTCAATTTGCCTTCATCTTAAAATGAAATTTGCTTTTAATCGCGAACTTACGGAAACGATTTGAGTGAATTTGCGATAAAAAGCAATAGAAAATTAGGATGAAAATAAATCGTAGTAACAGAAAAATCAATATGTCTAATGGTTCATAAAACATTGCAATACTGAAGTACCCATCAAAAATAAATTTTATAAAGAATACGCATATACCACTGGCGTACCAACAGGGGGCACGGCCATTCCCGGTGACCCCATCAGAGGGGTGATACGATGATGGTTTGACAACGCGAAATTTCAACATTTACCACAACTTTAGCTCTATTTTTAGCGCTGTTTTCAGCTCTATTTTTAGCACTATTTATAAGCACCATTTTTTTAACAATTCAAACCAATCTTTAGTTATTTTCTGGCCACTTTGGATTAATTCAGCCATTTTCAACAATCAAAAATGTCCATAAAAAGGCTAAAACTGTTTTTAGCGCGTTTTGGATTTTTTTGACATTTCCTGCGGTCAATTTAGTGAGAAACCTTTTTTGAGTCGGCAATACTATGGTTGACATCTTGAGTTATTAGCCAAGGTGACATCAACCCTAAGAATGTCACTGGTATACAGCCGTAAAAAATGACGGGGTTATTTATGTATTGATTTACTTTTGATAATTCAAGTACTCTAATTTTAGATTTATTTATTTATTTATTTATTTATTTTAGTCACAACTCAACTCTATGTTTCGAATGGTGATCAGACTTTAAATCTTGATAGTATCTATAACGTAATTTTCATTGTTATGTTATTACTAGAATATAGCCGTAAAAATGATGGGTCATTTCATGTATAGATCGACACTATCGAGCCTACACCATTTTATCGAGTAATCTATTTTTTTAAGTCTCTACTCAACTCAAAAGTTAATTGGTCAAACCAAGAAGTTAATGGCCGAATGTTTCTTACAAAGGCCGGACTCATAAAATCTGGATTTAAAATGGCCCAAACTAAAACCGAGGTTGGGCTGGGTTGGTCATTGTTTATCAGTAGTTGTATGTATACGTCTGTGCATCACACCAGTCCCACTTTTACGATGTTGGGTACGGTGACAGTGGATTCACTTAAGGCGTTGTAGTCTGTGTTTGTTAGAAGTCGTATGTATACATCTGTATATCACGCTAATCCAGTTTTAAATGCTGTGATATTCGGTACGGTGACAATGCAATAACAGTCTTTCGCTGCTCCGGCGTTGAAGTGTCTCCTGTGACCAATAGGCAAGCTCAGTGTGTAATTTACGTGGGTTACAACGAATGTGTGTTGAGATTTTTTATAGCATCTTTGTTGGGACAATATTTATCTGTTTTTTTTTCTTTGGTTTTTTTGGGGGGGGTTAAATAGCCATTATTCTATGCTTTGATAATTTTATACGTTTGGGCAGCTATCGTATCAAATGGATAAATATTCGAATTCGTAGGAAATTTATAATTTTGCACACTCACACCCATCAATGAGTCGGAAAAATGCTTTTTTCTTCTTTTTTTTTTAGAAATTCCCCTCCAAAATAGGTTTTTAGTGAGGGGTTCAGTATGCTAAATTGGTCACAGTTATCGCACGTTTATTTTTTATTCTTTTATTTTTTCAATTCAAACCTTTTTTATAACAGCTCGGCAAAAGACGAGAGAAAAAACTTATTAATTGATCACCCTTTTTTCCAACTTTTGAATTGATCATCCCTAACAAAGCTTATATGGGTAGTGGGTATACATGGTTTCACTTCTCGAACGATAGTTTCTTTTATATTCTAATACATGTACATTTTTTACCCACCGATGTGTCGTTAGCTGTCCATATATATTTTTGTAGGGGTTTCTTGAGATATGAAAGTGATTCCAAAAATTCGGCAAGCATAAGAAAGGTTGGGAAAGACTAACCCCTTCCTAGATTCGGCAAGTTTATCCACCGACGCAGCTCCAAACCAAACAAAGGACATCCAAGTTCTGCCCATAGTGATAACCGCAATGATCACTGTAATAAGATATTTCTCTTTGTCCACTAACTTGATATGTCATTTCCTATCTTTCTGATCTTCATATATCGAAAGCGATTCCGTTTGATCAGCCAATCCCACTTTACGACAATGTCTGACTGATTTCGAATATCTCGTTCTAGGCCTGTTATCTTTATTATCTTCGGATTGGGCCCTGTCTAGGAAGGAGAATGATTTCAATCGGGCAGACTCCGTCTTGTTATGCCTGATAGACTCGAAAGGTCAATCCGGTATCTTTCTCAGTACAAAATTGCTTATCGGACAGGACTGGATTAAGCTAGTAAGAATCTTGTTATATATGTTATTAAAGGACCCAAATTAAAAAGCAAATACAACCTTAAATACCAAAGGGTTCTATCCCTTTTTTTATATATATTCGTGTATTCTGTGTATTTTGTGTTCAAGCGCTCCTGGACATACTGTTTAGTCTACAGACTTGAAAATTTGCACCAGTACTCCACTATGCCCTTTTGAGAAACAGACTTTTGATCTTTGAAAAAAAAATTTTTTTGACGGGGGGGGGGGCTTATTTTGACGGGTATGATTTGATTATAACATCTACATTCTCCAGATTCTCTATTTTAGATGTTTTCCAGTGGAAATCACTAGTGATTTTATAACTGGGATTTATTCAGACCATATTTATCCTTCGATGGATTGTTTTTCTAAATGACTTCTAATTTTGACTCTATGTTTGTTCAGTTATTGACATTGATGGAGAGCCTCGCTATGATTTGAGAAATCTCTGTGAGTTTACCCTGAGATAACTCGACAACTGGCGGTTGTACGAAGTTGAAATTTGCCAGATATGTAGGTCCGGACATTGCAGAGGCAGACAGACAGACATAGAAAGACAGGCAGACTGACAGAGAAAGTGATTAAGAGTGAAAAGGAGTAGAAGAGAAAGAGAGGGAGAGAGAGAGAATCAGGGTTTTTTTCCAGCCGATTTTTTTCAAAGAATGAGAATAAATTAAGTTATAATTAGATGACGAAACTGCATTTCTTTGATATTTCTGTTTTGATTGTTGCTATAAAAGAAATCATAAATAAAGAACAGCGTCTTATTATTTCAAGATTGTTCATGAAATCAGATGCACTTTTTAAACGGGTATGCACCTAGTAAATGTTAAAACACGTGATGTTTTTACCAGTGTATCAATCAAACTGTTTAATTAGCATCATAGCTAGATAATACAATAAATATCAATTTAAATTTCAGTCATAGTTTTACTTCGTCTACTTTTCCATCTTTGTGCTGCAGCTGTGACTTCATTTTCAAATTCTCTTGTATTCATGTATTGTGTACGCATAGCATAGATACCAAATTCCAACAAATTACTGTGTTAAGATAATGACCCTAATTGAATGTGATAATTGGCTAAAATTACAAACCATTAACACCCAGTCGTTCGTGAAAGTTGAAGGCAGTGTAGTACATTAGTTATAGAAAAAGAGCAGAATTACTGAATCGGAACTGATAATTAAGCGCTGGGCCCTCGAAAATGCGGGGCTTGTACCAAATTATACTTTATCTACATTCTTAATCTGGCATTTAGATCAGTGTCTTTTCAGTACAGCACTGCTTGGTGGGAAGTGGTTGATGTGTGTATCTGTGTGTGTGTAAACGGCGCTTACCATACAGAACAAAAAAAAGATCCATCTTTTTTGACAACTTATATTTAAACTAATTAAAGACTGGACAAGAAACTATTCTTAAAGATACCAATTACAAAAAAAAATAACTACAAAAAGATGTCAGGAAAGGTATCTATAAAATTCTTACCGTGAACCTTACCAGGGTGTGGTGACAAGCAAGCTGGATTCCCCAATCATCGCTCCTGTGTAGTGAGTTCGTTCCTTACCGGGTACCCCATGTTTGTGTCCTTGTGCCAGAACTGAGAAAAGATTGGTAAATAACAAGGCTGGCAGAATCAAACTCAACTCCTTCGATTCTAACTCTAGATAATTACAGCCATTTGTGTACTGTATATATATATATATATATATATATATATATATATATATATATATATATATGATCTATAAATTCTTAGATATATAAGACTAGTAAGTTCAGCTCAGTTAGTAAGAGAGCCGCCTAGCGATCCCTTGGTTGTGGGTAGGAAAAGATTGATTAAACAAGCAGCCCCAATAATCCTAAAAAGAAGAATATACAACCAATGCATACTCCCGATAGTCCCTTATGGAGCTGAAACATGAAACCTAACCAACCTACAGACCTACAAACTGTGAAGCACGCAGTGTGTGTATAAGAGAATCATGCTCAACCTCACATGGAAAGATCACAAGATCACAGTATATCACAGTATATCAGGAAGAAAACTGGGGTCCGAGACATCATAGAATCTACTAGAAAACTTAAAAGGTGATGAGGATGTTATGTTGCGAGAACGAGACAACCGATGGACATCACGACTCTCAAAAGGGATCCTCGGAGATCACATGCGAAACCGAGGCTGATAAAATACAAGCTGGAGATGTGAAGAAGACAAATTCAGAAAATACTGGCTCTGCGACGCCCATGATAGAGAAATTTGGTGAATCCTAGGGAAGGTCTATGTGTAGTGACGGACGTTAAAAGACTGATGATGATGGAAAGTTAAACATAATGGCATAGAGAAACAGTGAAGAGTTTACTCCCCTAAACTGGGTGAGGATTGTTCTTGTTATAAATAACTTCATCTCAAACTTCGACTTGAGTTCGACAACATTTATAAAATTCATACGCGTGAATAGAGGATGGGTGAAGCCATAAAGATAAGGGTGTGAAACAGAGACAAATGCAGAGGGAGGGATTCATGGGGGGGGGGGTCTTGAAAAACTGCCCGAATTATTCGCTTATTACAAAGGCATGACTCATTTTTCCCCAAATTCTTAGCGTTCTTTCCAGGCGGACATCTGCTCCAAGCGAACGAGTTCCCATTCATGCCCAAGTAAGTGCGTCAAAGGCCCCGGTAAAGAACACTGTATAAATCAGTCCGACCAGAAAAAAGCGGGCGCAAATTACCGTATATTCCCAAGTCCGCTCGGATAGTGTAATGGTAAGTACGTCTGCCCTGCACACAGAGGGTCTTTAGTTCGTTTATAGTATCATCAACTTAACTTTCTTGGAATTCGGACAGTGCCTCCTAGACTTCATATATTTTGGTCATCAAGGATTTGAACCCGGCTCTATTCGTCTTGCATCAGCTTGCGGGGGGGATCTTATAACAGTCGAAAAAGTTTTTTCATTTTTTACCTTACATTGTTAGAGAATTCATCGGTCAACCTATCTACAAGCAGCAAGGATATATCATTAAGATAGTTGAAGATGGTCTGTCTTTTAATCTAACTTTTATAGCTGGTCTACCCCTAGCTGGAGGGGGAGGGAGGAATGTATCTTTCCTTTCTGTCTTCTTTTTTTGTTTGTTTTGTTTTCGGATCTATTTGTTTGAGGGTTTAGTAGAATATTCCAATCAAATTTGGTGTACATTTAGAAATATTAAAGCTTTACTCTTACTTATAATTTTGGTAGATGTTAGATGCTATACTTTGTAAAGGTCAAACAACACATCTGAATGAATGAACAATGAAAAAAATGAAGATAAAAATAGAGAGAAAAATATGGCAACTTTAGGTCTACTTATCTGGTTCAATTTCATCTTACATCAGCTTTCAGGGAGGGGAGGGGGTTCTTATAACAGTCGGAAAAGTTTTTCATTTTTCACCTTACATTGTTAAAGAATTCATCGGTCACCTCACCTACAAGCATTAAGGATTTATCACTAAGATGGTTTAAGATGCTCTGTTATTTTATCTAACTTTTATGGCTGTTCCACCCCTGGCTGGAGGGGGTGGGAAATGTGTCTTTCCTTTCTGTCTTCTTTTTTTGTTTGTTTTGTTTTCGGATCTATTTGTTTGGGGGTTTAGTGGAATATTCCAATCAAATTTTGTGAACATTTAGAAATATTGAAGCCTCACTCTTGCTTATAATTTTGGTAGATGTTAAAAGGTATACATTGTGATGATCAAACAACACATCTCAATGAATGAACGATGAGAAAAATAGAGAGAAAAATAGAGAGAAAAATAGAGAGAAAAATGTGGCAACTTTAGGTCTACGTATCTGGTTCGATTTCATCTTGCATCTACTTGCAGGTGGGGGGGGTTCTTATAACAGTCGGAAAAGTTTTTCATTTTTCACCTTATATTGTTAAAGAATTCATCATTCACCCCAACTACAAGCAGCAAGGATTTATCACTAAGATGGTTGAAGAAGTTCTTACGTTGGAGTTGTATCTTCAACAGTGATCTTTGTTTTTCATATTTCTTCAATAAACCTTGATATTTTTCACATCTATTCTAAACAGCATTTTTTACAATGAAGAATTGTCCACTCGTGTGATGTGTGCGATATATTTTAGGAGTTGATATTTGAAAAAATCGGAGATAGAGGCAGTTCTGGTAATTTGCTGTAATTTTTCATTGGAGTAGATGAGATTCAAGTCCTCAGGCCTTATAATGATAGAATCTTCAGTTTTTCTCGTAGCTTTCCTACGTCTGAAGGATTGTTTGACTATTTTTCTTAGAAATCCATATTATAGAGATTCTATTTTTCTCAGTTCTATGGTTGAGAATGAACATGCTTGAATGAAGTATAACAGTTTACTTCGGTTTCAAAACTCTAATTAATTTACTCATGCTTATCTCGATGCAGGAGCAAAAAGTGTGAGAAAACTCATTAGGACAAGTTTCCCTTTACTCAAGTATACTCTAAGATGTGGATCCCTGATGGAGGTATCTTTTTGGTGGATTTGCATCCTATAAAGTCCTAGTCTCGGCCAGACTTGAGACTTGCAGGGATAAACAAGCTGAGGCGGGCAGCAGAAACCGGGACTTCGTCACCGGCCTCCCTACTCCATATGGGTGTTGTCTCTTAAGAGTTGGGACGCTCTACTTTCACATTGAGTTCGTAAGAAGAGTTTACTTACAAATAAAGGGTCCCAAAACCAGCAGTTCTTATACTCAGGTCAGTCAACAAGGGCAAACACATTTGCCTTAATGAATACAGCCTTTAGACACAATGTATATAAGCGAGCTATAATGCCCGTTGCTTTAACTCAATCCATTACCAGTAGATTAAATACCCACCCTGACGTAAGGAATAAATAGATATCCAAAAACGGAATTTATAAAATACAAAGGTTGATAGATGGAATCAGGTAGCTTTTTAATAAAGTAAAGAAAGAATTACTGAAGAGAAAAGGGAGTAAATACATCAATTTAAATCATTTAGTTACTATCATTACTTTTTCTATTCACTTTCATCTTAATTGCTGTTGCTTTTTATTGCAGCTAAAGTTAAGCTGGGTACCCTTTAGCAGTGGAATAAAAACTATTACCTCTATTCTCCCTAGCAGTAGATTCTTTGAATTGAAGGTAACAATCTACCTTCCACTATTTGAAACTATGAACCTCACCACTCAAACGAGTTAACTCATTTTTTAACAAAACCGTAGATGACATTAAGATGTAAACATTTATCTACAATATATTAACAGCATTTAGCATCAGAATTAAGTAAGAGGAAGCGAAGAAACAGTATCTAGTGTGTATATATATATATATATATATATATATATATATATATATATATATATATATATATATATATATATATATATATATATATATATATAATCTTCACATCAGTGGCCAACTGGAGACTGAGTGACAGTAATCTTCTCTGGTCTCCAGTCCTCCTCTTCACATATTGCTGTGAATTACGGTTTCATTGCTTGAGGCTGAGTATCAGTAATTCTTCTCAGGTGTCCAGCCCTCCTCTTATATCACCCTTACCTGTCACAGCTGGGGTGACTATATTTGAATTGAACCTACCACCGATAGCTTAGCCACTTCAACGTAGCGTCGCTCTTAGCATTGAGCTAAACAGTCATCGGCAATGCAAAAGCACAAATAACTGTGTTCACTCGAATCAAACGCGTAATGACCGGAAATCATTCCAAATAAAAATATCTGTATAATATAACGCAATTTATTAACACTCTGATGGATCATACATCCATTTCTGAATATATAACTGTCACGCTGAAAGGAACGAATAGAGCAATTATAGACATGTCGGGGCTACAATTCGTTGCAGTCCTTATATTGCTAGCACGTTCCTCAGTATCCGTGCAGTTCCCGGTAGTGCTGTGGTCTGTACGGTCTCAATCCTTCCCCTAATCCCGATCTCCTCCATTAGTATTATTATTATTTGCTTTCATCTTAATTATTGTTGCTTTGTGTCATAACTAAAGTCAGGCAGAGTACCCTCCAGCTGTGGACCAAAACTGTCGCCCAAACTCTCCCGAACAGTGTATTCTTCAAATTAAAGGTAACAATTTTCCTGATGATGAAATATCTTCCTTCCAACATTTGGAACTATGAACCCCTCCACTCAAACGAGTTGACTCATTTTTCAACAAAACAGGTGACATTCTTAAAACATAAACATTAACAATAGTAATGATATCTGACGTTTCACTATTGAATTAAGTAAGAGAATGCAAAAAATGGCTCGAACTTCACAGAAAATTGAGTAGATATTTTTCTAAAACAGGTCTCTTTGAAATATTTCTGTATTACTCACCCTTTGGCATTAATCATGATATTTTTCAGGTATGTTTCTAAGACGCTTTTCAGTCGCAAGGACGGTCGGTCGGTCGGTACTTACTTAAATCTAAATCAACTAATGGCTTTTTTAATTTCACATTTCCAGAAGAATGATCCTCAATTTCCTCTTCCTTCTCCTGCTACCACTACTACTACAACTAGTAATGCTACTAGTAGAATCCCTTTGAATTTGGAAATCATTGATATGGACGTAAGGATGGTGTTCATTTTGTACCATGCGTAAAAACATGAATCAACTGTTATGCTTTACCAGGAATTTTCAACTGAAGCTGCCAATATCAAAATAAGTTTCTTCGTTTTTGTTTTTTTTTTCAAGTTGGTCCTGCTGGTTGACGGGCTGGCTGGCTGGTTGGATATGTACACTGAAAGGAAGTGTTACATGTTGAGAAAAGGACGAATTTGTTCCTCATAAATCTGTTAGTTTTTCACAAAGTAATATTTAGACAAACTTATAAATTTTGGTTAACAATTCTTTGTATTGCGCATACAGACCGCACCAATAGAGCTAGAGGGCTGGAAATTCGAACACATACCCTTTATTTGTCTCGAAAAAAGTTTTAGATTAAATGATGGAGATGAGCTCGTGCAGCCCTTGAACCTTCCTCCTGTTGTATAAAAATATTTCAAGGGTGCCTACCATCACCTGAAAAAGCATATTGTTTGGCCTGTGTAGAGAGATCGATATTGAAATACTTCCATCTTTCACCGTCAGTCCTATGGAATTCCTTTTGCTGAGGCATTGCATATCCTTGCGAAACGGTGCCTGAGCATCTCCTTCATGGAGCAGAATTTTGTCAAAGATGATAGACTAGTCAAATTTCATGTACAGGTGATAACCCTGCACCTTGCTTTTTTAGCTTTTACCGTCTGGTTTCTTCTTCAACTCTTATTGCCTAGCTTCAACTGTTCTTCCTGTTGGTGTACGGTGATCTGGGCAGTGCCAAGAAATGGCGGTAGATGTTTCCGGTCTCTGAGCAAGATATTTGACATGCCATTGAATGGTCTACCTCCTCTGGTATGGCCTCCAAAGTCTCTTGATGATGTCAATGATGATGAAGCCAACATCCCTTATCCTTTCCTGATTTTCTCAGCCAAGACGATAGCGATCTTTATGTTCTTCATCTTGACGTTGGCTCTGCTGATAAAGACTATAATTTTCTACAATCTCTACACATCAGAATGAAGATTTTATCAAATTTAAAACAAAACTTCCAATATTGTCATTCATTCCTCATATATATACACGCATATATGTGTTTGTGAGAGAGAAAGAGAGAGGGGGTGTGAGTATGTGTTTATCATCGTCAGCTGGAGCAGCAGCCATCATTTGTCCACTGTTACCTTTTCCAGACCCTTCCATATCGACCTTGACTATGCTACTCTCTGTCATGTCTTATCGACAAACCTCTCTATTTCAGATCTTTCGTCCTATCACCTATTTGTTAACTTCTTGCACAATCAATCAACTTTTTTATTGCCATTTGTCCAGCCAATCTCCATTTTAGTCGCTTAATCATAAATATATTAAAAACCGTCAAGCATAGATTTCGTTAATTTTAAACTGGTCCAGCCGACGAGCTGGCAGGCTGACTATGTATGTATCACGTTCAGGCCGCACCAGTGTAGCTAGAGGGCTGAAAAGTTCAACATTAACTCCTTCTTATTTCTAATTGCCCTGGCTCTGCGAACGGAGATTCATTGGAATCCTACCCAGCAGTAGGACCATAGACAACAGGGCCTGTGTGCAGAGTAACCCTCAAGCCTGAGCAATGGAGGTTTAAGTTGATGTCTGACTTCATATGTATATATGTGTGTGTGTGTGTGTGTGTGTGTGTACGTGTGTGTGTGTGTGTGTGTGTGTGTGTGTGTGTGTGTGTGTGTGTGTGTAAACAATTAGAAATGAGACTCCGGAGTAAAAGTATACAGAGACTTTATTTGTTAATTGATTATTTCAGAAATGGATTAATTAGTATGCTACACGTGTCTCAGGAGGGGTTCTTATCTTCAGTAGCATATGTATAGCTTTCAGTAGTTAGAAGCTTTCCGCAGAAAACAGATTTAGAATCATATATTTTGCTTCGGAGGCAAAAATGGACATCAAGAAAGAGGATTCTTCGTGGGTCATAATGGTGAATCCACACACACACACGCACACACACACACACACACACAATATATATATATATATATATATATATATATATATATATATATATATATATATATATATTGTGTGTGTGTGTGTGTGTGTGTGTGTGTGTGTGTGCCAATCCATAAATTCAGTCCCATCTCTAGTGTCAATCGTCACACTAACTGAACAGAGCTGTGTACCCTATCGCGTGTAGTGATACATCTTTGGCTTTTCGTCTTTTTTTTTCTTTTTTTTTCCAAGGGACGAGTACCCCTAAACGGGTGGCTTGTACCGCAACGTCGAAGTACACGGAAGGGGAAGATACAACATTAGCAATTTACGTGTTTTACCGAGAAAAAGGAATGTCGGGAGAAGGAACACCTTACAAGCACAAAGAATTTTTTTTTAAAGGTGGGTAGGGTAAAAAAAAACAAAAAAAAAACGTGTGAGACGGGTAGACCAGGAGTTAAAAAGGTGAAAAATAGGATATATCATGGCATATATATATATATATATATATATATATATATATATATATATATATATATATATATATATATATATGAGAAATATACGCTTCGATACATATACTATAAAAAAAGGTCTTACTTTGATATGGGCGTAATATAGGCAACTGCCAGCATTTTATGTAAATAGCGCCCTTTAAGGTCTTCTTTGACGTGTTGTGTCACAAAAGTCCCTTTCTATGTCGTATCCACTTCAAAAGATATCAGACAGAATAATCTATAACTTACAAATAACCGGATTTTACTGGACTTATACAGGGAGTCACAAAAGTAACGATTTGGCTAAAATATTTAATATCTTATCTCTCGGGTAACGTAAAAGGCTGGTTCGGTTTATTAGATGAAAAATAAAAGACTTTTATTATATTCTAGACAGTGAGTATTAATCACTGATAGGCACAGCAAACGAAAACGCTAAAAATTCAGCGGAAGCAAAGATAACCGCTGACCGCTAACTCTTATCTTTACTTCGTTTTTGCTTTAAAACCCTTAAAAACAAACCTACAGAGCTGAAATTTTGATATACTGTAGCTTAGACATCAATATTACATTCAATAAAAACTAAGTAAGTTATCTATAGAATTTGAAATATTTTGTGCACGTTAATTTTTTTGTGCACACATTAATTTTTTGTTCAGACAATAATTTTTGTGTACACAATACTTTTTATGCGCACTATAATTTTTGAGGTGCTGGTTACAAAACGCGTGTGCGCGTGCACACGCAGGCAACATAAAGGTAACTTTGACTGTGGCCCACAAAACCGGAGGCGAACGCTATACCACTGGGCCATGGTGA
This sequence comes from Thysanoteuthis rhombus, assembly GCA_963457665.1. Classification (NCBI taxonomy): domain Eukaryota; kingdom Metazoa; phylum Mollusca; class Cephalopoda; order Oegopsida; family Thysanoteuthidae; genus Thysanoteuthis; species Thysanoteuthis major. The sequence continues at coordinate 30,816,688 of OY735239.1, forward strand.
TCTGTGCGATGATAAACATATACATCCGTGCCCTGTATAAATAAATGCAATCACCGTAGCCTGTGCGTGTACCAGAACTGATTATCTAAAACAAAAATATTATTATTATCCAAAATTATCTTAGAAAATATCTTTAAAAAATATGAGCCCAAAATTTGGGTATTGTTGGTCCAAAATATTGATGATCATCATCATCATCATCACCATCATCAGTCTTTTGTCGTCTGTCGTTGGACATAACCCTTCCCCAGGATTCGCCACAGCTCTCTATCATGGGCCTCGCATAGCCAATACTTTCTGAACTTGTCTAGTTCGTCTGTCCGCCTTGTATTCTGCCGACTTCGGTTACACATGTGATCTATGGAGATCAACGTTATGAGTCATGATGTCCAACGGTTGTCCACCATTCTGGCAACATGACCAGCCCACTGCCATTTTGGTTTTCTATTAGATTCTATGATGTCTCAGACGGCTGTTTTTTCCCCTGATATATATATATATATATATATATATATATATATATATATATATATATATTGTGCTGTCTTGTGATCTCTCCGTGCGAAGTTGAGCATGATTCTTTCATGTGCACGTTGCATGCTTTTCAAGAGAGACTAACCCTCAAAAATGACCATAGAGACCCCAGAGAAGTTTTGTTTTCAATAAAACAAAACGCGTTTTCAGATGGTGCCCATTGGTGTACTCATGCAGATCTTCAAGGTTGAAGTCTCAAAAATGTGACCAGATACACACAGAGACAATGATGATTCGATAGTTGAAACTTTGTGAGAAGATCAAAGTTGGAAAAAAAAAGAAGAGAAACGTATCCAACCCAGCGTAAAACTAGCTGATGAGACTGTATCAGTAGAAGTGAAATAAAAAGCCTTGCAATGCAGAAGGTGACAACATTTCCTCCTGCATTTTGACACCTGTAACTGGGTTTTGGTTTTCTAACGCCGGATGTGACGTCACGGTTGACATCTATTTGATAGGAGAGGCAAGAGAAACGACGTCCATTGAAGACAAGGAAAAGTCGCGTTATATGACAACTTCTCAGCCGACCCGTGACTCCATAAGGTCTCACATGATACGTGATTTGAATATTTTTTACGCCTGCAAATGAAGTTCGGAGGTGTATATGTATTCAGTGCAGCGTCGCTAAAATACAATAGGATGAAATACATTCTTGTTTCACCAATAAGTAATAACATGTTAATTATGATTTTTTTCAATAAATACAACATTGATGAGGAGGGTGCAAATTAGACATATCACCTCACAATTAGTACCCAGCTTTATAAATTCACATATTGAATTAAAATCAATTATATAACATTTTGAAAACAGATAATAAATATCAAAATGTCATTCATAGAGCAGACAATATATATGATATTTAAAGGTCAGGCAATAAAAATAAATATAGCATTTATAGAAAAGACTACAATTCATGTATATTTTTTGATGAAATATCCTTCGATAGTGCTTTTGAGACTATTTCTACTCATATTTATTTGGCCTATTTTTCGGAAAAAAACCTTTATGAAATCGCTCCAAGTAAGAATTGCTCTTCGTTTTATAAATTTTCTTCCATATTTTTCTATATTTTTTGTAAGAAACAAAGAGTCTTTTAATGATTTTCTACGGCTCAGACTGGTTTGTTATTTATAGCAACAGATCTTCAAAAATGGCTGAAATCGGCTGATTTTCTAATTTCTAGCAAACGTCATCGCAAAAATGTTATTTTTACTCATTTAAAGCCAACTTATCAGATAAAATGAATATACACTAAGACTCTAAATCAACGTACTAATAAAAACTATACATTTACTTTTATTGAACTTCATAAACTGTCCAAATTTTCAGCTTTCGTAAACTTTCATTGGCTAAAATGAGCATAAATCAGCAAGGTCGAACCGAAAAATAGCTAATTTAGCAACCCCAAATCAGAGCTTCTCAAATTCAAAGGTGAATGAAATTATATTGAGGCAAAATCAAACTAGAGTGTTGAATGAAGTTTGATTAATTAATTTACTAAGATATTCATACATTTCTACACTTGAAAAGAAATTCACGATAAAAAAAATATACTTATTTCTATTAATATTCGGACCATCCTCATCTTGGTTGTTTTTCATGCGATATTATTATTATAATAATAATAATAATAATAATAATAATAATAATAATAATAATAATAATAATAATAATAATAATAATAATAATAATAATAATAATGAAACAATATAATAATACTACTAATGCTAAGAGGGGAGTGCGGTCAACTTACCCCCGTCGGATAGATAAAGGGATCGGTTCGTTACTTCCCCTCACCTACCAGATGATACCTGATGAAGGCCGTAGAGTGCAACAGCCGAAACGTTGTATGAAAAACAACCAAGATGAGGCTGGTCCGAATATTAATAGAAATAATAATAATACCTCATCTCAAAAATTCAGAGATATACTAAAAATATACTTAAAGAAAAAATTGTTTCTAAGGTTATTATTACATGATCAAAATTATTTTTGGCACTATATCGTTTTGGTTATGACACAATCGTGCATTGATTAAAGTTGTTTTTGTTTTTGTTTATTTGTTTTTTTGATAGAGCGGCACGATGTAAAATTTGCAATTTTTTTTTAGAAACATTTTTGATATATCTCAACATCGAACAATTTTATTTATCTACTGTTACGTTTTTTGGGGTTTTTTTTTTCAATTGAATTGACCAACCGAACTTTCATTTCCTGTAAGCATTTAGGGGCGATCAATAAGAAAATTGGGATGATAGGTAATCAATCAATAAGTTACTCCTTTCGCCTTTGGTAGGACGTTGATCGTAAAGAAAAAGGTTGATTTTTTTTTAAGCATGAATACTGCTGGATGCAAAATGAGGGAACGATTTAGCATAAACTTGCATTGTAAATTGTACCCCTTAGAATACCCATATAGGAGCTTTTCTTAAAGTTCTTTTATGCCATAGTATGGAGTAAATGTTTAAATTTTCAGCCCTCTAGCTCCATTGGTACAGCCTGTACGCATAGATAACCGGCTTGCCAGCTAGACTTTTAAAGAATGAAGAAATCAATGTTTTGGTGACAGTTTTAGTCGACGGTTTTCAATAACGATTTTATAAATGAGTGACATTACTTTATAAACAGCATTTGATAGTTATTTCCCTTTGAAAATATTACAGACAGAAATGTAGGTGAAGCTTTATATAAGCGGATGTACGTAGTGATCTCAGTCAGGATTCGAACGGTTTGGTTCAAGCTCCCTCTTTCCGTGCCACACGACATCTTCGTCTGTTGGTTGTTAGATTGAAATTGGCCCCATGTGGATCCCTGTCGATTTTTTTTCTTGGTGGGGGGAGGAAGAGGGGTATTAGGTGTGTAGTGGCAAAGTAGGTGACTTGGGGGACAGCGGGGGGTCGGCTGATTGTTGCTGCCTTTATTTGTCGAGCGAAAAGGCTGAAATGTCCGACGGACCAACGCGACGTGCATGTGGCCTATCAACAATCTGAGGGGGTCTTGTTTGTCTACGGAAGGTTTTTGGCGCTTGGGAACGGCCAAAACTGTATACAGAAGCACACACGTACATACACAAACACACATACACGTACACATGCACACACATACATTCATAAATGCACACACATAGATATACATACACAAACACACATACACGAACACATGCACACACATACATACGTGAATGCACACACATAGATATACATACACAAACACATACATATAAATACGCATTATCGAATAACCGTAGCCTCACGAATAGTCGACCAACCAACACTTAAAATATAAATATAAATTTTTTTTTTTTTAAATGATATCAGTTACGCTTTAAATAACAATGAATACATTTTCTTGATAATGACCAATGATGGTCGAAAGATCTAGAACTTTTAAATCAAAAAATTTGGAACTTATCAAACAGTATATAAGAAAAAAGAAAGGAGTCTGGGATATCACAGAAACAGTTAGAAAATACAAATGGCAATAGACTGGACATGATGCAAGAATGTCAGACAACCATTGGACATCACGACGCACAAAATTGTGGCTGATAAAAAGTAAGATGGCGTGACGAGCTAGATGAATTTAGAAAGTACTGGCGACGCAACATCCATGATAGAGAAGTGTGGCGAATCTTGGGGAAAGTGCATGTCCAACGACGGATGCTAAAAGGCTGACGATGATGATGATGATGATGATGATGATGATGATGATGATGATGATGATGATGATGATGATGATGATGATTGATGAAAGGTCTATACGCAAACAAGGATATATATAATAGAATGTGGATTGGCTACACAAACTAGTTCATGTTTCTGCCCTCTCTGGGCTTCATCATTCGCCTGATGAGGCCTGGAGAGGGCAGAAACATGAACTAGTTTGTGTAGCCAATCCACATTCAGATATTTATTTATTTCCAGCTCTACTCCAAAACAACTTGACTTTCATAGTATAAAGTTGAATGTATCGAGCACTCCATGAAATAAATCCATCGCATATCAGACGTTGCATTATATTATGCTATATTGCTAACCTGATCTGAACCATATATATATATATATATATATATATATATATATATATATATATATATATATATATATATATACGCATAACATACATACACACCTGTACATACACACATACACATATGCACATACACATATGCAGGAGTTTTAGATAGAGAATGCGGAAGAGAGAGAGGGGGTAGTGGTGACATTAATAATAGAGAGGGAAGTTCGTTTAAACCAAACAGAGGAAGAGATAGTGTCTTTGAGGATAGAATGTTCGGTGTTGCCAAGACTGTGAATTCAAATAGAGGAGGTAGGGGTGGAGGAAGGGGTTAAACATTGTAGAATGTAACACAAGGGGTCAAAGTGCATCTTTACTTTTATTCCGATTGAATATGGTCACTACAATTTTTGTATTGTATGCATTAGGGTGTTCAGAAAGTAATCACTTATTTTCGTGTTCAGAAAGTAATTACACATTTTCGTGTTCTGAGATTACCTACGTATTTCACTGCTACAGATTATAAGCCAACCAACTAAGGCAAAACCAGGATTAAATGGTAGGGAACGACGTCTGGATTCAGTTCATCATCTCTTCTATCCGGTTATTCGACGTTTATTGTGTATAGTGACGTGTATCCTGATGCAAGGAAGACTTGTAAATGCTGAGATATCGAGATGGGGATGGTTGTGTGAAGAATATGGTATATCCGGTACATACATAGATATAATAAAAAAACATAGCATAACATGTCATCATCATCATCAGTCTCTTATCGTCGTCGGACATAGACTTTCCCCAAGATTCGCTACATCTCTCTATCGTGGGCATCACAGAGCCAATATTTCCTGAACCTGTCTTGTCAGTCTCGTCATTTCATATTCTGCCAGGCTCGGTTCTGCATTTGATCTCTGAGGATCCATTTTGTGAGTTGTGATGTCCTTCAGTTGTCTGCCATTCTTACAACATGGCCAGCCCATTGCCATTTGAGTTTCCTAATGGTGTCGATGATGTCTCGGATTCCTGTTTTCACCCTGATATGCCGTGCTGTCTTGGGTCTCTCCATGTGATGTCGAGCATGATTCTCTCATGAGCACGTTATATAGTTCTCAGTTTGCAAGCCAGTCTCTTGGTTAGGTTCCATGTTTCAACTCCATGAGTGACTATCGGGAAGATGCATTGGTTGTATACTCCTTTTCAGGATTTACGGGATTTTCTTAAACTTGAAGGTTGAGTTTGTTCTGCCAAAGGCTTACCACCCTAGAGTAATTCTTCGTTTGATTTCTTCTTCTTTTGACGATTTCACGGAGATTCGTTGTCCAAGGTAGATGTAAGGGTCTGCATATCTAGTGCGTTAAAAAATAATGGGCGGTGGCCTTATATAGTTATATTTCCTGCATAGGTCGTCACTGGACTTATGCCAAACTTTGGATCAATTAAAGAAATGAAAAATCGGTTGATCAATGGAGGAATTACTTATCTCAGCTTTTGGGGACAGTGGTCACTGAAAAAAAGTCTCAGTTTTCAAATATAAAGCGGGCGAAAAGTCAGGGATCAATTTAGCAGTAACCTTGGTTGCAAACTGAACCCCAATTAAAAACATACGGAGGGGGTTTAAAAACGAAATATTCGTTTTTATATACAAAATAATGTTTAACGTTTAAATTTTCAGCCCTTTAGCTTAATTGACACAGCCTGTGCGCATGATATATACTTAGCCAGCCAGCCAGTAAGCAAGCACAGCTTGAATACTGAGAAAAACCTATGTTGATGGTTTTCTATTGACGATTTCTAATAACACTGAGTGTTCAGCAACAAAACTCTCATTGCACGGTGTTATCATTTAAACAAAATATTCTAAGAGACAAGTTTCGACTAATTTCACATGAAAAGAAACAAATTAAACATTCGTAACGACTGTAGCAGTAATAGTATATATGTGTGATTACTCATGTTTATAGATTCGGTTCGCTTGTCTTTTTGATTTGCTTCACATATTCTTTAATATGCTTGCTTTATTCTTCAAGTTGCTTGTTTTATTTTCCAAGTTGCTAGCCCTATTTTGCTTTAGAAAAGTGTAGATTATTATCATTGAAATATAAAACATTGCGTGGCGTATTCTGTCTACGAATTGATATTAGGTCATTGTAAAAATGATTGCAGTTTTTTGCTATCAACTTAAAAACAGTATATCTTAGCCCAGAGTAAAAGTTATCCATTGGAATAAAAATTTACTCGTTTTTGCCTTTTAAAAAACAAGTACATTTATTTCGTAAGCATGGAATCCTGGCGTCCTTGAACCAAAGAGTTCTTCGAGGGCAGTTAAAACTGCTGCTTGTTTGTTGGAGATATTCTCTTGAAGGACGTAGTCAAAATTCTTTATAAAGAAGTAGCCGGTTAGAGAGAGGTCATGTGAGTAAGCTAAGTGAGGTAGAGTTTCGTAGCCTGGTTCAATTTCTGCATGGTTGCCTGCGCGACAGACGAGCTTCATCACTTTTCCGATTAGGTACAAATGTCGTACACCTACTGAATGATCAACGTTTAGTTCTTCTGCAGCATCTCGCTTAGTTTTTCATGGGTCTTCCTCAATAATGGCCCACAATTAGATGTCGTCAATCACAGACGAACATCCACAGCTTTAAGGTTCTTGTCTCTGTTTTCAAATTTTGGGGACAAATGTTGACCTGTACGCTCGTTAACGGTCTCCTTGGTTGATATTGCAAGCAGCTTCCGCTGCTTTACGTCCCTTTGAACTCATACAGCAAAATTGTTCGAATCGCTTTTTTTTCCATCTTTGATTCGACAGCTTCAAATGAACCTGAATAAATAGTAAAAATGAACGTTCAGTTTGAATAGATAGTAAGATAGTTCTGCTTCAAAATGGTAAATTACATGTACATAGTTGAATGATACTTTATTTGGAAATGACCATCAAAGTTTCGAATAACAAAAACCGTGATTATTTTTGCACCAGGCTAATATAGATTAGTCATTGGAAGATTCAATGAAATCGTGTTGCGCGGTGTAATCAGCTGGCACGCTGTGGTGATAACTATGCTTGGCCACCAGTACCTTGGAATGAAGGTGCAATGTACAATAAGAGATCTTTTCTTATCAGCAGTACATACGTGTGCAGACCCCCAACAGGCCTCTTCAAATTCGTCTCTCGCACAACGCCGTTCATTCAAATTCCCTTCTCTTGCTCATGTCCTCACCCCGACGGGGGTTTTCATCAAGAGTTTTTAACGCCGATAAATCAGGTTCAAGTGAGGAACCTCGAAGTCCTTGGCAATGCAGTGGTCCACCCCCATGGGGGGAAAGTCAGTGGGAAACACACTATTAATGAAGGTATCTTGAGGATAAGGCCTTGGCGTAGATATGCCCCCAGCGTCGATTTAAGATAATCGTCCTGAACATGCAGTTTGTTTATGAACGAGAAAACCACTTCGACTTAAATGTAATTTTGAAATGACAATTCCGTTAACGATAACGTGGAAAACAGAAAATGTGCATTCTGGTCGCCTCGCTGTAGAGCAATGGTGTGCATTACCGGACCATTTAGAGCCAAGGACAAAAGACAACATCGAAAAGGACAACAGTCAAAAAGCAAACGGTATGGTACAGACTACTAAGTTACAAGTGCACCCGATCAAAAGGAAAATAGTCGATAATGTCAATTGTATATTACAGATGTTTTATCTTATTTCGTACTAATTAAGTATACACCGTATTTTTTCGTTGAAATGAATGAATAAAGGTTTTATTGTGATTTTGTTTTTTCATTTAGTAACGAACGTCACACAAAGAATAGAATAAGTAATGATCAAATAATACCATAGTTTTATACTAAAATAAGTTGAGACAATTCTTTGCCACTAAAATGCTTCTATGCACCAAGTGGATACCTTGCACCTCGCTGACAGTTGAAGGCAACCCGGAGGTCCCTCTTTCGTTCGCTTCTATTCTTTTCGAATAGAGGAGAGCGTGACTCCATTCCACCGTGATCACACAGCTTAGGGTTCTCTCAATCAACTGCTGAGTGCTCGGGGGAATTTGTCCTTACGAAGAGTGTTCCACACTCTTTGCTCATACCAGAAATTGAACGCAGATCCTTCTGCGTGTGACCATCACTACCTCATGTGCAGACAACTGAAATAACGATGTTATATCTGTTAATCTTCGATCTAAATTCACTACAGAGGTCATATCAAATTTCTTAATAGTATTATTTTTTTATTTAAAAGGAATTTAGTCATAATTAACGAAAATTGAAACACTGTCTTCACTACTCCAAATGTAGTTGTTAATACGATCAATTAATATAGCTGACAAGAATTAAGATTTAATGGATTTCTGGACCAAGGCTTGATATTCACATTGAATAATATAAAATATAGGCTCAGCTTCATTATCATGACGAGCGTATCAAGTGTAGTGAAGGCGGCTAAAATATTTTTATGCGCTGGTGAACTACTTAAATAACGGAAAATAAAGCTAGTGATTGGTTGCTAAATTTAATTGAAAGATTGATACGAATAATTTTATGAATTAAAAATCATTTTTCCAAATTCGTCAGATCTTTCACTATAGGACATTTTTATAGGCGAAATGGGAAATGTCAACCAGATCTAATAAAAAATCTGGTTCTGATTATTTCATAATTGCAGGCTTCTCAATCCGAATATTGTTGACACTAGCTGATTTAAACTTTGCTAAATTATATGACGAGGTTTAATCGTCAAAAGATTCTCTTTTCAAGTATGATCAGAAATATGAGAGAAAGAACGTTCTGTGCAGAGCCCCACAGATTCTCCATTGGCTGGAAATCTCGTCAAATCTCGCAACGTTCGTGATTTCTTTGACCAATATACTTTTAATAAGCTATGGCTCGGCTCTGAAAAATAAATACACGACCAGACTACATTGGATACACCGGTTCTTGTACGATCACCGAAGTTAAGCAACGACGAGCACGGCCAGTATCTACGTGGTCTGACCGCTTCGGAATACCAGATTCTGTAAATTGACGCCACTTTGGCTGTTTTTTTCTTTTAAGTTTATTTGACATATTGCAAGCCGAGACAAGAGAAACTTATGATGGCATATGTGGTTGATATCCCAGTCAGCGTAAGGGCATTAGGAATATGGAATGACCAATTGAAAGTAAAAGACGAGACTGTATTAAACAAATACAAAGCAAACTTTCTTTGATATTATATATATATATATATATATATATATATATATATATATATATATATATATATATATATATATATATATATATATATATATAAGTCTTAAAATGTAGAATCGGAGAGTCAGGTTTAGTGCTGTGTCATTAACAAGATGTTGTTTGTTTTTTTTTACTAAGTTCGACATCTTTAATTTTGAAACAGCTTTTGAGAACTTTTTTTTTAATAAAATCAATCTCATCCCGTAGAGACCTTTGATGTGATTATTTTTTTTTATTATGTCGACCAAGGAAAATTGCTGTGGAAAAGGTTACATATAAATTTTTAGAGAATAATGTATAAGCACCTCCTTGGTGACGTTTTTTGATTGGGAAAGAAATCCATCCGACACCATCTTGAAACTTTTTTGCTCTTTTAAAAATTGCTTTTTTTTCTATGGTCAGTTTGAACCAATGATGCCATATCTAATGCAGGTGAGTTTTTTTTTTGGGGGGGGGGGGGATAAACCATTCGTTCTTTTAGATTTCTTTTTCATTTCTGGTACATGCGCAGGCTACGATGATCTATTCATGCGCGGTGCAGATATATAATTAGTCTTTAGCCGTGATTTAACAGTCACCTCACAATCAAAACTGCAAACAAAAAATACCAAAAAATGTGATGAATTATAACTTATTTATAATTCAATTTGAAATTAATTACTCAAACAAGACAAAACCGAGATTCGTTTTTACACATTTAGTAAATAGCGTTGAGAAAATTTTTCAACAAGCACCAGATGGAATTGTAGTCATCACCATCAGCTTCAGCAGCCTTTCGTCGTCAGACCTTTCCCCAAAATTCACCAGACCTCTCCAAAATGAGCGTTGCAGAGCAAATACTTTCTAAACTTATCTAGTTCGTCTCGCCATCTTATATTCTGCCGGCCACAGTTTCGTATGTGATCTCTGGGGATTTATGTTGCAAGGCATAGGTTGCCATTCTTGCAACATGACCAGTCCTTTCTCGTTTGAGTATTCTAATCAATCCTACGATGTCTCAGACTCCTGTTTTTTCCCTATTACACTGTGCTGCCTCGTGATGTCTCCCTGTGGGGTTAGGCATGATTCTCTCATGTGCACGTTGCATGGATCTCAGTTTGAGGGTCAGCCTCTTGGTTAGGTTCCTTGTTTCAGCTCCATTGGTGACTTTCGGGACGATGCATTATTTGTATAGCCTTCTTTTCAGAACTCATGGGATTTTCTTGTTTTTAGAGGTTTGGCTTGTTTTACTGAAAGTTTGCCATCGTAGGGTGATCCTTCACTTGATTTCTTTTTTTTTTCTTGAGGATTTCATGGAGGTTCGTTGACCTGGTAGGTGTATTGGTTTACTTGCCCCATTTCTGCGTTTCTGATTTCGATTTTCGAGAGTTTGTCTTGAACATGTTTGTTGTACGTTTTTATTTTATTGAAGTTCATGTAAAGATCAAGGGTAATTTCAAGAGAAATAGTTCAAAACACTAGTTACTACTTATTCTTTAAAAAAGAGTTTAAAAGATTTTTGAGACTCTCAATAATCCTTTGCTGTCCATGGGGATGCGGTCCATACTTCGAGAAACCATGTTCTGGCGAAACGAATTTAACTTCTGCTGTCTTGGAAAGGGTCAACCAAACCTGGCACCGTAGCTGTCAACATAGGTTTCTTCAGTTTCCAAGTCGATCTAGATTGGTCGCTTAGCGTTACTTAGTTTCAGTCCGACAGCATTTATGATTGACCTTTTGATGATCACTACCCAACAAAAGAACGAAAAGAACAAAAGAAGTAAGATCCATTGCTCACCTCTTTTCCATTTTTTTTATTGATCACTCCCAATACGACATGCTGCTAAAAGACACTGGTCACAGGAAAGTTTCTATTCAGCGACTAACTAGACCCATGTATGAAAAAGTTCTCATCTCGTCTCCAAAAATGCGACAATATTTTCGGAACAAGTTACTTAAATATCAACATTCGCTGTTGACCGCCCACATCCGTCTCAGGGGTCATAGGAAAGATATTGAAAAAACTCTGTCACCCACTTGAGAGAAGCCTGTTATCATGCAGCCATATGGGGTATGCCCCACATGGACTCCTTAACCTCCTTGCCCCAACCCGGGTGCCACTAACGGGAGATGGAACACCATCGAACAGAGAGCAACCAACAGCCACCCCACACGATGCGAATGCTGATAAAAACTAAAAGTTTGAAACCCACAGCTGAGACCCTTATCAAACAATTGAAGGAGATAAGGGTGGAATGACGGTGGGGGTGATGGAGGCCAATGGGGAGCCGTGAGGGTTGAAATGGCGTTAATGGTCGTAAATATGGTGATAGCTTTGATTCAGTATCTAGTATTCTCACATGAGAGATCGTGGCAGCGCAGTATACCAGAGAAAATACAGGAGTCCAAGAATCATATGCATTATCTAACAACCTTAGCCTCACAAATGGTCGACCAACCAACACTTGAAATATAAATATGAAATTATAAAAGATGATAACAATTACACTTTAAATAATATTAATTACATTTTCTTGATAATGATCTATGATAGTCAAAAGACCTAGAGATTTAAAACTTACCAACTTTGGAATATGTTAAACAGTATACAAGAAAAAAAGACAGGAGTCCAAGATATCATATAAACAGTTAGAAAACTCTTAGTTAGAATGGTTCATTCATTTAACAAGATAGTGAATTATTTTTAGTTTTAATCTAATTACTTTTAGAATTTCTATCAAAGTGCAGTATTTGAAATTACCAAAAATGAATTTTGTAACTTGGATTCTGCTAATGAAAAGAATGACTAAACTATATATTTACAAGAACTTATTCTTAACAAAGCTTTCATTTATTATAAGTCAATAGAAAAGGGTGTTTTCTTCTGTCATTCTAATGATGTAATTAAAAGTCAGTTGCGACAATCACATTGGAAATGAACACAGCGATCAAAATCCAAGACGCAGAGCTGGGGGAAGTAGACCACTACATTTACTTAGGACAACATATCTCCATGAAATCCTCGAAAAGAGCAAAAAATCAAGAGAAGAATCACTCAAGGTTGGCAAGTTTTTGGTAGAGCAAGGACAAAAAAAATCCCATTAGTCTCTAAAATACAAACCAATGCAGCCTCCTGATAGTCACCTATGGAGCTGAAAAACTTGACCAAAGGATTGATCCTCAAACTAAGAAGCATGCAGCATGTACATGAAAGAATCATACTCAACCTCTCATGGAGGGACCACAAGACAGCCCAATATATCAGGAAGAGAACAGTAGGTCAGGTGCAGGACTGTGACCGACTGAAAGTAAGATGGGAGAAAACAGTAGCCTTTGACATAATAGAATCCATTAACAAACTCAAATAGCAATGGACTGGACATGTTGCAAGAATGTCAGACAACCGCTAAACATCACGAAGTCAGGTGCAGGACTGTGGCTGACTGAAAGTAAGATGGTGCGACGAGCTAGATAAATTTAGATAGTACTGGCTCTGCGATGCCCATGATTGAGAGGTCTGGCAAATGTTGAGGAAGGTCTATGTCCAACGACGAGTGCTCACAGATTAATCTTGATTGTTCGAGTAATAGTGCTCATCTCAGGAAAGGATGTAGCTGATCTTCCGGTTGTGGGTTTTAGCCAATCAGGAATCTGCAAAATGAATCGTTGGTGTTTACTTTTGTTCCGGTGTTGGTCTGAATTGCAATTGAGATTAGGATGAGGGTTCTCTGCAAATAGAGATGGGCCTTCTTATCTTCAAATTTTGTAAACCGGAGAAGGGGACGGATAGAAGAGGCTCTGAAAAGTTTTTTAGTGGTACAAAACTCTTAACATCGAAGTAATTGGAAAATGGATTGTAAAACATTTTTAAAAAACTTGAAGAAAAGAAGTTTTAATTTTTTTTTTTAATAAATCTTTAAAAGCCTCTTTCGGCCGACACTCATCAGAGGATGAATCCTCAGAAAAATGTTTGAATGTACTGTGTAGAAAAAATTTGAACAAAAGTTTAAACCGATAAAACGAACATGATGAAGACATTCAAGCATTTTTCTAGCGAGTCAACCTCTGATGAATGTCAGTCGGAAGAAGCTTTTAGGGAATCATTTCAAGAAATGGGAATAGAAGTAGAAGCAGAAGTGAAGTGTGACACTGCAGCTGACAAGCTTATCTACTATGTTCAGCTTTATTTTAGTACAAAGCCAGGAGTGTGCGATACCAAATGAAGATTGAAGTCATCAGAGCAGTAATGGTCTGCGATATTAGTTAGCTATCCATTGCTCAAGCGTTAGATATCCATGTTGCAGGTAATGCTCCAATATCGCACAAGATGGGTACCGAGGAAATCGACAATCTGGGAGCGTTGTTCAATAAGGGAACAATTACCATTGAAGCTCTTACATCACCCGCTTCTACTTCGAAACAAGAGTCGTCCAAAGTAGGAGCTTCATCCGTATTTACTAAATTTAGCACGCCCCAATAACAGGACAAGTTCTTTCATTATGCGAACATGGACGGTCGCCCATGATGCAAAAATCTTTGGGGTGCACACTCTGAATTGAAAGAAATAGTCGTTAGAATACAACCTGGGGGGTCGCAAACTTCAAGTTTCACCTAGGGTGACAGAAAAAAATCTTGTGCAAATTCTAAGTCTCGCCTAGGGTACGTGAAACCCTCCCACTGGCACTGCACAAGGCCATAAATATGGAGCGCCCAGTAAGAATTAAATCTGATACAGTAGTTTTGGTCTGGCTTGCAAATCCTCGCTCCACGGTACCCTTTCGTAATTATCATCATTACAAGAGTTTAGGGAGTTCTTCCAACGATTGAACTACCTCTTGTTGTTTGCCTTGTTAACACGAAGTTTCGGCCTATGTATTCTATGGCCTTCTTCAGATCCACTATCTAAATATGATGCTGGTAAACAGAATATCTTTTCCTTTCCTTGTTAGGTCTGAATATCCATACTTCGTCCCTGTCAAGTAGTGAAAGCCACACTGTTCTTGTCTGACTCAGACTCTCAGTCGACAAGTTGATGAGTGATACCACTTTGATTTGTCTCAGTTTCCAACAGCGTTCCTAGTCTATAATCCAGACTTCTTCCCAGAGTGGATTGTGTTCGTCCATCTCTCTCCGGATATGGTCAAGCATCTTGGAAGTTTCTATTTCATACACCTAAAGAAGACCGTAAAATGGATCGGCTGAAATGTCGTGTCAGCAGCACAAACAATAAGAAATTCAATCGCTCTAAAAACTTAATGACCGTTCTCAAAACTATGGACCTTACACGAGTTGTCTGGACTACTGATCAGATTTCAAGTCTGATACTGGGGTTGACTTAGTTTTCCCGCCGTAATAACAAGAGCAATCCTCGCCATCTAAGAGTGAAAGCTTTCCACTTTGACGTTAAAAAAAGACATATAAGATGAACATTTCCCCACTATGAAATCACGACTAAGTGATCGACAGGCAGCTCTCTTACCAACTGAGTCAAATTAACAGGTCTTACATACCTATAAAAATCTATGTTAGAAATAAACAAGGGCTTATTTCATTCTAAAAAATAAATACATTTATTCCAGAAAATTGAAAAATATTCTTTTCATTATCGGAGCAAAGCGAAGAATCACTCACTGAATCAATTTGGCATGGGCGTCTGCATCATTCATAGTTTCTTCCAACAAATTGTCGGATTAAGCTGAAATTTGGTAGTGGAGATTTTTAGACAGAAGCGAAACTTCTGTATATATCGAACTACAAAAAACACCATTACGCTGGCTACTGCTTCAGCCGTTCCCACTTAGAAAACTGATCCCTCTAAGATTTTTTTAAAACAGTCTAAATTAGCTCTTGGTACGCTAAAATATTTGAGTATAACGAGATATTTAAACGTATACCCTTTAAAATTTATCATAGGGGTAGAAGATAAATTTATGGAAATCAGTTGAACTGTTGCAACATAATGTTTGATTTATTTTGCTGTGTCGCGAATAAAACCAGATTTTCATTGAAGGTTAGAACATTCACTGATTATGCAAGATGCGATACTACCAAAACAAGGTAGAGCCGTAAGGGGTGCCTGAAATTCATTTATTCGTTTATCTTATACACAATTCAAAGCTGCAGTAATCATCTTTAGTCGGAGTCAAGTTTGAACCAACAGCAGCTAGGCTAGTTTTCGGGGGGGGGGTTTACAACGATGTTTAGAGAAGGCTCGAGAATAGATCAGTTGAAATGTTTTGATAACAATATAATAATTAAGAGAATGAGATAGATAGTTTGAACTATTTCGGGGATGATATTGACTTCAAAATTATTGAAGATATCTTCAGTACAGATTGAATACTTGGAAAAAAAGCTATAGAATAAACAGGCCAAAACTTATGGTCACAATAAAAACAATAAATGCAGTTATTATTCCAAACGGCGCCGGGAAAATCACACTGTTATTTTGCTTGTCACAGCTCGACTCATACACGAGTATTTTTTGCACTTATCAAACTATCTCCCTTTCTACTTAGTGTTGCCAATTTAACGCTCTTCTCGCTAGATTTAGAAAGTTTTTTGTTCTGTCAGTATGGAAAAGCGAAAAATTATTGCAGATGTGCAAAAAAACATTTTGGCTACCTTTGGCACATATTTAAAATTAATCTCTTTTTTGTATGTGTGTTTTGGTCATTTAGGGCAATTTCTGTCTTTTTTTCTCTCTCTTTTAGCCCTTTTCAGCATTTTTTGACGAATTTTTTTTTTTGCTAGCAACACTGCTTATACTTCTTTTTTTTAATCAGTCTTTATTGTCTGTTGTTCGTCTTGGGATTTCCCAAGTAAGTGTTAGATATATCTAACTCTAACTGCCCTACGGCTAAATACGCACCGTCAAAGTGAGATTTGCACCCGACAAGATAATAAGTGTCACGGAATGTGACCGAGTTGTTTACACAGACACACACAGACATACGCTTACACACGCACAGAAACGCACATATATTTGTATATATAATACAGGTCTAACGTATTCAATTATCTAATTTAATTTCCCGTAGGTACGAACACATTCCATTTACGTTTCCGAATTTTATTTATTTGTTGGCAGGTAATTCTATGAGTATAAAAGGTGTAGGGTCAACATGACCGTTTCATATTTAATGCAACACACACACATACACACACACAAATACACACACACACACACACACACATACATATATATATATATATATATATATATATATATATATATATATATATATATTCTTGAAAAGTTTGTAGCTTTAAACAATAAACGCATTAAAAACATTTTTCAAAAATTCTGTCACTTATTTCCCAGTATCTGGTAGCGTAATTTATGTCATTTTCTTCAATGTTTTTTTAATGTTTTATACAGACTTTGATATTATGGTCTATGTCCAAATGTTTCTTTTTGTGATCATCATGTCCGTCTGCGTGTATACAGTAATACCTTGTAGTACAGTAATACAGATTTAAATAGTACAGGCTCTGATGTAATGCAGTTGTGGTATTACAGTACAAATTAAATTCAACTATGTATTAGCTGAGAAGAAAACGTTTTGAAATATATTTAGACCTTGAATAGTCCATTTTTTGAACAGTGTGGAATCAAGGTATATATGTATATAAAACAAAAAAAATAATCGTTGCAGTAACATACAAACCCTTGTCAATTAGATATTTTGTCAATTTTCGACAAAAAAATCAAATTGAATTAATTTTTTTCTGTTTTTCTAAACAATGAGTGTTTAAACGAAGGAACTGCTACTTTAAACGAAATCTCATGGAGTTTGTAAAGAGCGTGACTAAGTACGGACTCTTAATAACTTTTGTGAGCAGCACCCTAGCACATACGAAAACACAAGAACACGCACTCAAACAGAAAGACCAGTTACAAATTATATGTGACCTTTCGTGATTTTAGCAAAATAAAAACTCTTTAGGACTTGAAAGTAGTAATTTCCTTCATGATTTCTTATTTCAAGTATCAGTGTAGATAGCTATCCGAAATGCTATATTGCCAGACTCTGAGTGATTGAAAACCGGAGTAAAACTTACTTAAACAATACTGATTTCCAATAGAGAATTTCTTTTCACCCACTATATATATATCTGTGTGTGTGTTCTGATGGATTGAAATTTTATTTAAGCGCTCCAAATACCCGCTTCAAAATCATATTCAATAATCACGGACATCGTTTTCAAAATATAAACTACAAAAAATAGCACTTCTTTATCCAAATATCTCTGGAAATTATAGGAGAGAAAAACGAACCCCGATTATAAAATGGAATTTTTCCAAACGATACTCTGTTTTCGAACAAAAAAAAAACAAATATGCAGCTAAATACAGACATACAGGGAAATTCTGATTAAAATATGTAGATACTAATGCTTTAGACAGTAACTTTGATGACTAAAAAATAAACAATACCGTATATTAAGGTAATTTCAGACTTATTAAATATTACATCTTATATTTTATATGATATTATAGATATATGTAACTCTTCAACCTTGAAGTTAAAAACTTAGTACTTGATACCAGTAATTTCCAGATGTACATGAAATAACTATGGAACAAGAATTTTAAAAGTTCACAGAATGTCAGTGAAAGAAATAAAGTACGAAACAGGATTTATATAAGATTTCGGGTTGATTTTTATTAAAACTCACTCGATAATTGCAGATAAGCGTGGAACATATTTGTAGTGGGGATTATATATATATATATATATATATATATATATATATATATATATATATATATATATATATATATATATATATATATATTCAAGATTTAAGAGAAGAAACACCTGACATGTGATTCTTGGTTCATCCATCATCCATCATGAGTTTTGGACTGTTTTTGTTTTAATCCAATTATTATTGGAATTTCTGTCAGGGTGCGGTATTTGAAATTGACCGAAATGAATTTTATTACCTGGATTCTGCTTATGAAAAGAATGACTAAACTATATCTTCACAAGAACTTATTCTTAACAAAGCTTTCATTTATCATAAGTCAGTTTGAAAAGGGTGTTTTCTTCTGTCATTCTAATGATGTAATTAAAAGTCAGGTGCGACAATCACGTTGGAAATAAACACAGCGATCAACATCCAAGACGCAGAGCTGGGGGAAGTAGACCACTATATTTACTCAGGACAACGAATCTCCATGAAATCCTCGAAAAGAGCAAAAAATCAAGTGAAGAATCACTCAAGGTTGGCAAGTTTTGGGTAGAGCAAGAACAAGAAAACCCCATTAGTCTCTAAGATAAAACCAATGCTTCCTCCCGAAAGTCACCTATGGAGGTGAAACGTGGAACCTAACTAAAAGATTGATCCTCAAACATGGGGAGATCACAAGACAGCCCAATATACCAGGGAGAAAACAGCAGCCTTTGACATCATAGAATCCATGAACAAACTCAAATGGCAATGGGTTGGTCATGTTACAAGAATGGCAGACAACCAATGGATAACATGACTCATAACATGGATTCCCAGAGATCATATGCGTTACTGCAGCCGGCGGAAATAGGATGGCTTGACAAACTAGACAAGTCCTGAGTGTATTGGTTCTGCAATATTTATGATAGAGAGATCTGGTGAATCCTGGGAAAAATCTATGTCCTACAACGGACGATAAAGATCGATGGAGGTTAAAATTTAAGCACTTGTAGAAAATAAAGTTATTTTGTTTAAAATTGTATGTATTCAATAAATAAATGAATAGTTACGGTTTATTACTATTAAAGAATGATATAATTTTTAATTCCCAATTCGATTAAATATGTCAATTTTCAAGATGGATATATAGATAGTTAGATTAAAATGATAATTAGAAAGTGAAGAAAAATTCAAGAGATAGTTGTTACACCTCAATTTTTCTTTCAGTATTATGTGAACGTAGTTTGACGTATTTCGACAGAACCAGCCATCGTTTTCACAGAAAAAATATTTGTAGTGGTTCACAGAGAAAAATTTACTGTTTACATGTTCGATGCCAAAGAGGAAAATGTGAATATTTCAGTGTTTGTTTGTTAGTAGGAGCAGGAGGGGGTGTTTGTATCTATTTGAATGAGGGTAACATTTGGTTTGGAACGATCTATGAGAGGCAGGGTCAGGGAGAGTATGCTCCCTATCTCTGTAGGTGTTGGACTTGTCTTAGATGAGAAAGGCAGTGAAGGGTTAGAATGCTCATTTCACGGAAAAACAACCAAACATATTCACAAAATATTTTCCTCTTCAGCATAGAGCATTTAAACAGCACATTTTTTCTGTGAACTGCTGAAAATATTTTTTCTCCGGAAAAGATAGCGGACCTCCATCGAAATGCATTGAACTGCGCCCACGAAATGATGAAAAAAGAAATTGAGATGTAACACTTATCTCATGAGTTTTCCTCTTCACTTTCAAATTGCCATTTTCATCTACATCCTGTCGGATCACTTCACATTCACAATGTAAATACAAACATACACACATACATACACACACACACACACACACACACATATATATATACATATATATATATATATATTTATATATGTGTGTGTGTGTGTGTGTGTGTGTGTGTGTAAGCATGGTTCATTCACCGTGTTATAACGAGAGATGGTTTCAAATAAGAGCTTCTATATGATAAACTATAATGCAATTTGCAATCATTCTTTTGGACCCAATGACCATTTCTTCGTAACACACGCACACACATACATACACACATACATACATATATATATATATATATTTATGTGTGTGTGTGTGTGTATGTATGCATAGTACATTCACCATGTAATAACGAGAGATCATTTCAAATAAGAATAATATGATAAAATATGATGCAATTTGCAATCATTCTTTCGGATCCAATGTCCATTTCTTAGTAACACACAAACACATATATTCAACCGACAAGTTAATCTCTAAGTACATACTAAACACATTTATCTGCAGATTTACATTTGAATGCAAGTTAATGAAATGAGAAGATAAAAAGAATGCAAACGTGCCTTTGCATATATCATAGGAATTCTTTATATTGGCCTTGTGCCACACTAAGGTATTTGTATTTAAAGAATTTCACCTGATACTTTCGGGGTGGTAAAATCGCCCACAAATATGACGTCAAAGCTTATTATTTCTTTATTTATTTCTTTTTTTTCCTCCTTTAATATATATATATGTGCGTATAAATATATATATATATATATATATATATATATATATATATATATATATATATATATATATATTACCTGTGCCGAGAGACGATTTGCAGTAAATGCAAATTACCTTGCAACTTTCTTCCTTTCTGGCTTTCTTTCATCCTTACCACGGTGGTGCGCCGGTGACAAGACCGAACGTGAGATAACTGTCGATTACCAGGGCTGTGAGGGAGGAGAGGAGATGCAAGGGAGGAGGGGAGATGCAG
>OY735239.1:30842902-30865402 GCA_963457665.1 Thysanoteuthis rhombus
CTCGCAGATACAGTCACAACATTTCGGCTGTTACACCCTCCGGCCTTCTCAAGTGCCAGCTATATTTGTTAGCCTTCTTGGAATTTTGAACAGGACCCTTTATTCAATCCAACGGGGGCTGGGGCTGATTAGTTATATAATTCATGCTCTGGGATATATAGTGAGTGCAAAAAGTGTCCGATTCATTAAAAAATATATATTTTCACATCCTTATACATCTTCAAAATTGACAGAATTCAGACCGAAGATTTTTTGTTTCAATAATCTTTAATTAGAAACCATCGACCAAAACCGTCACCTAAACTGTCATAGGAGGTTTCTTCATTAGTATATCTCGGAATTTTTGAGATGCGGTTTTATTATTATTTCTATTGATATTTGGACCATCCTCATCTTTATTGTTTTTCATACAACGTTTCGGCCGTTGCACTCTACGGCCTTCGTCAGGTATCATCTGGTAGATTTGGGACCGAACCCTTTATTCATCCGACGGGGGTATTCCCCTCTTTAGCGTTAGTAGTATTGTTATACTGTCTCACACTAGGATCGAATCTAGAACCATCAGATTACTTAACAGTAATTTGTCTGATGCTGTAACCACTGCGCTTTGTGTCCATGTGGACTTCCCAAATCTACCAGATGATACCTGACGAAGGCCGTAGAGTGCAACGGCCGAAACGTTGTATGAAAAACAACAAAGATGAGGATGGTCTGAGTATCAATAGAAATAAAGAGGTTTCTTCAGTTTTCAAGTTGATCTGGTATGTATCATATGTCCTGGCCGCACCAATGAAGCTAGAGAGCTGAAACTTTCAACTTTTTTTTTTTTTCAAAATATTTTTGTTTTTCCAAGATCTATCCTAAATAGATTTTTAATTGGGGCTCAATTTACAACAAGAATTTATGCTAAATTGGACACTATTTTCCCCTGTTTCTTTGAAAATTCTAACTTTTCAGTGATCCATCAAAAGGCGAGAAAATATCTATCTACTACCCCTGATTGTAATTTTTTGATTGATCACTCCAAACATGGCACGCTGCCAAAAGACGTTGGTCATGTGACAGTTTGTGTTGAGTCACTAGCCAGTAACTGCATACGTTAATTAATTGATTAATATCAATCTTTGGTCAAAATTCTCTCAATTTTGAAGCTTATAGCAAAATGAGCTTTTTGCAATTTTTTTTTTAAATAATTTTTACACCCATTGTATCTCGTATGTCCTTGTCCTGTCGATTTCTGATCTTCCTAGTGGACAAGAGAATACGAAAATCGTGACGTGATCCAGGGATCGAAATCGTGACCATTAAGTTATTCTATGAACTTAATCTACCAGGCCGTTGTCTCGTGGGACAGTTGGATAGTGAAATTTTGAAGCTTTAAACCTAATCAAGAGCGCCCAAGGTATTTCTCTTGTGAATCTCAATGACTAAGCCTGTGGCGTATCAGATTGGTAGAACAAAATCTGGAAATCGACATTTTACCGATAAAGCAGTTCTTCAGAGCCACTATTCGGTGTCTTGCTTTACGGCTCTGCAACTTGGATTCTTACGAAGCAATAATAATCTGCCTTTAATGGTGCATGCAGGATAATTCTCCCAGCGGTTTCAAACATCAGCTGGAAAATACAGAAGTCTCCCTCAGTTACAAACTCTAGAAGGGAGAAGACTCTGCCCCGCTAGCCAGTCGTGGAACAACAAGGATGAACTAGTATGTGAAAGAAACACTGGTCCTACCTCAGCTGGCAGACCCCGACGCCCGTACATTGATCAACTCTGGTTACATTGATTGACTTCGAGAAAACCTCCCTTCTGTGATGGAAGACCTATTAGAATGGGGGGTTCACGTCTGGTGCAACTTAGAAGACATCTCGATCTGATTTCAGATTCGAAGAAGGCCACAAAATATGACAGGCATCTGAAAACGGCTAGGGGGAGGTATAAATGCCAAAATGTTGTGACTATAACAACCAAGAGGATGAGCCCAGTTCGGATATGTCCGTGTATAATGTATTCTTTTATTCCACCTGTTTGTATCTACGACTGTTACGTTTTTCTATCGAGGATCAGTATCGTATCTGCATGATCCTAAGCCCTTCTGAGCTAGAATCAGTTTTGCTCTCTGACCGAGAACCTTACATAATAATTTTAAGCCAGAAGGGATTAACCAAAGCTAAGGAGAGGGATGAAAAGCTGTGAAAGAGAAAAAGAATGTGTGTTTGTGTGTATATATATATATATATATATAAGGAGGGAATTATCGTCGCATTACACCACTACCCACTCTGCTTCACTCGAATGAGATTTTTTGAACTAAGATTATTTATAAACATTTATTATTCTCTCCCTTTATTATTATTATTATTATTATTATTATTATAATTATTGCTATTATCATTATTGTCTGTTATTTCTAACAATGTATGTTTTAATATATATATATATATATATGTTATTTCTAACAATATATGTTTTAATATATATATATATATATATATATATATATATAAATGAGTGAGTACTCTAGCACGAGCACACTTGTACAATAGATTTAAATATATCTTCTATTATAAATGACAGACAAGGAACATCCTTTTAATCTTTTCTTGTTTTCGTATAAGTGAACGAAAGATCCGTTCACTTGTACAAAAACAATGGAAGATTACTGAAAGATTAAAAAGATGTTCCTCGTATGTAATTCCTAATATATATATATATATATATATATGTATATATATATATATATATATATATATATATATATTACTCTCGTCTCCATCTCTTCCCCATATATATATATATATATATATATATATATATATATATATATATATATATATATATATATATAAACGGGGAAGAGAAGGAGACGAGAGTAAAACATAGAGAGACCTGCTTGCTGGAAGAATATCAAAAGACAATGAGTGGAAGGTAGGTATGGATGAAAAGGCGTGAAAGTTACGATACATTTTTAATTCTCTATGGAAGGATAGAGCAAAAAGAGTGTCTGCGCATTCCTTAAACTTTTTTTGCATACGTAACTAATCCGTGTTTGTATAACATTTAGATAAAAAAACATGAACGAGCAATGGATTTTGGAAGGGATAAGGGGGAATGGGGAAGTACCTGCAAAGCGTAAGAGAAGGGCTGAGGCATGAGATAATGGGCAATTTCATTTGTCAACACCCGCAGTATTTCCACGAGTTTAGCTAGTATTGATATCATCCGTACCTCACATGTATGAATCGCGGTAGCCTGTGCGTGTACCAGAATTAACTATCTCAAAAATCATCTAAAATTATCTAAAGAATATAGATCTTTTATCTAAAATTATTTTTGGAAAAAAATATCAGCCCAAGATTTGGGCATTGTTGGTCCGAAATCATCATGGAGACCAAAGAAAGATTTTTTTTTTAAATGGAAGAAAATGTTTTTAGATGATGCCTAGTGGTGTACTCATACGAAATTGCGAGGTTGTAGCGCCGAAAATGTGACCACGAGTGGTGCATGTGCAAACTCACACGCCAATAGATGTTTAAACAGATAAGAATCTGTAGCTGGTTGGTCGGGCGGGCAAATAGTGTGTGTACGGTGATCCAATTTCTCATTTGAGAAAATGTACTCGATTTTCAATTTGTGTATAGTTTTGTTGCATATAATTATAGCTACTAGTTACTAAAACGGACAACCGTGGCCCTATGGTGGAGTGCTTCTCCTCCGGTTCTGTGGGACGGAGTTCAATTCATCAGCGAGACCGCCTTTTCTTTTTCAAGTTAAAAAACGATTTGGTTAAGCGAAACAAAGTAAAAACTCTCAGTTTTTAGGCTGATCTTGCTGACCGCCCATGAATGTATCGCGAGTATAGGATCCCCGATGAAGATAAGGACTGAAATTTTGAACATTCGTTCCCCATGTCTTTCAGCCCATCATATGAGATATTTGTTTCTGCCAGAAATTTGTCAGTTTTAAGAAATTTCAACTCCAACTTTCAATTTGAAAAGAAATGATAATGGTGCACTACACCCTGCACATGCCTGTCCTGGGGGATGCACACGGGGCTGCTTGGTAGTGTGCGTAAATTTTTAATAGATTTTTTTCATTATTTTCTCACTTTCGTTTATCTAATCAAATCTTGACTTTTTCTTTGACAACTGAATGTTCGGCTATGCTATATATCTCGAATTCAATGACGTTGTATGCTACAAGTGGTTTGTTATCACGAATCATCGAAGGATTGATTGGGGGGGGGGTTTAGTTTTGCTTAGCTTCTTCCCTATTAGTATGATAAATTGTCTTATTTACAATTCATTCAAGAAAAGGGATCATTTAAAAATGAATTCACATTGCAAATTGCATGCTCCGTCCCCCACACAAACTATATTGAAACCTATCAGTGGCGGTGTTTAAAAAAACATTTTAGAAATAAGGGAGAAATCAAAGAAAGAAATGAAAAAAGAAGTAAGAAAAAAGGAAAGGGGAAAGAAGGAGAGTGAAAAAGAAAAGAAGAGAGAGCAAAACTGGCAACGAACTGACAAACAAAAAAAGAGAAAACCAAAAAATTAATGAAATAACGAAAGAAAAGAAGAAATCAAAGGAGGAAAAAAGGATGCGAAACAAGCAACAAAGCTACAGACAAAAAATAAATGAAATGAGGAAGAAAGAAACCAATTAAAGAAAGACGGGAAGAAAGACAAAAAGAAAGTGAAGAAAGAAAGAGAAAGCGAAACTAGCAACAAACTGACAAACAAAAACAAGTAAAAAAAACACAATATATAAATGAAATAAAGACTCAAGGAATAAATCAAAGAAAGAAAGAAAGAAAGAAAGAAAGAAAGAAAGAAAGAAAGAAAGAAAGAAAGAAAGTTGAAGATAAAGAGAGAGGAGGCTAAACAAGCTACAAACAGACAAACAAAAATAACAAGGAGACAACAAAAACATGAATTAAATAAAGTAAACTTGGAAATAATCAAAGAAAGAAAGAAAGTGAATACGAAACCAGCAACAAACTCACAAACAAAAAATGAATGAAATAAAGAAGAAGGGAAGAAATCAAGCAAAGAAAGAAAGTGAAGAAGAAAGAAAGAGAAAGCGAAACTAGCAACAAACTGACTAACAAAACACAGACAAACACAAAATATAAATGGAATGAAGAAACAAGGAATAAATCAAAAAAAGAAAAGGAAGAAAGAATGAAAGAAAAAAGAAAGAAAGTGAATACGAAACCAGCTTCAAACTCACAAACAAAGAAAACAAACTCATAAATAAAAAACGAATGAAATAAAGAGGAAAGAGGGAAATTAGAGAAAGAAAGAGAGGAGAAAGAAAGAGAAGGTAAGACTAACCACAAACTGACAAACAAATACACAATCAGAACACAAAAATAAATAAATGAAACAAAGAAACAAAGAAGAAATCAAAGAAAGAAAGGAAGAAGAAAGAAAGTAAAGAAAAATGAAAGGGAGGAGAAAGGAAATGAAGAAGAAAGAAAGAGAAAACGAAATAAGCAAAAAAAACAAACAGACAAACAAAGAATAAATGAAATCACGAAAGAAAAGATTGCAGGAACGGAAAAACATTGTATAATAAATGAAAGCAATAAACAATTTCTCGCTGGGGAGAAGCCAAGAATGGGGGGTCGTGGCTCATGTAGTGGGAACCGTTCATTTCTCTTTGTCATGACGCCAACTCTGGACAGTGTGGAGCGGAGGTGCGACGGTACCTCTTTGTCGGTTTCAAAAAAACCTGGACACGGCAACAGTTGCATACGGTACCCAGGAAGGAATGCCAGGTCACTATTCAAGGCTGGGTGCGAGGGGCGTCAGGGGGGGGGGAAGGGGGCTAAAAATGTCGTGTGTAGGAGTGACTCGGTTCGGGTATGGTCGAGCTGACCCCATTCTCTTGTAAACGTTGAATGGAAAATGCAACCTCTGGCCCTACCGCCTCAACCCCCCCCCACTGCCCACCGCAAACATTCCTGATTCAAAGTAGGCTTTTCAACCAAGTTGTCAACGGTAAAATTTAGATGAACCCAACTAACTCACCTCCCTGGACCTCTTCTTCGACTTAATTTATTTGCGAGAATTTCAGTGAGAGTGGTGGGTGCTTGATAAGACTTGCTTTAATGTGATTTTTATCATCATTATCATCATCATCATCAGTAGCAGCAGCAGCAACAACAACAACAGCAGCAGCAGCCTTTTAACGTTCATCGGTGGGCAAAGCCTTCCCCCAAGATAAGTTAGGCTTCTCTATCGATGACTCTGTGGTGCCAATATCTTCTGGATTTGTCTATATCGATGTTTCCGAAATTGGGATCCGTGGACTCCTTAAAGGTATAACTGGTTGGCTAAGTGTGTTTCACGAGTACGGGATGTACCAATGGAGCAAGAGGGCTGAAAATTTAAACATTTACTCCTCGTGTCTTTCAATCCATAATATAAAATCCTTTTTTTTCTTTCGGATTTTTTTTTTTTTTGTATGGAGAAATCTTAATTTCAACTTTCACTTTGAAATATTTGATAACGATATCTCTGTAGTCTGTGTTAGGCTGTTTGAGGGTGCGCGCAGGTCTGCTTGGTAGTGTGTGTTCATTTTTAATCGATTTGTTTAATTTTTCATGAGGAGGTCTGATTAATAACGTTGGGGATCTGCAGCAGGGTTTACCCTAAACGTGAGGCTGAATCTTGTGGCAGACATTATCATCCATCTCACCGATATGATTATTGTACACAGACCTGTACCACATATTAGACTTCAAATAAATGATATCCATTTAGAATCAATATGATTTCTAGAGGTCAATAATTGTTTATTGTTGTAGCTATTTGATTACAGTCTGATAACTAAATGCTAATAAAAGGTGTCTCCCAGAAAAAAATCCTTTATAGAAAGGGTCCATAGACGTAACAGATTTTTTTTTTTTTTTTTTTTCATAATTTTCTTCGTGCTATGTCCCTAGTATGAATTGTTGTTAACAGGAGCTGGGGAGGCGATGACCCTCGAAATTTTGATCAGGGTACAATCGGTTGAAAAAAGTTGAGTACAACAGTAACCCCAAAGCTGGATGATCTAACGCTGTAAGTACCGGAGAACTTATTGATATATAGGTAAATCTCGATGGCATCGAAAATCTTTATATACTGCTGACTGACGAATGATACATTGATTTATTCGGGCTAGCACCGTCATCATTGTTCCAGTTGTTGTACTATTCGGCCTTCATCGGGTGAGTATCGTTAGCTGAACGGCCGAAAAGTCGAGACCGATCTGTGAGATTTAACTCTCTCTCTCTCTCTCTCTCTCTCTCTCTCTCTCTCTCTCTCTCTCTCTCTCTCTCTCTCAGTGGCATGAAAGTTTCTCAGCTTTCTCGACTGTTGGTCAAGTTGGTAAAAAACAAGATCTTTTATCACTTTTCTATACTCTATTATTCAATGAAATCGTTGTCAGGGGCGGATTGAACAGAAATGAACACCAATAGATTTCTCATTGTACGAATTTCAAAGACGACAGTGTTATTGTATCCACCCGCTACGTAACCTTGTCTCTTTGGAAAGTTTGTCACTTGTTCAGGAAGAGTAAAGGTAAAACATTGAGATCAAGGTCCTCGTATTGCATTACGCTTTATATGATTATTTTCTTTCAGGCATGAGTCAACCTTAGTCACATGAGTATTTCGATCGGGACAGCGTTTTTCATACAGACTGGTTTTAACAATATATAACATCTAAGATGAGGACATAAGTCCGAATAGACCATGATAATAAATTTGGAAATATCTGTGTTTTCGTATGTACCGCGAGCAAGCTCAACCTTCAAAAATAAGAAGATCTCATTAATCCTAAAAAGAAGGGTGTATAACCAATGCATCCTCCCAATTGTCACTTATGGAGCTGAAACATGGAACCTAACCAAGAGACAGATCTGCAAATTGAGAACCATGCAACGTGCACATGAAAGATTTATGCTGGGCCTCACATGGAAAGACCACAAGATAGCACAGTATATCCAGAAGAAGACGGGAGTCAGGGTTAGGGTTAGGGTTATATCATAGAATCCATTGAAAATCTCAAATGACAGAGGGCTAGCTATGTTGCAAGAATGGCGAACATCAGATGGACATGGCAACTCACGACACGGTTCCCCCTACATGGATCCCCTGAGATCACATGCGGAACCGAGGCCGGCAGAATATTAGATGGAGAGACGAGCTAGACAAATTCAGAAAATACTCGTTCCACGTCACCCATGATTGTGAAGTGTGGTGAATCCCAGGGAAGCTCTATGTCCAATGACGGACGTTAAAAGAATGATGTTGATGATGATGATGATGATGATGATGATGATGATGATGACTCTGGCCGTTGTTCAAAGTTGACATCTGCCAGATATATGTCAGCATGCAAGACATTGCAGTGTCGAGCCTGAGGTTGTTTGGATCAGCAGTTCTTAATAGATCGAACAAAAATGAATATGATATTAAAGATTATAGATCTTTCTTCATAGTGTCTATAAATAATCCCCCTCGACTTCTGCTCTTTACAAAAAATCTATGTGTCTAAATCAGCAACACTGAAGAGAAATAACCAAAATACTCCAAGGCTATAATTTCGTAAGAATAACAGAAAATTATTTTACATTACAATTATGATAGACTGCTCCAGACACCATTAAGTCCGGTCCTTTCTAAACATGCACTTTTGGAACGGGCATTGCCCTATTACTGATATATCCTTATATCAGAAATAGCTAGAATGTATCTGAACCTCGCATAAATGTATCACCGTAGCCCGTGCATGTCCTAGAACTAAATCATCCAAAACTATCTAAAAAATTATTTCTAAAAAATTGATCTTTTGTCAAAAATTGTTTTAAAGTCACCTGTACAAAATGTGGGCATTGTTGGTCAAAAACGACTAAAGATGACCCCAAAAGGCACTTATTTGGAAATAATTTTTAGGAAAAATGTTTTTAGATTATGCCTAGTGGTGTACTTATGCAAAGTTGTAGCCCCCAAAATGTGATCAAGTGACGTCTACAAACAGAGAGAAGAATGTATAGACCACTTGGCCATAAGTGGTGCCACGATGATACGATATTGTGACTTCACCAATTAAAATATGGGCATTAATGCTCTGACAATATTCATCCAGTCATAAATTGTAGATGCTCAGAGATTGTGTCTGTTTGATCATCAATATCTTTTAATTAAAGCAATAGAATATTTATTAATCAACTTTACTCGAGTATATATGGTATACCAGATTCTTTAAAAGTACAATTTGATTAAAATGTTCTCTGTTATTCAAAATGACCAGGCAAAATCTCCATTTAAAAACTATGCAGTATTTCTCAACGTTTTCAAACCACCTCCCTTTCTGATCGAAATGTTCAGCTTCCTCACCGTCGGTACCGGAGATCCATACCAGGATATAGAATGATGGAAATTATTTAAAAATCCTTAAATGTAAGAGTGTAATGTTATACTACTCATTTTATTCAAGAGTATGTTTTTATATTCCTAAAACGCTGTAAGCCACGTATGACTAGTGCTAAATTGTCGCAGTTAGAGAAAAAAATACACAACATAAGAGACACTCCCGCTAGCCTTAAAAATACGTTCTCTGGCTGCGAAAAAAATCTTTCACTGTACACTGTACTTTGGTCTCTGTGTGATTCGGGGGTTTGCACTTCTTCGACAAGTTCCTTAATATTATATTGGGATGGGAAACATATCACATAATTTTCTACATTTGTTTTGTAAATTCTTTTGTAACTTTAAATAGAATTTCCCTACGATTTTGAAATTCTATCTCAGAATTGATTCCTCCCCGATAGAGAAAAACTACTCTAGATTATTAAATTTCCTGATACCAGGTTAGGTGCAATGAATATATGTTCTCTTTTATTCACGCTGGTCGGTGATCGTGTGCTAACGAGACTCACCGAGCCAGCCCCACGTATGTAACCTCAAACCTATTGACCCAGCATAAGTAAATGATCGAGCCAGATTTGGTATTGCCACCCGGGGTGACCGAGAAACCAAATCAAAAGCCTCCCAAATCCACCCAAGCTTTTTAAAACGACCCGTTAAACTTCATTATTGACCGGACGCTAGGCTGTTTACCCACCACCCCGAAGAAAACACCCCGAATAGACTAAGCTTAGTAAATCTCTTCAAGCCGAACAAATTCTACTCAAGATATTGTGTCTTCATACCCGACTTTATTACATAAATCCAGCCTAGCGAGGACCTACCTAACCTTGTCTACCGGAGCGCGCTACTCCTAACTTACCAGTTGAAAATGAAGATCTAAGTAGTAAAGATCCCAAGGCCCACGGTCCTCTCCAACCTTCCTCACCCCAACTGGGGTGTGGCTCAGTAAACGTCGTGTTATCAAAATCGGTGTCCTTAATCTCATGGAAGCATGGACTACTTGATAAACATTTCACCTGTCTTATTTATTTTACCCAAAGTATATAATAGGTATACACGGATATAATACCTTTTCTTTCTTTTCTTCCGTCTATCTTTATCTCTTTCCCTGTGCTCAGACATATCTATTTAGATTCTAATTTATGTTTTGAAATTTGCCCTTTTTCAATATATACATATGTTTAAACATAGTATAATGTCTGGAAATGTCAAATGACTTTTTTGATAAGCCAACTGGGACAATATGTCAGAATGAAAGAAATCATTTGTACAGTTGACCGTCTGATATTGCAATTTCACTCATATATATATATATATATATATATATATTAGGGCACTCTTCTTTAAGGTTGAGCACTCTTGGATAGGGCACTCGTTTACTATAAGCTATTATAGCAATGCTCTTCCAACTCTAGAACGGAGCACTCTGGCAGATGGGGAATCATGCATAAGTAAATCTATCGCTTAATTCGGTCCTACTGAATGTCCGGTTCCGCGTAGAACATCAACTTCTAGGTCTGAAGCGAAGGTTTCGGCCCTACCTAGTGGTACTGGAAGGGATATAGGATTGTCTATAGCCACGCTGGAGAGTTGTAATACAGCATATCTGTGGATGACACAATTATTGATTATTACATACATATATATATATATATATATATATATATATATATATATATATATGTATGTATGTATATGCGCATATATATATATATATATATATATATATATATATATATATATATATATATATAAACTAAGGTTCAAACTCCACTCCAACCTCTATTTCAACTGACAATGATTACTGAAACTTTTGTATGGTACGTATGATAAATAGATTCGTCGATGCATAAGACTCATCAGTGTGGCTCAGTTGGTTAGATAGCCACCAAGCAATCTCTTCGTCTTGACATCAGAGTAGGGAAATGTTGGTTTTGGATATTAAGTTTGGCTTATCGTGACGGGAAAGGCAAATGGCAAAGAGTTTGTTCCCCGTAAATCTGGTGAGGATTGTTCCTGTTACGGAAGGGAAATAAAATCAACTCCAACTTGGACTGCAGTTTGACAATATACATATATATATATATATATATATATATATATATATATATATATATATATATATATATATATTACACAATGCATGAAATATTATTTCTACACGATAGAGAATAATGTTAAAAGTGCAATATTTGCCAATTTCTTCATCATTATCAGTCTTTTATCGTCCGTAGCCAGATCTCTCTATCATGCGCGTCACAGAGCCAATAAATTCTGAAATTGTCTCTTCACATTTAATCCTGCAGGCTTTGGTTTCGTATGTGATCTCTGGGGATCCACATTCTTGGTTGTGATATCGAACAGTTGTCTGATATTCTTGCAAAATATCCAGCCCACTGCCATTTGAGCTTTCTAACAGTTTCTTTGATACCTCGGACTCAGGTCTTTTCTCTGATATAATGTGCTATTTCATGATTTCTCCATGTGAGGATATGTATGATTTTTTATGTGCATGTTGCATGATTCTCAGTTTGCAGGCTTGTCTCTTGGTTAGGTTCCATGTGTAGGCTCCATGGGTGACTATCGGAAGAATGCATTCGTTGTAGACCTTTCTTTTTAGGAATAATGGGATTTTCTTGTTCTTGAAAGTTGAGCTTGCTTTACCGAAAGATTGCCGACCTAGACAATTCATTGATGTTATCGACAACGATAGCCAATAACCTACGAACAATGGTTCGAGTACTTTCAGGAGACTTGGGGACTTCAATAGCGACCATATTGTCCTATCTAATGCAAACAAAAATGTTTAAATGGACGAGTAATGAAGATCTTCATGGACGAAATAAAATGCTCCATTACATTTAAATACACCACATTTCTCAGTTGTGTTTATCTATCTTTTATCTTTCTTTGTTTTTTCTCTCCTTGTTTTTTTTTCTGTCTTTCCTTCATAATTCTTCTCCTCTTCATTCTTCTCGTCTTCCTTCCCTTCTTTCTCTCTATCATGTTTTCGTTTTTTCATCGTTTCTTTTTATTTATCTCTCTTTCATCATTTTCTTTCCTTTTTTTCTTCTTCTTCTAAATTGTTATTCCTCCTTTCTACACCTGTTTTCTTCTAACCTTCTTTTTCTGTCTCCCATTCTTCATTCTTTTCCTTCTCCCCTTATCTATCTCTATCATGCTTCTTTTCTCTTTCCTTGTTTCTTCCTCTTTATCCTTCTTCCATTCTTTTTCTTTCCTTTCTTCTTTATCTTGATAGCTATTCCTTTTTTGTTTCCTTGTTTTCTTTTTTCCTTCTTTTTTTTTGTACTTCCTTCTTCATTCTTTACTTCTTTCTCTCTATCAAGGTTTCTTATTCCTCCCTCCTTTCTTTTTATCCATCCCTCTTCCTTCTTCTCTTTCTTTTTCTTTCTTCCTTTCTTCTTCTAATGGTAGCACGTTTTTCTTCATTTTTCATTCTTTATTTCACACTTTCCTTCTCGTTCTCTACTTCCCCCTTTCGTCTCGATTCTTCCTATTTTTCATTCTTTTTTCCCTTTTTTCCTATACACTTCTTTTCGGACACAGTCAACAAAAACTGTCATAAAACTCTCCACGGAGGTTCCTCTCAGTTTTTCAGCTAGTCTGGCTTGCTCTGTATGTACGTATGTATGTATCACGCTGAAAATTTAAACATCAATTCCTTATTGTGTCTAGAAAAAAACTCTTCCTTATTTTTTTTATTATCCCCCATAAGTAGGGAATTCATTTTTGCAATATAGATTTATACTAAATCGGTCCCTGGGTTTTGAAAATGAAAACTTCTCTAGCAATCTCTGCCCCACTCCCGTAAAGGAGAGAGAAGTAACATATTCATTGATCACCCTTTTCTACAACATATCAATTGATCATCCCAACACGATATGCCGCCTAAAGACATTGACCATGTGACAGTTTCTTTTGAGTTAGTTTCCAGGACTGTCTTCTCTTTTTTTTCTGGGTACTATATGCAGGTATCCCCCACGTTTCGAAAGTTCGTTTGATTCTACTTTTTCGCTTTTATGAAGTCGGAAAGCGAAAATAACTCGCGATGTGTGTTTCGCAGCGAGTCGTTATAGGAACAGTGCCCACCCACGTCTTTTCTCTCAGCTTTCAGTATGTCCCACCATCCAAACCTCCAACGACTCAGCTTGATATACCATCATCCTCAATTTTGGGGGTCTGAGAACGCCCACAGAGTTTTACCATATAAATCTATAGTAATTTCTTCTTTGATTGACTCCATTCTGTTTTCTTTGTCCTTAATTCCTTCTCGTCTTTTCCTTTTTCTATCTCACCTACTTCCTTTCTATCGCAGCCAAAAGACATTGGATGTACTGGTTCT
The DNA here is from genome assembly GCA_963457665.1 of Thysanoteuthis rhombus. NCBI lineage: Eukaryota > Metazoa > Mollusca > Cephalopoda > Oegopsida > Thysanoteuthidae > Thysanoteuthis > Thysanoteuthis major. The sequence continues at coordinate 30,856,696 of OY735239.1, forward strand.
CGTTCGATCACAGGAGTTAAGCAACAACGAGCCCGTTCAGTATCTGGATGGGTGACCATTTTGGTATATAAGGTGTAGTAAAGCCACTGGGGATCATTTAGAGAGCATCCTGTAACGATTCCGCTTGGAGGAGACTGATCTCTACACTAAGCTCAAGAACGCTAGCTAAAGACTCCCTCCTGCATCCAAACCTTCTATCTATCCTGGCTTCTTTTTAACTGATCACATATTTGAGACCATCAACCAAAACTGTCGCCTAAAACTATTAAATTTGTTTGGGTTTTTATAAGTTTTCAAGTGGGTCCTACTGGAAATGTATGTATGTATCACACATACATGCTGCACCATTGGTGCTAAAGGGCTGAAAAATCAAACGTTCACACGGTATTATGTCACCAAAAACGTTTTATTTGTTTGATTTTTAAAACGCCCCTAAATAGGTTTTTATTTATTTTGTGTCCGCTTGTTCTTTGAAAATTCAGATTTTTTTAGTGATTAATGCCAAAACAATAGGCAAGAGAAGTTATTCATTGATCACCCTTTTTCATTTTTGTAATCATCGCACCCAACATGTTGCTAAAACTCGTTGGTCAGTTGATGGTTTCTATTGAGTGACTAACCAGACCTGTTACTTTCTAGGTTTTGTTTTTTGAAATTTATTCATTCGTAAAAATAAATGACTCCGTCTGGATCCTCTGCTCGTTTAAACTCCCCCCTTCCCGCCATATCGGATCCCCCAGCTCATTTAAATATTCCTGCTCATTTGCATCATTTCATTCAGTTGGATCTCCCTGCTCCAAACTCTGGAAACGCCTCTTTCATGCCTCGTGGTTGAGATGATTGTGTCTTTCCTTTCTCACTTGCGCCGTTGGCTAATGTTTGAGTTCGCATAAAAGGCCAAGATTTTTGTTTTGTTTGTTTGTTTGGTTTTCTTTGGGGGGGGGCTGATTTCAAAGTCAGGTAAAAAAGGTTTACTGGACGGATTCGCGTTACAAAATCGATTTGACTTTTGTTTGGCCTTGTGCCAAACTAAGGAGAAAAAGAAATACAAGAAGAAGAAATTGAAGAAGAAGAAGAAGAAGAAGAAGAAGAAGAAGAAGAAGAAGAAGAAGAAGGAGGAGGAGGAGGAGGAGTAAGAAAAGAAAGAAAGTAATAAGAGAAGAAGAAGAACTGATAGGAAAAGAAGGAAAATTAATTTAACAAGAAGAAAAAGAAAAAATAGAAGGAAAGAAATAGAAAAAGAAGAACGACAACAACAAAAACAAGAACATGAAGAAATAGAAGGCAAAAATAGAAGAAGAAGAAGAAGAAGAAGAAGAAGAAGAAGAAGAAGAAGAAGAAGAAGAAGAAGAAGAAGAAGAAGAAAGAGGAGGAGGAGGAGGAGGAGGAAAGAAGAAATTAAAAGAAACGAATGATACATCAGAGAGGATATGTGAAAAAGATGATAAACAAAAGATGAATAAGTAATGTAAGAAGGCGGGAGAATTTTGTTTTTGAATCAGAGCAAAAAAATAGGAAAAGAATGTCACATCAATTGAGAGACCTTTGGACGATAAAGCCTGGAATGTAAGTGACAACATTTTGGCTCCGAGTCGCGACTCTAGGAACCACCCCGGGGGAAGGGGACATAGGGTCATAGAACTACCCCAAATCCTCTCTCTCTCTCTCTCTCTCTCTCTCTCTCTCTCTCTCTCTCTCTCTCTCTCTCTCTCTCTCTCTCTTGCTTATATGTTTTTATTGTTTATCTCCGATTACCTTTATACAACTGCAGAGCCACCCTGGGGGACATGGGGTCATAGCGCACTCCGAACCCACCCGGATTTTGTTGACACTCTTACCCTCTCTCTTTCTCCCTCTCTCTCTCATTTTTTTTTTCTTTTCTATCTCCGATTACATTTTACACACAATTGTGGGGCCATCGAGAGGACCATGTTTTGGAAAAGGCAAGTCATACCTGGGGGAAGACACAAGTCTCGCCGATTAGCCATCATCGAGCTCGCTTTACTCACGTGAAGTGCTATAGTCTCTTATTTCACTAGCGTTCGGGGGATACCGGGACGGGACGGGTCGGGGGCTGCCGAAGGGCGTTGGGTCTAAACACATATGAAGCAATCCGATCTTTGTCTATTGCCCGCAGGAAGGAACTTTTTTTTTTATCTCCTTCTTTTTGCGATAATGTAGAGAAAGACCGAGATTGGAGCGAAAACAAGGCAACGTTTTTTTTGTTTTTTTTTTTTCAAAAAGGAAACTACTGAACTTATTTCAAATGGTGGCTAGAGATTTCTTCTATCAGCAAAACTGCTACCTTCAAGTTGAAGTTTCCATTGGTACGGACAGAGAGACAGAAAAATTCAAATTTTTGACACACACTCACACACACACACACATATATATATATATATATATATATATATATATATATATATACTGATGGATGCTCTCAACAGCCTAGTTTCACGATCCTGCGATCTTCAGTTGAGTTTAAGATCGTAAAATCTTAAAAACGCCGGTTGTGAGTATCGAACATATTTTTCAAACATACTAGCCCTGTGCTAGGAAAAAGTTTTTTTTTTCTCCATCTCTTTCCATGACGACCTTGATGGTGCTAACCCATGCCATGTCTCTATCTCATTCCTCCATCGTCTACCCTCCCAGGGGCACCTATCAGTGGGCCTTTTCTTCCATCTGTTGTCATTCCTTCGTGCTAAGTGCCCAGTACATATCAATTTTTGTCACTTAATTACTTTTATGATATGTTTCACCATTGTCTGCCCACAGATCCATGTTGTTCTTTTTCTATCTCTTAGAGTTGTTCCTTGCGTTGCTCTTTCCACGAATCCTTGCACGGCCCTGGTTTACACACGTCGTCAAAAAGGACGATAGTATTTGAACAATTCGACGATTGCACTGTAGTTTTAAAAAGAACCATAAGTTCAAGGACATGTCAACGATACATGGTTATAGTAGCTGAAGGATGAGGAAGACGACAATGAAGAAGGAGAGCAAGTCTTTCTTTGAATCAATTGGTTCTCATACCTGTAAAATATTGTGATATGGAAATATTCTGCATTCATGATTTTCAATAAAAATCGCAAATAACCATTTTTGCGTTTTGGGGGCAGTTTTCGTCTTTTTTTTTATACAAAAAATTTATAATGACATCATTAGCGGTTGGTAAAAAATGATCAGGATAATGTTCTTTTAATGATGTCATGTCGTTTAATGGCATCACATTACTTTGTGACAACAAAACCTCTTCCTTCCTTCCTATTCCGGTTGTTTAACATAACTGGGACCAACCAATAGACAGCCAGACAGACTGATCGATCAATCGACCGACCGACCGAAGAGCGACTAATAGAGATGTGCTGATACATTTCAAGAAAAATATCTAGAACATCATGATGGTCCGTATTTTCTTGTTTATAGTCAACCAGACTGGAACCTGATTTTCGGAATGAATTGATACATAAATAAAGGGGACAACTCTACTATCAGAATACAATAGTTATCTCCCGTGATAAATATTACAGACAGAAAACCAAGTCTATCATCTTACTTATTGTATACATGTATAATTGGACTCGTTAGCTACAAATGATTTGATAGATAGATAGATAGATAGATGAGTCCTTTCCCTGATAGATTGATAGATAGATAGATGAGTCCTTTCCCTGATAGATAGATAGATAGATAGATAGATAGATAGATAGATAGATGAGTCCTTTCCCTGATAGATAGATAGATAGATAGATAGATAGATAGATAGATAGATGAGTCCTTTTCCTGATAGATAGATAGATAGATAGATATATATATAGATAGATAGATAGATAGATAGATGAGTCCTTTCCCTGATAGATAGATATATAGATAGATAGATAGATAGATAGATAGATAGATGGATAGATATGAACGTAGATGGCTCCATATAGGTTAAGACTGAGTTCCTCTCTATGTGTGTTTATGTTTGTCTGTTTATCGAGTATACATGTAAATAACTATTTTCCTTCTTTATCTCTATATATACACACACGCACACACACACACACATATATATATATATATATATATATATATATATATATCAAATCATTATTGCCCCACAAATGGTCCGCCCGATCAACCAGCTGAGTGAGCTACAGATTCTTGCTCTCTCTACTCGTCCATGTGTCTGTTGTTCTCAGGACATTGCCACGTCACATTTTTAGGGGTTACAAACCATGAAAATGTACATTAGATACACCACTAGGTGCAATCTGAAAAAATATTCCTTTTTTTCCTTTTTTTTCTTTTTTTTTTCAAGTGCTTTTATGGGTCCGTATGGTCATTTTGGACTAAGAAAACCCGATTCAGGTGATGGCATTTTTAGATAATTTTAGATCAAAGATCTTTATTTTTATTTAATTGAAGATAATATTTTAGATAGATAATTCTGGTACGCATGCGGGCTACGGCTGCTATTCGTACATATATATATATATATATATATATATATATATATATATATATATATATATATATATATATATATATATATATATATATATATATATACACACACTCACACGAGCGGGTACCCAAAGGTTAAAAGAATTTCAACGTACAGATACGTACACTCACATACACACAAACACAAACACACACACACACACACACACACACACACACACACATATATATATATTATATATATATACACACATATATATATATATATCATAAATATATATGTGTGTGCGTGTGTGTGTGTGTGTGTGTTGTTATCACGCCTACCTGTCTATATTGATAGATTGTTATGGGTGTATATACAATTTTATATCACTGTAGATATATTTAACGAAGGTCATAGTCATTCATCTATGTCTCTGTAAATATATATTACCAGGGTTTAGCACACATCACTTTTTGCCTACCTACATATTAGTACCTTTGAAGCTGCTCTCCCGTGTCTATGATTGTATCTCATTATGGCCATAACCACACCTTTCTGTCTATAAGTATATATTTAATACATAAGATCATCCCTTTGTCATTTTGTTAATATTATTATTGTTGTTATTATCTTCACTATTCACATCAACTTTAATGAGTACATCTCTCAAGATAGTGAAGTCAGTGGTTTCGAAACTGAGGTCTGCGGACCACTGGGGCCCCGTCAGATAATGCTGGAGAGTCTACTAGAGACTTCAGCAATAATCCCTCTAAGAATGACATTGCAAATCCTGTGACAGAGAAATAACATCATCCATTGTATAGCTATGGAAAAAAAATACTATTTATACACTAATTTTCACCATGTATCAGAATTCGAATCAATGTAATCCATTATGAACATGATTTATATAAGATGAAAATTGCTTTTTTGTTGTTGTTGTTCATTAATTAGTCTAAAAGATAAATGCCTTAATAGCAGTCTACCAGAATATGTACTTTATATAATGAGTCCTTAAGTTTTTGACGTTTCGAAACTACTGAGTTAAGTGGCAACAAGTCTCCAACACTTTTCTTTTTACTGATTTCACCATTTGGATAGGTATTCAAAAATACATAGCGACATTTCCGTCTGCTATGATTTTCCCATGGGCTGGGGTAAATGCTTTTATTCCAGGGGAGGAGAACAAAAAAAAGCACATATTCCCAATGTGGGTACAAAAAGGAATATTAAAAATGTGTCTTAGTGGCAAACTCGTAACACGATAGGCATTCCATTCGCCATTTGTAGTGTAAGCAAGTACTACCCACCAGACGATCCAGATGTCTGACGGTGCACTTGACCATTGAAGGAAATGCATGACCTAAACCCGGTGTGATACGATGGAGTGAGCACCGGCAAATAATTAATGGGGACGTTACGTTGAGGCTTTCATAAAACAATTGTATTGCACAATAATTGTTTAATGACTTTCAGGTTCCAATTTTCAAACCTTTCACCCGCGGTAAAAAACCCTGATTCAGTGGATGCCCTGTTTGCTCACCCCAACCCCAGTGGACCCTTATGCTCGAGGAGTTAGACAACCCTACTTTGCACAGTTCTTGGTCAGTGTTACGAACTCAATATTTTCAGGTTAATTTGATTGCCGGAAGGCATTAATAAGCTCTAGAATTGAGAGAAAAAATAGATGCTAAAAATGGTCAAAAATGGTTGAAATGCCCGCGCTAATTCTTCGATTATGACAATGCAGGAAGCATAAACACGCTAAATATAGAGCGAAAAGTACTAAATTGGCAACATGGGGCCTAAGTGGGACATCTTTTAGTTACCTCTGACATTCCGGGGAGTTACAACAAAAAGAAATCGGATGGTAACACGCACACCTGGTCAGCCTATCAACGTTACTTTTGGGGGTTCCACAGCAAAAATGTCCCTCACTCACATTTGGTTGGAAGGGGATGGATCATAAAAACTGATGGCCTTGTCCTCCTTTGATAGAACTGCAGGGTCAGCTGTCAGACCTTTACTCATCATTGACTACCCAATAACATTGGATCCTTCAAAGTTGGAGGGGTGTATTTGGACACATTTGGCAAAATTTTATTTAATAGGCATACAATGTATGTAAAGGAATAATTCCTTTTAGAAGTGCCCTCGCCTGTCTATAAGAGACTCTGTCCGTCTTTCAGTAGGTCTGTCCCTATAGTTTCTTAGCTGTTTTAGTTCAGATTTACCTGAAACTTGGTAGAAAGACGTCCCTTGATAAGATGCTTCTTACTTAGAAAAATCTTCCACTCTAGGTCACATTATCTAGCAATAATGGCGTTTGAACTTAGAATGTTTTAGAATCGATTTTCTCAACTATTTCAAGTCAGATTTACTTGTAATTTGGTGGAAAGTTGTCCCTTGATAATATACTTCTTACCTGATTATGATTTACCAAGGGTCATTTGATCTGGCAATAACGGCGTTTGAATTTTTGTGGACACTTCATTGAACTTTGATAAGACACTACTTACCCAGAAAAATATTCCACTCACGGTCACATGATCTGACAATAATGTCAATAAACTTGTCACTTGTTAGAAAGTTGTCCCTTGATAATATACTCCTTATCTGAGATTATCTTTTACCAAGGGTCACTTGACGTAGCAATAATGGCGTTTAAACTTTAGTCGACACTTCATTGAACTTTCGGTTCTTGTTTTCTTAGCAATGCATCCATGTGAAATAGATTAAGAAGTCTAAAAAAATTAAAGGATTGAATTGAAATAAGATTGGTTCTTATGACATAACAATGAAGAATACCTCACTAAATTTGCTTGAGATTTTTAACTTAAAGAAAAGAGTGAAAGAGTTCGCAAGTGAATGAAAACATGTTTAATGTTGAGTTGAGACTTGAAAAACATAAGATTAAAATACTTGGATTAATAGAAAATATATTACCTGATAAAATATCTTTGAAATCTTAGCGCCTGAATAGCATATACCCGTAATATTTTACACTAATAAGTTAATAGCAATGATTTACAAAACTTCATCTAGTGATATAGATAGAATTAAAATGAAATTTAAATAGGAATTGATTGGTTTAGTTTAAAACGCGACTCAGATTCGAACCACGGAACGCTTTTCTCAACCAAATTCCGAAGTGTCCCTCATTATATTTAAATGGCTTCCACCTCTCTTGTCATGCACACGTTGCAGAAACATTATGATATACCTTTACAGGGCACACCTCATTTCTATGTTTTATCTCTGTTATCCTGCTAAAATTTCTAAAGCTCACCTTATGTTTCCCCTCCTTTTTCTTGAGTCAAAGGTGTACGAAACTGGACTATTTGTTCGCACTTCCTATTTCATGCGACCGGGAGACGAGGAATTCACGTCTGCTAAGAAAACGAAAAGCGAATGATTAGAGAATTTTTTTCAATATGGCTGACTCATGGAGGTTGGCCTTTACATCAGCGAGTACTTCCGGTTTCATCGTGTGTAAGCATGCGTGTTCTTATCGCTGGGATGAAAAAAAAATAGGGAGTGGATGAAAGTTCGAAAGGGATGGATCAATCAAAAGAAAAATGCGTCTGGTTAGTCGCTCAATAGAAGCCGTCGTGTAACCATCACCTTTTTGCAGCCTGCCGTGTTGAGAGTGATTAATTCAAAATTGGGAGACGTGTTGATCAATGAATGACTAACTTCTCACACATTTTGTTGGGCAGCGATCTGTCCAAATAAGAAAAATAAAAAATAAGGCATGAATGCTGCTGGGTGAAAACTAAGGGTCTAAATCAGCATAAATTTACTTTGGAGGTTGAACTCTCCCCCTCGCTAAATCCCCATTTGGGACGTGTGCCGATGGACAAGAAATTGCTCTTTTTAGATATAATAAAGAGTAAGTGTTGACATTTTCGGCCTTCAAGCTCCATTGGTGTAACCTGTGCACATGATACATATGGACGTTGCCAGCCAGCCAGCCAGATCAGCTTGAAAGGGAAGAAACCTGTGTAGACAGTTTTCGTTGATTGTTTCTAACACGAGGAATGGAGTACTGAAAGAAAGATGAATGAATAATTGTGCAAACATGGAGAAAGAATTAAGAAGCACTCAGAGAGCGCCTACCAATGCAAGTCGTATACACTAACGAAAACTGGGACAGGTAACAGTGTAAGTTTAGTTGTTTCATACTATGGACTATTGTTTCAATATATGAAATAATTGATAGAAAAAAGACTTGACCAATCCTAAATTTTAATTGTTATTTTGCTCTTGGCT
>OY735239.1:30870402-30872902 GCA_963457665.1 Thysanoteuthis rhombus
TATGTATATACATATTATTTTGTCATCAACAGACAGCTGTTTCGATGTATTACATCTCTTCAGTGTGGCTATAGACTTTCCATTATCCCATCCAGTACCGCGAGGGCAGAATTGGAACCTTCACTTCAGACCCATAGACCGATATCCTACCTCTGGAATATGGAACTGGACAGGCGGTAAGGCTGAATGTAAGCAATATATTTAAATTACACAGAAATCCCTCATCCACCAGAGTGCTCAATTCCAAAAACTGCCATTATGTCATGTAACTATGATTTAATTTTCGTTCCATAGAAAAATTTGGTAGAAGAATATATTGTAGGATATATACATATCTATAAATATATATATATATATATATATATATATATATATATGTATATATATATGTGCATCTGTGCATGTGTAAGGTCTGCCTAATATGTAATGAGACTGATTGCGTAAAAAATATTTATTATCAACTTAATTACAAATCAATTTTATCTCCCTCAGATGTCTCTAATCTAATGGCAGTTTTTAAAGAGATTCATTTTCATTTTTTTTATTGTTGCTATTAACGACACCATAAATTTTTTTTTTTAAAGTCTCATTGTTTAAAGTTCAAATCGCCTTGGGATTTTCATAAATATTTTCATGAAACTGGGTGCACCTTTTGAACAATGACGCCCAAGTATTCAGTAATCAGATGCTAATTTTTGGTCTCGATTCTGATAGTTATGAAACTTAAAATAAGTATTTTTGAAATGAACTGGTTGCTTCTTGCACTCATTGTATTATCAAAAAAAACTCATACTAGACTAAATCTTGAAGGTTTCATTTTAGCCATTTATATTTTAACTTTCATAAAGACTGTTTTCGACGAGATTTGCATAAATAATTAGCTACAGAGACTTGTTTCCAACGTGTTATACAATAATGCTCAAAATAATATAGCGTTCTGTTTAAAACGTATCGGATTAGACAATGAAATATACAATGAAGCTGTGACTTATATATGCAGGAATGAATGAAAAACGAACAAAAAGATTATTACAGATTATCAGATTTAAATATTAAATAATACCCTGAATATATATATATATATATATATATATATATAATTTATAATTTATCTAGAAAGGGAAAGGTATTCTTTATTTTGGCTTAAGGGAAATATTTATCTCCTTCGTGTTTAGTGCCTAATTACGGGTTCTCAAATCACGTAGCCAAATAACGAGATTCTCGTGGTGTCAGTTAGTGTCCATTTGTTGCACGTCTCCTGTGAAAGAATTCAGAATACTTGTGACATGTTGAGTCGGACTGCGAATAACAAAGAAAAGGGCTTTACACGTCTGCCAACGGAACAACGAATACATATATATATATATATATATATATATATATATATATATATATATATATATATATATATATATATATATGTTTATATATATATATATATATATATATATATATATATATATATATATATATATATATATATATATATAAACATATATATATATATATATATATATATATATATATATATATATATATATATATATATATATATATATATATAGGGTGGAGTAGAAACACCTGACACTTTGAAAATACTGTTTCTTTCGTTACAGACGAGAGTTCACTGATGGTCTCTTAATGATCTAAGAGTACATTGCTCGGAGTTCAGTCAGTATGGATAGTTGGTCGGCACAGCAGCGTTTTTTTTCTAGCAGTAGAAGTGTTCATCAAAAACAAAGCGATTGCTACCTTTTAGCGTTAAGTTAGAAACAAATGGACGGTGTAAATAATTTCTCCATTGACAAAACTACCAACGCGATAATCACAAATCTGCGTCTTCCATTTGTTTTGTCATTGACTTATATAACTTCAACCCAAAACACTAAACCTATACCTAACTTCATCATCATCATCATCATCAGTCTTTTAGCGTCCGTCGTTGGACGTAGACCTTCCCCAGGATTTGCCACACTTCTCTATCATGGGCGTCACGGAGCCAGTACTTCCTGAACTTGTCTAGCTCGTCTCTCCATCTAACATTTTGCCGGCCTCGGTTGCACATGTGGTCTCGGGGAATCCATGTTATGAGTTGCGATGTCCATCGATTGTCTGCCATTCTTGCAACATGGCCAGCCCACCGCTATTTGAGATTTTTTATGGATTCTATGATGTCTCAAACTCTTGTCTTTTCCCGGGTGTACTGTGCTGTTTTGTGGTCTCTCCATGTGAGGCCCAGCATTATTCTTTCATGTGCACGTTGCATGGTTCTCAGCTTACGGGTCTGTCTCTTGGTTAAATTTTTTTACTTAAATCTAATAAAATAATGATTTAATAGTCAAGTTTTATTTGAAAATCAATTTTTGAAAAATCAAGTCACAGATTAAAAAAGGGGTGCGGAGAAATTTTCAAAATTTAAGATAAGATGCTGCTCTGGGTCCCCAGACAAATATAGTGCACCGAAATCTAATGCAGAAATGTTTTTGATTTAATGCAACAG
>OY735239.1:30877902-30922902 GCA_963457665.1 Thysanoteuthis rhombus
TAGTATACAAACTAATATTTACATAATCATCGTAAGTTGTTTGTTACCTTTCCTTTGTTGTCTATAATTAGATGTGTCCAAACGTCTCAATAAGACGTCTTCGGTCGGTCAGTCGGCCTCTCGGTCGGTCCCAATTACGTTAAACAACGGAAATAGGAAGGAAAAATGTGACATGATTGAGAAACCAACTTCTATGAAGTCATAACAGATAGTACAAGTTCGGCATTTTTTTTTCTCTTACTAAGTTCCGACCGTGTTCCCAAGGACCTTCCTCGGGTGTTTGTTGCGTTCTAGAATGTGTACCGAATCTTGTCCCGAGGGAGCATACGCACTCCGCTCTCTCACACCTCATGTCTGATATGTAGAAACGCAAAAACGGGTACACGGCCGAAATGGGTGAATTAATAAAAATCGTAAAGGTGCATTTCTGGCGTTTTGGTTTGTTTTGTTTTTGTTTTGTTTTTTTCTTTTTTTTAGTCACTTTTAGCTTTTTTACAATACAAGGTCTGAACAAACCACATAGAATCATTACGTATATACTAGTTTATATACTAGTTTATCAATGTCGTCAAAAATGACTACTATTAAAAACTGTCAACCAAAACTGTCATCTATCCTACTAACATAGTTATCTTCAGTTTTTAAGTTAGTCTTGCTGGCAAAAAGTTTCAACATTTACTCCCTGTCTAGAGAAAAAATGTTTTCTCTTTATTTATGAAAATTTCCCCTAAAAGGGTTTTTAGAGAGGATTCAGTCGGCAACGTGACGATATCAATCGATATGAATATGGCGGCTCCTAGGAGAGCTCACTGCCAGGTGTACTCCACCGAGCATGGTGCGCACGAGGACTGGGCGCCTCCGATCCTTGCTTGACAAGATGCTCTTTTAATCGTCAGCATGACATAAGCTGAGACGACTGCAGAACTATCCTGTTGCTGTATATGGTACCTGGTATTCCTGGAAGGTCACTCATCTGAATAAAGACCAGGCTTGACATTGCTTAACTTTGGTGATCTTACGAGAACCAGCGTGCCCAAAGAGATTTGGTCGTACAATGTCAAATTGGTCTCCAAGTTTGTATCTGGTAGCATTCACACTTGTTTGTTGGGAAAAATTTTTCAGTGACAACTATCCAACAGAAGGCAAGCGAAGTAACTTATTCATTGATCACCCCTACCACGGCATGGTGCCAAAAGAAGTTGGTCGCAGGACGGTTTCTATCGAGGGACAAACTAGACTTTATTTAAGTGATTTTGCAATTGCATTGTACTTGAAAGAGAAATCAAATTTTATGTTTGTCTGCATTTATTTGTTAATGTTCAACCAGGATGAACCCGAAATTTTTACGCATTAGTAAAAATAGATAGATATCCACCCCGTGTAGACCGCGTGTTTGCCAGAACTAATCATCTAAAAAGATTTCGGAAATTATTTTCTTCAAAAATACCGGCTCAAGATTTGAGCATGGTTGATCTTAAGTGACCACAGAAACCCCAAAAAGCACTGTATTGAAACAAACACAAAAATGACCTTCATACGGTGCCTAGTGGTGTACTCATGCGAATTATCAAGGTTGTAGCCCCGGAAATGTGACCAGGAGTGCTTGAAGACACACACAGACGAGCAAAGAGAGGAAAATCTGTTGCCCACGTGTTTGGTCAGGTCATTTGTGGCGCTACGGTGATTCGATAAAGAGGTCTTATTAGTCACTCAATAGAAAACCGTCTCATACCCTTTTGGCTGGGGATGATCAATTGAAAAATTGGAAGAAGCAGTCGTTAATGAGTGAATAATTCTCTCGCCTTTTGTTGGGTAATAAACACTAAAAACGTGAATCTTCAAAGAACAAGCACAAACTAGGGACAAATTTAGCATAAACTAATATTGCAATATTTGATCTTGCATACAAAAGATCTTTGATTTCCTTTTCTATCTTTGGTTATAGCTCGATGAAATTCAGGATCAAAAAATAGAGCACAAGTCTCATTTTTGCTGAGGACTCAACCGAATCGACGTTTTGTAGCACTTGACGAGTAAAATCTCGATATTTTAAAATCAAAAGTGAACAAGTGCCTTACCCAATGATAGTCTTTTTTTAATTATGTTCTTGCTCTCCACGTTTAGTGTGTCTAACCCTTATAAATCATCATATCTCTGTTACTGCTATGATGATGATGATCATCATCATCATCATGAGTCTTTCAACGTCCGTCGTTGGACATAGACCTTCCTAAGGATTCGCCACAATTCTCCATCATGGGCGTCGCAGAGCCAGTATTTTCTAAATTTGTCTTGCCCGTTTCTCAATCTTGTGTTCTATCGGCCTCAGTTTCGCATGTGATCTCTGGGGATCCATGTTGTGAGACGTGATGTCCAGCAGTTGTTTGTCATTCTTGCAACATGACCTGCCCATCGCCATTGAAGTCTTTTAATAGTTTCTATGTCTCGGATTCCCGTTTTCTTCCTAATATACTGTGCTGTCTTCTGATCTCTCCATGTAAGGTTGAGCACGATTCTCTCATGCGCACGTTGCATACTTCTCAGTTTGTAGGTCTGTCTTTTGGTTAGGTTCCATGTCTCAGCTCCATAAGTGACTATCTGGAGAACGCATTGGTTGTATACTCTTCTTTTTAGGATTATTGGAATCATCTTGTGTTTGAAGGTTGAGCTTGCCCTGCCAAAAGCTTGCCATCCTAGATTGTTTCTTCGCTTGATTTCCTCCTTTTTTTTTTTTGAGGATCTCATAGAGGTTCGTTTTCCTAGGTAGATGTAGGGGTCTTCTTTTTCGAGTTTTTCATCTTACATCTTGACAATTATGTTCTTATTCTCAATGTGATTGCTGCACATGATTTTCGTTTTACTGAAGTTCGTGTACAGGCCGACTCTTTTGCTTTCTTCATTATGTTCATCTAACATTAGTTGGAGGTCGTGTAGGTTCTCTGCAAAAACAATGATGTTGCTTAGATATTTGCCGTCCATTTTGATTCCTCTATTCTTCCTGTACATGTTTTGGAAGATCATCTTGAGGCAAGCTGTACAGACACGTCTTGTTTTAGTGTTTCCAACTTCACAATTCCAACACCAATAAGCTATTTTAACATGTTTTTAATGGATCTTAATTTTGTGGCATGAATAACTACTTTTGATATGAAAAATGGCCGAAAAGCTGTTTTATTAATAATCACGAATTTTGAACCAATATTTGACAATATTTTGCACGCTTCCCAACCCCTCAAAAAATTTATCCTTCTCAATCATGTATACAACCTTGAAGTTTATGTAGGTGTACGTGTACTCATTATAAAAGATATGTAAGTATTAAAATAACATGTTGCTTTCATATCATTGAATGATTATTGTTTCATTTTTATTCGCCTTGGTCTGCAAGACATAAAACATTTTTTATCCAACCCTCTCCAAGAAGGTTTGCTGACCCCGTTCCCAGATAATTACAGCCGACACTGAGTTCGATTATTGCCTCTACCAATGAAGTTGAAAGAGGTATTGAATCGTTGTAGCTACGATCACAAACCTAGCCAAATTACAAAAAAAAACGTAGGCTAAGTATATTCTTCCCTTTTCACTCGTCTGTCCGCTTGTCTAATGATATTTCAGTTTCCTTGATTACATTTTTTGACATAGAGCCTTGAGAAGTTCAATGTGTAGTCCATTAGCCACTTTTAAATTTTTTTTTTCTGTTTGTCGAAATTCGTTTTCTTTCAGTTTTTTTCTTTTGATGGAGGGCTTGATTTTCAGTATAGATTGATTGCAAAATGGAAACTTCAATTTTGCCATAGCCGATACGTAGCATTAGTCGAAAAAGCTTGGTTGGAATGAATGATATATATATATATATATATATATATATATATATATATATATATATATATATATATATATATATATATATATGCCAAATAACTGCTTTCAGATCATCTTGATCATTCTCTATCTATTCGTCTCTTTCAACGCGATAATTGAGTATTTAAGAAATGGACATATTTGGTCAGACAGAATGAATTAAAGATTGAGATATATTATATAGAAACATTTTTGAAATGATCTCCCGTCGTTATACGTTTAATATATCACTCAATCTAGACAACGTAAATAGAATAGACGATTGAAGAAAATGAGACTGTCGGTGGAATCGAACCTGCCACCGATAGAGTAGCTGCTCCAACGTACTGATGCTCTTACCATTATCACACTAGTGATGCAATGGCCAGATATCTACTAATACCGAACAGAGACTACCTCCTCTTTTGTTCGCTACTATCCTTTTGAAAGGGGTGGCTCCAATCCCAATTCATTCCACCATAATCACACTGCTCAGGGTGTACTCGATTAGTAGCTGGATGCATAGGGGAATTTGTCCTAATAAAGAGTTTTCCACACTTTTCCTTCATAATAGGAATAGAACCCTTTGCCTGTTAGACAGTCGTGCAAACGATTACATCATTGGAGTAGGTTAAAAAATAGTGCTCATGAAATATTAAAAATCGAAATACCGTGACCTCTCATTCATCATAGCTATACATGAGCTGATTTTCATTCAGTTTTTAGTTAGTGTACGTTGTTGGCAGAGGTATGGAGTCTCTCAGTGCTTTGTGGTTTGTTTGTTTGTTTTTCTTTTTTTCCTTTTTAACAAATATTCGTTGTAAATCTGAACGTTTTTTTTTACAAAACTAGTTTACCTTGCCTTCAAAACTGACAGCTGTATTTAAATAGGTTTTGCAATTGCAATGTACTTGAAAAAAAAAGAACCACAGGTCCTTTGTTGCGACCAACGTCCGTGACAGTAATAGCAGAAAGAGGAAGGGGATCAAGAGAAAGAAGAGTAAGTAGTCCTTCTTTGAGACAATTGATTCCCATGAATATTGCAGTTTGGAAATATTCTGCAACCCTAACCCTCGCCCCGACTGTCCGATCGAAAAGAGTCTAAAGGAGATGCACAGACACTTTCTCTTTTTTTGAATATCGAGAACATTGTGTTGCTCAGCATTTTTGTTTTTGTCTTTACTCTACGAGAACGAAGCTAGACGTTTTGAGAATTAGTAGAAAAATTGATAATTATCGCAGACAATTCAGTAATCGACTTCTTATAGTTATCTCCCTTGACGAATATTTCAGACAGAAAATAAGATTCATCACCTGAGTTATTATCTAAATAGATAAGTATCTCATATGTTTTTTAAGCATTTTAAGCATTTTTCATTCATATGATTTTTTTATTCCCTTTTTCAAACTAACCCCGTGTTATAATTTTAAACTATTTTTCTTCCTTTCAGTAACTTAAAAATCTTAAACCTTCGATATATATATATATATATATATATATATATATATATATATATATATATATATGTGTGTGTGTGTGTGTGTGTGTCTGTGTCTGTGTCTGTGTGTGTCTGTGTGCACACGCGTGTGTCTGCGTCTGTGTGTCTCTGTGTGTGTCTGCATGTATACATGTGTGTGCACATGTGTGTTGGTTGAACTAAGTGACGAAGCATATTTACAACGTTGGACGTATTTCCTCTGGTTAAAAATTTTCAACTTATTTATTTCAAACAAAACTTACTCCCCGGAAAGTTATTTTAATTCAATGAGTAAGTGAAATAATTAAAATAACTCAAGGGAGTGTTTACACACGTATAGGAAGCCATTCAAACGGAACTGTTATCGTTCGTCATCTTTACGACAATTAACGATAAAAGCCCGAGTTATCTACCCCTGCCTATGGCGATTGACCACTGATAATCACAATGCAAATCTGTTTTACAATCATAAAGATAAAAAGAGAAGTTAGTACAGTATCATTTCGAGTTATAACAAAAAGGACAGAACCTGTTCAAAACCTACGACGTTGTTCACACAAGCTATGACACCATTTGGCAACTATTTGTTTCCTATTGATTTTTAAAAGTTCCAACATCAACAAACTTTGTCCTCCGTTAACTGGCATCATTTGTTCGTTTTTTAATACTTGTAATAGAAAAAAAATATCCCCAGCTTCCCTGCAAGTGGTACATTTTTATTTTGGCACCAAAGAACAATCATTTAATCTTTTTTTTAATCAATGCTTGTGATAAATATAAAATTACGTCATCAGCGTTCACAATCATGGGATTATATATCTAAATATGTTGTTTGTTTGTTTGTTTTGTTTTTTTAGATATAATTCATATAGTATCCTTTCGAGGGTTTCTCGTTTAAGGGTCTCGTTATCCACTGTTTACCTTTCAGAAGTCCCCCTTACCTGCGTTTCTCCTTTCAGTGGTACGAGGACAAGACATTAGAATTCTATTCTTGTTCAAGTCAATCTACATAAAAACAACTGGAAGAATCATTGCATAAGAAATAAAACGAGAAATATCGTTCAAAATGCAATATGATTCACTCTGAATGTAAAAGTTATGAATATATGCATGAAGTGTATACATAAGTTATAAACACTGTATCGTCTTCTTTACTTTTTCTTTTATCTCTTTCTCTATCTCTCTCTCTCTCTCTCTCTCTCTCTCTCTCTCTATCTCTCTCTCTGTTTCTTTGTTATACTTTCTGTTTTTTTCATTTTGAGCATTTATTTTCAAAAAAAGAATAATACGACGTTATGTATCGTAAAAAAGGAAAAATATTCGTCTTTCTCCGTCTAACCTCTCCTCCTTAACCTTTTTTTATGAACGCTTTGAACCTTTAATCAGTTTGGCCTGAAATGAAAAATAAATTTGACACTCATAGACCTCTCGACGTTCGTCACAGGTAAAATCTGATTTTAAAAACTAGAAAGCATTCAGAGTGCATATACCTCTACCAAACCATTGTCACTGTAAAAAAAATAATAATAAATAGATAAAAAATTTAAAAAAAAAACATTCTTGAATCCGCCCAAAAATTTATTAAATCCTTTCTTAGCCGATGGCACACCCCTCCACAAAACGTCATTGGAATTCATTGAGGACTTCAGAGTTTGAACGAACGGACTGACGGACTGACAGACAGACAGACACCAATGAGTGCATATACCTTATCCAACTTCGTTGACCGAGGTAGCGAGAACCTGTTGTCGGTTTTATCAGTTTTTGATTGTAATTGTAGCTGTTCTTATTTCTCCTCTTGAGGGCTTATTCCACACTCGTAGGCAACGTTGCTAATTGAGCTTGTTTTGGCTGAGCAAAAATCTCTAAATTACCCCGGTTGTGTTTAGATATTTTGGCTATTTTCCTACCAAAAGATGGGAGAGATAACTGATTCTTTTTTTTTTTAATTGATCACTTCGAACACAGCGTGACACCAAAAGTCGTTGGTTACGTGACATTTCCTATCGAGTCGATAATCAGATCTGTTTTGTTTTTTTTTTGTTTTGTTTTTTTCAAGATCAGATCAGTTCATGCACGCTACACGAGCCCTTTCTTTAGGCTTGGTCCAATGTTGCCAACTCAAAGAATATTTTCACCCTAGTTTAACTACCAAAAGGCGAAAAAAACACTAAATTAAAAAAAAGAAAAGAGCTTAAAAAGAAGCCAAAAATATACTAAAAATAGTAATAAAAACGCCTCCAAATGACCAAAATGTTCAAACACGCCTGCGCTAATTCCACTCTTTCGCACTGCCAAAGCAAGAAAGGTGCTGAATTTACCGCGAAGAGTGCTCAATTGCCATTACTGCTTGGTGTTTTCCCGCTGTAGCTCGAGACGACAAAGGCGAGGGCCAAGCTGTGAGCTTTTTTGTCGACCCAAGCTGTTCAGTAATTACTGTAGATTGACAATTTATGTTGGTGCAAAAAGCAACTAGTAAAGTTCTAAGCGATCTCAAGTTGGTCACAGCAATAGTCGTTCCTGCCCAGGCTTCACGTATGGTCTCAGGGTTCTTCGTAACATGAGAAAATTGATTTAATGGTGACAAGCACTCGAGGTGGCGTCATTTACTCCACCATACGCTATTTTACCCATAGCTTGAGGAAAGGAGTCGGATTCATGCCATTCCCAAGGGTATTCAGTTTTAAGGGTGCCATACTCAGTTGGATTTTGAACTCAGCATGTCCAGTAAATTTTTTTCGCTGTTAACTGATCAGCCACCGAACCTTCCAAGGAAAAAAAAAGAGAGAGAAAAAAAAAAGAAAGAAATACGAGTCAAAAATTAATAATAGCATATGAAGTCCCAAGGGGGTACTTTGAAGGGGGCTGATGCACCGTTGTCCTACGCAACTCTCTTTTCTTTTCTTTTCCTCTTTTTTTTTTTTTTTTTTTGTCGTAATATGAAATAGCTGGATACTTTTCTGGCAGGCCCTATTTGAAATCCATTTAATTAGAAGATAACAAAGACGACAAGCCTACTTGAAACGTTAACACGGTCGTCTATAACTTTGAGTAGAGTTATTAACATACCGATTTTGTCTTGGACAATCTGACCTCTCCTTTTTCTCTTCATGTCGTGACTGCCTTAATATGAAAAGAAGAGGTCAAATCTTCCGAAACAAAGTTGGTATGTCAACATATTTATTATAGAAATTTACGCAAGACATTTACTTATCAGGTAAGGAAAGACATTCATTAATCAGGTGAAGAAAGATATTTACTTACCAGGTAGCAAGAAGAATTTATTTACAATGTGAACATACATACTTACACTCGCGCGCGAGCACATCCGCATATATATATATATATATATATATATATATATATATATATATATATATATATATCGTAAGCATACACACATACATATATATGAATACCGTAAAAATACACAAATACACTGGCATGTGCGCACACACGCACGCATATATATATATATATATATATATATATATATATATATACATCGTGAACATACAGACACAAATATATATTAGAATCCGTCAACCGGAATTACCATGAAAACTTTCAACGTATATTTCTCCAGTTTGCAAGTAGGGCCACCTGGTTGTGTATGTATCATGCGTAGGGGTTGCGCCAATTGAGCTATAAGGCTGACATTTTAAACATTTACCTACCCTTATCATGTTTACAAAGAAACTTTTTTTTTGTTTTTAGATGTTTTTAGGGGGGTGTCCGATCAGCAATGCAAGTTTATGCTAAATTGGTCTTTAGTTTGCGCCAACATTTTTGTGATTACTGCGCATCAAAAAGCGAAAGAAGTAACTTGTTCATTGGTAACGCCCTCTCCCAATGTTTTAACTGATCACCCCCAAAACAGCATTGCCAATACGTATATATTTGAAATATTAAATGTTAGATAAATGGAAATTAGATATTGAAATCCCTGAAACGATTACATGGTAAACAACTGATGATCCCAATAAGAGACAATTCATTCATTGTCCCATAATAATAGATTCTAGGGGAAAGAGGGGAAAAATACTTCCGAAGATTACATAAATTGTATTGACAGTGATTGGGAAATGGGTGACTGAAGTGACACAGAGAAATCTATTGAAAAAGTTTTTTGATGTTTAGTTTTCAAAACTGTAAAGCTTTTTAGACCTTATATATATAAATATATATATGTATATAATATAGAATAGAGCACTCTGGTGGATCAGGAATTTATCCATAAATAGATATATCGCTTAAATTCGGCCTTACTGACCGTCCAGTTCCGTAGCTAGGATATTGGCCTCCGGGTCTGAAGGTAAGTTTCCGATCCTGCCTCGTAGGACTGGATGGGATAATGGGAAGCCTATAGCCACACTGAAGAGATGTAATACATCGAAACAGCTGTCTGTGAATGACACAATAATTAATGCTCCTCTATTCAGGGTTGAGCACTCTTTATGTAACTCATCCATTGTAAGCTTATAGAAATAAAGCTTATAGAATTTATCCGTAAGTAGATATATCGCTTAAATTCAGCCTTACTGACTGTCTAGTTCCATATATATATATATATATATATATATATATATATATATATATATATATATTGTTCGATGCAAAGGATAAGTTCATGGAAATATAGACATTCATCATCCGTCGTTGGACATAGACCTTCCCCAGGATTCGCCATACTTTCTGAATTTGTCTCTCCATTTAATATTCTGACTCACGTCTTTTCCCGGATGTACTGTGGTCTCTCCATGTGAGGCCCTGCATAATTCTTTCATGGTTCTCAATTTGGGGATCTGTCTCTTGGTTAGGTTCCATGTTTCAGCTCCATAAGTGACTATTGGGAGGATTAATGGGATCTTCTAATTTCTGAAGGTTGCGCTTGCTCTGCCAAAAGGCTTGTCATCCTATAGACACAGAAATAAAAACTTTTCGTGCGATGACCGTGTCTAAAGGTCACAGCAACGTTGATTTTTGCGTACAAATCATACATGTTCAGATATATGTGCGGTAAAGACAATGCAAGCGTGAATTTGTTGTTAGAAATGAAACCTGTTTATTCCTTTGACATGTTTCGTCGTGTGATGGCTACTTCTTCAGAATGCTGAGAACATTACAAGCGGGGGAAATGCTTATAGGCACAACCATCTGTTAAGATGTTATCAGTATTCGGAGGTGTCATCAATCTTAATTAACCAAAATGGTTTTATGAGTGATGACATCTCCAAATTCTGATAACATCTTTACAACAGATTGTGCCTATAGGTATGTCCCTCGCTTGAAATGTTCTTCAGAATGTGAAGAACATATATATATATATATATATATATATATATATATATATATATATATATATATGCAGGGGTCGGACAAAAGAAAGGAAACACCTCCTGATTTCACTTGTTGTATTTGGACATCGTAAATACTACTTAAAACTTCGGGTGATTGAAAAACCTCTTCGAATATGTTGCAGATTATTTCATATTATGTTATTCCACTGTTCTTGTGTTGATTTATTGAACTTGATGGGGTTGGATTCTACAGAAGGGCTGCAATTGCCAAACCTTTGATTTCTCAAAGCAACATGGAATATCGTAAAATGTGGTGTATTGGCCATAAGAATTGGACAACAACCCAATGGAAGAATATGATATACTTGGACAAATCTTCCTCCATATTGTTCCTATTTTTGGCTGAGTCTTCTAGAGATATCCAGAAGAATCTCATGATTGTGACTGTCACTCTGAAACAGATAAGCATGGAGGCAGATCTGTGATGACTTTGGCAGCAATATCATAGAAATCCTTAGGTCAAGCAGTAACATTGTATGACAAGTTGATTCCCAGACTGACAATTTTGGCTGACTAGTTGCATCCTATGGGGCTAACAATCTTTCCTATTATGTCATTTGGAAAGAGTGTTAGTTCTGTCTTTCATGACGATAATGCACACGTTTAAACTGCTAGAGTTGTTGAAGACTTGTTTGAAACGTATGAAAATGAACTTCAGCCCAGATCTTAATATAATCGAGCATTTGTGATGCCAATAGGAGCAACACCCATGGAACCGATTCCCTTGACCATCGCTCCTGAAAGAAGTCGAGCAAACTTTACTCGAGGAATGGCTCAAGATTCAACTAGTTATAGTCCATAATCTGTGTGAATCAATACCTCGGCGTATTGAAACTTCCATTGATGCGAAAGAAGAGCCAACTTCATATAAAAAAATATCACAAAATCTCTATTAAAAAAAATTGTATTTAAAATCTTGTTCCCATTATATGTGATATATATATATATATATATATATATATATATATATATATATATATATATATATATATATATATATTCCTGTATATAATTTGTTTCTATGTCCAATTATAGTTAAGTAACGATCAAAGACTAATTGTATTGGTGCCTATTGCTTTTACAACACTGAGTGAGGCGTTGCTAAAACATTTGTCTCATCGGACGTGAATTAAAAAAAATGTTTGGGAAAACCTGCTGTAAACCTTTCGAATGGGGTGCTATTTGCGATCAACTATAAAGTTGAACTGGTAACTCACTTTCCGTCTATCGCAAGAAATAATTTTTCGAAAAACGGAAATTTTTTTTAATGATAATTGAAAATGAAATGAATTTCACATCCACAGTGACATAAATACTTGAAGGTCGCAATTTCGTACAACTGACTTGGGGTAACGTAGCATTATAGTTAAAACGTGAAAGGGATCCACCTCCCCGACAAAAAAAACTAAATATTTGTCTTTTTCCAAAACAGACACTTTCAAAAACGTTACGAACTCTTAACAAGTGAAAATGCCAAAATTTTCTTCAAAAAAAGCGCAAAAAAACAAACAAAACAAATCTTATACAGTTTTCCGCTTTTAGTGGTGAAACGTTTTTAATCACAACTCAACTCAGCCGTGAACCTACAACATTCTTTAAGCAGGGCAGATCGGAAGTAAAAAATATGCTCTGCATGTAAATAATCCTCTCTTTCAATTTGTTGTGTTGTGCACAAAGAAAGAATATCAAAGAACATACTTTCCACTAAGTTGACACATTTGAAGTTATTTTTCCCGGGCAACGCCAGTCATCCTTGCTAATATATATATATATATATATATATATATATATATATATATATATATATATATGTGTGTGTGTTTGTGTGTGTGTGTGTTTGTGTGTGTGTGTGTGTGTGATACGAACAAGAGAGTATTTATATATTGTACCATAATAACAAAGTATATGCAAAGCAGAGGAAAAACACTGAAGTAAATTTCCTAAATCACATTGACAGATATTGAGAAATAAGTGACTGAAGTGACTAAAAAAGGAACATATATATATATATATATATATATATATATATATATATTGGAGGCCCAAGTGAATGAGGTACAAATATCTATCTTTTTAAATGTTTACCTCTGGTAAGTTTCCCCTGGGATCTTATCAAAAAGTAACAGGAATCGTTTAAAATGTTAGAGTTTATCATTTTAGATATTTTAAGAGATAATTACCTTCAAGTAGGAAACTGCATCGTTACAAATTGCGAAACAAAAAACCATCACACTGTTTAATATTATAGTAGAATTATACGTGATACGTATACTTCTGAGTAAAAAGAATGATAACTTATTTAACACAGTCACATAGTTACAGTAAACCCTTGCTATAACGAACTACAAGAGGGAGGGTTGCTCGTTAAAGCCGAAAGTTCGTTATACCCGATATTTGCCCCCATAGTTCGGTAGATAAGAAGTTGAGTTATTCGCCGTATTTAACGAACATCGTTCGGTAAATCCAAAGTCAGTTTGGTTGCCGCCTGATCTATCTTCGACCTTACTTTACATTGTTCGATAAATAAGAAGAAACTTGGCATTGGCTGCATGTCCACCGTATTTGTATGGTATGTTAGTTCGACACTTCCATTCGAATTCGTTCAGTAAATAAGAAGGAAAATGAGTTCATCATGGTCCACGTGTTTGCTACAATTATCGAACTTCATTCAGTATGGACCCGAGAGTTCGTTTAAGCCGAAATCCATTGTATTGTGGTTCATTATAGCGAGGTTTTACTGTATTCAGGAATGTACGTAATATCTTAACTTAGCCCGTATCAGAAACGATGACGAAAGTAAAGAAATAAGCTTAAATAAATATATACAATTGTACTCAAGAACGTTGAATTCAGTTCTCACCACAACCCTCTAAAAAAAGCGGGGTAAAGAGAAAGAGAGAAGTAACAAAATGAAGATAAAATAAACCTCAACATCAGTATTAATAGAGAAAAACTTTAAGGGCAATTACCATGATGTATTTCGTGCTTTTTTTCCCTTCCGACCCCAGGTCGGACACCTGCCAGGTGTTTAATTGAAAGGTGCGAATTCCACACTTGCTTTTATTCTAATTCTGTTACTGTGACTCGCGGCGTTAGAGATCATTTCCCCCAGGAGTGCAAAGAATTGTTGTTGGTAGAAATGTAGAAGAAGGATTTGGACGCAGAAGCGGGGAGCGGGGAGCGGGGCCCAGGCTGGCGGGATATTACCGTGTAAGGGGTTGGGGCTAAAACAATTCATATATGGAGAAAGGACTAGAGACCTCTAAGAGAATGGACGTGAAGAGAGAAAAAGGATTTTTTTAGAAGCCGTCAACCAAAACTGTCACCAAGACTGTCAACACAGGTTTCTTCAGTTTTTTAGTTAGTCTGACAGTCTGTCTGTCGGCAGGCTGGCTATCTAACTATACATGTATGTGTCACGCGTGAAGGCGGCACCAATGGAGCTAGAGGGTTGAAAGTTTAAATGTTCACTCCTTCTTATGACTGGAAAAAATGAAATATATCGTAAATAGGTTTTCACTCATCATCATCAGTAACAGCAGGAGCATTTTAGTGTCTGTTATTGGGCTAATACTTTCGCTAAGATTCGGTTGACCTGTCTATCATAGGCATGGCTTTCTGAAGTTCGTCACGAAATCTTTTTTTCGCCGGTAACACTTTCGCATATGATCTCTAGGATCTACGTCGTGAATCATGACGTCTAGCGTTTATCTGATATTGCCATTAATGTTTTCTAATTGTTTTATGATATTTCTGACTCCTGATTTCTTCAGTTTTTAAGTCAGTCTACCAGTCTTTTTGTCGGGTAGGCTGGCTATCTATCTATATATGTATGTGTTGCACGTATAGGCCGCACCAAATTGAGCTAGAGAGTTGAAAATTTAAATATTCACTCCTATTTATGACTGGAAAACTGAAATATATCTCAAATAGATTTTTACTCATCGGCAGTAACAGCAGCAGCAATACCATCGCCAAGATTCGCCAGACCTGTCTGGCGTTGCTTTTTGAAGTTTATCACGAATTTTTTTTTTTTTTTTTTTTTTTTTTGCTGGTCACACTTTTGCATATGATCTCTAGGATTCATGTTGTGAATCTTGATGTGCAGTGCCTACCTGATATTATAGCTACATTACTAACTCATAGACATTTGAGTTTTCTAAAGTTTTTTTTTCTTTTTTGATATTTCTGACTCCTGATTTCTCTTATATACTGTTTTGTCTTGTGATCTCTCCGTGTGATGTGCAGAGTTATCCACCTCCCACGTTGCACGCTTCGTCAATCTTTTAGTCAAGTTCTATGTTTCAGCTCCATAGGTGACTATCGGGAGGATGCTTTGGATGTAGACCCTTCTTTTTAGAAGAAATGGGGTTTTTTTTTTGTTCTTGAAGGGTTAGCTTGCTTTACCGAAAATTTGCCACTCGAGAGTGATTTTTCGCTTCATTTCTTCCGTTGAGGATTTAATGGAGATTTGTAGTCCAAGGTAGATGTAGTGGTTAACTTTCTTCAGCTCTGCGTTTTTTTTATTTTGATCATAGTGACTTTGTCTTGAACATGTGAGTTGTGCATGAAACTTGTTTTTCTGATGTTCACGTGGAGACCAATTTTCTGATTTTCTTCATTCAATTCGTCTAGCATTATCTGAAGATTATGTGGATTCACAGAAAAAAAAGTCGATGTTGTTATCAAATCAGATTATTTCGGAAATCGCCGTCTATACTGATTCTTCCAGTCTCAGTCTAGGTTTTTGAGGATCATCTGGAGGCAGGTTGTGAAGAGTTAGGATGAGCTGGTATCACCTTGTCTTAATCCTTTTTAGAGCTGAAACGGCTCAGAGTTTGTAAACATGTTGCAAAACTCTGACATATATTGGGTCTACTCCTCGTATAATAGTATCAATGAACTTGGGGGTTCCTTTTTGGACTTCTTAAAGTCAACAAATCCTACAATAATATTTTGGTGATCCGGTTGGTGACCACTTTAGTGAAAAATTGTTGATACATTTGGGTAGGCTTATTGGCCTGCTTTTGCTTAGATCTTCTTAGGTTCCCTTTTTTCATATAACAGCATTATGATTGCAGTGTCCCAGTCTTCTCGGACTTTACTCTGTTAGAGGATTAAGTTGAATGGATGTTCTAGTTTCCTAGCGATGACATAACCAGCTTTTGTTGAGTAGGTGAATGGTGATGTTATTTTGTCCAGGTGTCGTTTTAATTTTTGATTGCTTGCTCCACCCTCGAACGGAGTAACTTGTAGGCTTTCTTTTAATTAGATTTTCTTTGAATAAAACACACCTTTTAGTAACGTTACACCTTTTAATAAAATCACACCTCTTCTTTCCTTCTCATTTCTGTTGTTTGATGTAAATGGGACCATCCGACAGTTTAACCAAATAGCGTCTAATGAAAAATATTGCTAGCAAATTACTCACTATTTGATTTGTTTGGGAAAAAGTATAATTTATTATACTAGCTATGCGAGAATATGAAAACAAATGTGCTGTTAGAATTGGTGTGTCATTAAATTCTGCCGTTAGAACGAGCCCCGTGACGGCAAGAGTTTTCTCTAAGTCTACTTTTTTTTATATTTTTTTATTAGTTAATACCCGCGAAAAAAAATCACGGATATACAGGTTTTACCCCGCAATCAAAAGGAAAGGATCCCTGTGAAAGCCTTTTGTAAGCCGAAATAGTGCAAAGCGAAGAGGCAATCACTATAAATAAATATCGGAAACCTTTTTGACTATCCCTAGACTAAAAGAAGGGTTAGTTTGGTATATCAGGCTGAGTCATCAGAGATTGTGGGGAGTACAAGAGAGGAAGGAGTGAGTTTCCTCTAAAATGACGCATTACAAAACAAAAGCTGAACACCATTTTCGCTTTTCGCCTTTATTGGAAGGATTGAAAAAGTGGCGAAAAGCGAATTTTCGAAAATTGCTTACTACCTATATTTGGACCTATTGGATTTTTTTTTAGAAAAGAAACCAAAAAAACTCGGTTTCAGTGGCAGAGTCCACGGTTTCAAATAGTGGGTAGGAGATATTTTCATCGGCAAACATATCACCTTCAAGTGGTTAAGGACCAAGTACCAAAAAAATCACACACAGTATTGCCAATCAAAAAATTTTTCGCGCTAAATCAACCTCGAAAAAGTGCCAAAAACACCTAAATGCGCTAAAGAACTTTTCTTTAGTCATTCAATGGCCATTTATGGTGGCTAAGATTGTTAAAAAAAAGGCGATGCCTAAACAAAAAAGGTGGTAAATTTAGCGCAAAAAGCGCTGAATCAGCAACTGATCAAACTGTTCATTATGTAAGTAGATTTTATTTCATTTTGATATCATTTCAAGAAAATTGAGAATCTAGAGATACGTTGGTGTGCCGTTTGGAGCCGAGGAAGAGATAAAGAATAGAATCGATAACCCTTAGGTAATTAAACGGGCACAGTCTCTTCCACCCACAGCAAAACAGTCTATAGCAGTAAGTAATACCAGTCTGGTTAGTCACTCAATAGAAACTGTCACGCAACCAACATCTTTTGGTAACATGCCATGTTGAGGGTGATCAAATATTTATTTTTCTTAAAGTGATCGATGAATAGGTTGATTCTATCAGCTTTCGTATAATGGCGATCACTAAAAGTCTGAATTTGAAAAAAAAACAAGCGTGAAGCGGTTGGATTCAAACTAAGGTACAAATTTAGCACACACTTACACTGCAAATTCAATCCACTACATGAAAAAAAATTTTTCCCTTAAACGGGGTAAAAAATCGTTTTGTTTTTTTCTTCTTCAAGACATGAGGGAATAAATGTTAATTTTTTCGGTCCTCAGGTTCCATTGGTGTGACCAAAACTCGTGACACACGGATATATTCATGCATAGCCATCCAGACAGCCAGACAGGTAGACTGACTTGAAAACTGAAGAAACCTATGTTGACTGTTCAGGTGCCAGTTATGATTTACAGTTTCTAAAAAGTTAGTAAAATTTGGGAAAGTGAGAGATGATGCAGTGTAGAAATTGTGACTCAAGAGGTGACACATGACAGAATTAGACTATCAGGTCAGAGGTCAACGGTCAACAAAAAGAACGTTTGCTGAGATAAGATGTCGGGACATTAGAAAAACAAGACTAATTCTCTTCGCTCTGTCGTCGTCTCATTTCTTCTTCATTTTGAAAATGATGCCCTAATTTTTTTTTTGCAATCCGTCAGAGTTGCCAAATGGGCAATTTTCTGGCTAAATCTGGCTGATTTTTCTCAGTTTGTACTTGAATGTGTGTACTTGAATGTTCTTGGAATAGGCTTTTTTGACAGAAGCGAATTGCATCATCAAGCCAGTTTCAGTTTAACTGGAGTTAAATTGAACAAAAAGAAAAATTGATGTTTTTTGGCTAGATCTGGCTGAATTTTTTCCAAATTGTACTTGAATGGAATTGGAATAGGCTTTTTTAATAATTGTTGATTACATTATTAGGCCAGCATCGGTTCAGTGGGGGTTAAATAAAGCTAAAAAGAAAAATTGGCACATAAATTTGTTATGACCGATATTAGAGTAAAGGTTATTTCTTTTGAATATTGATATCCTCGGATGTGACCATCTTTAC
The DNA here is from genome assembly GCA_963457665.1 of Thysanoteuthis rhombus. NCBI lineage: Eukaryota > Metazoa > Mollusca > Cephalopoda > Oegopsida > Thysanoteuthidae > Thysanoteuthis > Thysanoteuthis major. The sequence continues at coordinate 30,896,186 of OY735239.1, forward strand.
ACGAAAGCTGTTCTATACGTTTGCTACTTTTGCCGAGAAGAAATTTTATCTAACACCGTTGGAGGTCTTAATTTGTAATTTATTGCTGTTTCCTCAATAAAAATCTACGATAGCCAGAAATCTGTCCATTTAGAAAATGAATTACGGTATGTACAACCAAATACACCCGTTCACGTTAGATCATCGATAAAAGCGACGTTGATTCTGGTCCTTGCCGAGATCGTCAATGAATATCAGGTGCTGTAAGCAGTAACGAGTTTATTCTGCAGCCATCTCAGCCTACTATGATCAGTCGTCGATTAGCCGAGCATTTAGCCAAGCTAGAATCGGACTGTGCACCCAGTCCTTTCTCCCGCACACAATGCTCCATGGAGGACACGTGACATTGTGTTCTCCTAGAAACTGCCATGCTAGTATTGAGTGGCAGCGATCATAGGATGCATGGCCACAAGGGATTCATCTCAGATTTTGCAAGCATATTCTTGAAAAAATAAAAAAAAGACCCTCCCCGTCTTTTCCCCTGATCTTCATAGCGGCTTCATGCAACTGGGCTTTTCTGTTTTGCTCCCATCTATCCGAATCTATATTAAACCCCACAGTGGATGACTGCTTAAATTATTTGCATTACGCTGTAAGGTTAGTAAGTTTAGTTTGTTCGTCTCCCAAGAAAGAACTTAGAAAAAAAGGCAAGTCTTATATGTCGTGAAATACGGTAGTAAGTTCAATAAAAAAAACAAATATTCAATTGGAAACCGTCAACGAAATCTGTCACTAAAACTGTCAAAATACGTTTCTTCAGTTTTCAAGTTGGTCTGGCTGGATGGATGGATGGCTGGCTATGTAGGGTTGCCAATTTAGATATGATTTTTCAATTTTTCGAACCGGGAAGTCATCCTCAAATTCGGAAAAAAATTCAATAAAAAAAAAACATTTCAGTTGGCAGCGCTGGACTTCAAGACGTGTAAAAAATGATGTTTTTAAATCTAAATATTGGCGGTGGGCTGGCCATGTTGCAAGGATGGCGGACAATCGATGGACATCATGACTCACAACATGGATCCCCCGAGATCACATGCGCAACCGAGGTCAACAGAATATTAGATGGAGAGACGAGCTAGACAAGTTTAGGAAGTACTGGCTCTGCGACGCCCATGATAGAGAAGTGTGTCAAATCCTCGGGAAGGTCTATGTCCAACGACGGACGTTAAAAGACTGATGATGATGATTGTCGACACTGGACTCACACATTCGGAAAAATAAAACAATAAATACCTAATTTAGCAACCCAATTGCTAGGTAAGTATGAACGTATGTATGTATGTGTCACGCATAAAAGTAGTACCAATAGAGCTAGAGGGCTGAAAATTCAAACATTTACTCTTCATTGTGTCAAGAAGGTTTTAGTTTCTGTCTCTCTTAAATATATTTCTTGCTTTGTATGTTGATACTAATTTGATCACTTAGTTTGTATGTGCTGCTTTTTTTAATCCAAACCTTTCAAGTGATCACTGCCCAAAAAAAGGCGTGAGAAGTAACTTATTCGTTGATCACCCCTGTTTCCAATTTCTGTAATTGATCATCGCAAGCACGACATGCTGTCAAAAGCCTTGGTTGTGTGACGCTTTCTATTAATAATTTGAGCTGGAGTCTTGGCGTAAAAATTTTTTCCTTTACTTTTGATCAACCTAAGCAAAGCATTTCAGTCACTTCTCACATCAAAGAGGTTTGTGAAAAGGGAGTTATTTTTGCCACAGAATTAAGACCAGTAAATACACGTTAAAATAGTTTGTTGATGTTAAGATTGTTAAAGTTGGAAACACTGAGACATGACAAGTTTAAAATAAAGACCAAAAAAAAAGCAATAAGAGAGTTAAAATGACTTACAAGCGATAAAAGAAGTGGTTAAAATGTTAAAATATGGTGTTGGAATTTAAAGAGTTAAAAACACCGTAGATGAAGGAGTCACTTGATGGACAAGAAGAAGTTTAAAAATGACGAACATTATGTAAAGCACTTGTTCACCCTAGATTCAAGAATATCAAGATGGTACTCGTCATGAAAACATTCAGAAACGGGTTTATTTCACATAGTAGCTGTTCTTGGAAGAACACATAGTCAATTGGTTTGATTATATATAAATATATATATATATATATATATATATATATATATATATATATATATATATATATATATATTTATATATATGTATATATTTATATATATATATATATATATATATGTATATATATATATATATATATGTATATATATATATATATATATGTATATATATATATATATATATATATATATATATATATATATATATATATATATGTATATGAGTTTTTTCCATGTTCATGGCGATTAGAAAATGTATCCTTTAGAGTGCTCAACTTAGCGGGTAGGCTTGGAGCAATGACACATAGTACATGTGGTACAAATCAGGCTTGCAGTATAACATATAATAATATATCAATAATTTTGATATCTTATTATGTTATACTGCTAACCTGATTTGTACCACATGTACTATATATATATATATATATATATATATATATATATATATATATATATATATATATATATATAGATATATATATAGATATATAGATATAGATATAGATATACATATATATATATATATATATATATATACATATATATATATATATATATATATATATATATATTAGCATATGTTTATGGATGTTTATACGTAGTCAAAACCAATTACTATTTCAGTTAAAAACCATGAAAACGAACAAATATTGCTTGAAAATGTAAATTTCCGAGAAAAATCTTGAAAGAGGATGACAAGATGGAAGATTCCTCGTTATGAAAAGTTTTAAATGTTATTCCTAATTCCAGAATTTACTTTTTACGAAATATTACGACTCAGCAAAAAGTGATGTGTCCATGGAGGTGAAAGATTCACACACACACACACACACACACACACACACAAACACATACACACACACACACACACACTTGCACACATCTTTTTGTAAATATGCAATTTATTTCATATGAAATTATGCATGCACCAACACATACACATACATAACGTGTCTTTAGCTATACAGTTAGCTGCAAATGAAATAAATATAGCTGATTGCAGCAATTTTACAGATAGTTTTAGCAATGAATAACAAAGCATACTTGGCAACACTGATTCAGATTCAAACAAGAACCATAAATTCAACGATGCATGCACCATCCCTCCGCCAATATCTGTTTCAACCTCGACTTGATGATATTTATGATTGGGGCCGTTGACTTTCCTCGGCCGCAGAGTAAGCCACAGAAAGAGAGAATCAAAAATTGAAAAGTGGCATGTCCTGCACCATCAAAAATGCCACACCCCATTGACCCAAAGATGTGATCTCGATTTTAGATAATTCCGAAGTGAAAATGTCTAAAAAGTCGTGAATCTTTCTTCACACCGTAAAACAGGGATTTTTCTCTGGGTAAATATATATATATATATATATATATATATATATATATATATATATATATATATATATATATATATATATATATATATATATATATATATATATGTATATATATTGATGCTATCAACAAGAACAACTCACACATAATACCATTATGTCTAGTTATGTGTAGAGCATTAAAAAAACACTGAAGAAAATTGCATGTATTACATTGATAGATATTGGGTGATAACTGACGGAAATCACATAATTTTTCAGGAATAATTTTTCCTAAATAATTAGTTTTTTATCGCTGTAAAGCTTTTTAGGCTATCTATGTATTACCTGGATATGAAAGAATGAACATGGGAGAAAATTACATAAACTACATTAACAGATATAAGGAAAAAAGTGACTGAGGTGACAAAAGACGATTTTGAAAAAGCTTCTTGATGTTCAGTGTTTAAAGCTTTCGAGACTATATATCTATCAGAGTACAATTAAATGTCTGATATTCGATAGGTTTATTTCATAAAGTATTCTATACCCGCTCATCCAGTTCTCTCTCTCTCTCTCTCTCTCTATATATATATATATATATATATAGAGAGAGAGAGAGAGAGAGAGAGAGATAGATATAGATATATGGTACAAATGAAGCCAGCAGTATAACATAATATATCAATAATATAAAGCCACTTCTGATATGTTATGGATTTATTTCAAAGAGTGCTCGATACATACAACTTTTTATTGTTGAAGTTAAGTTGTTTTAGGGTTGAGCTGGAAATAAATATTTGAATGCGGATTCGCTACACAAACTAGCTCATGTTTCTGCCCTCTTCGGGCATCATCAGGCGAATGATGATCTATCTAGCTAGATAATCATTCGCCTGATGAGGCCCGGAGAGGGCAGAAACATGAGCTAGTTTGCGTAGCGAATCCACATTCTACTATTTATGTATACACACACACACATATACATATATATATATATATATATATATATATATATATATATATATATATATGTATATGTATATATATATATATATATATATGTATGTATATATAATTTGTACTATTCTAATCATTCTATCAGCTTATATATCCATGTCTTGATGCACATACACATACTCACACACACATACACACACACACACACACACACACATATATATAGTGAGAGAGAGAAAGGAGAATCGTGGATTATATCTGTGGATGACTGATTCGAACTTTTTGTTCAAAAATTTCTGCACTTATGTATTTCAAAACAGTTCTTTAAACAATCGATTCATCTTTTTCAAAATCGGGTCTTGTTAATATCATTCTGATACAAAGTGGAAATTGCGGTACTGGCTTCCAGAAAACCGGAATTACCAGAAATAAGTGATAATTGGGAAAGTGAGTGATGATCTGGGTGGTCAGGTTTGAATCCAGCGGGCTTTTTAGTAGTTCATCAGCAGCCTTTCAGTGTCTATCAGTAGACAAGATTCGCCAGACCTCTCTATTGTGGGCATCGAGGACCCAGTATTCTCTGTATTTGTCTAGCTCGTCACGCTATCTTATTTTCTCTCGACCTTAATTTAGCATATGATATCTTTGGATCCACGTCGTGACTCGTGATGTCCAGCGGCTGTCTGACATTCTTGCAACATGTCCAGCCCATGGCCACTTGAGTTTTCTAAATGATTCTATGATTTCTCAAAACCCTGTCTTTTCCCTAATATACTGTACTCTCTTGGGATCCTTCCATGTAAGTTTGAGCATGATTCTCTCATGTGCACGTTGCATGGTTCTCAGTTTGAAGGTCAATTTTCGGGGTTATGTTCCATATTTCAACTCTATCGGTGACTATCAGTAGAATATATTGGTTGTATACCCTACTCAGCAATAGAAAAGTCTAATGACAATAGGTTGGTCACCCGGTAGACATTACAACTCACAACTTGGATCCTCAGAGATCTTTTCTGGAATCGTGCCTGACAAACTATGAGATGGTGTGCCGAACTAGTTGAGAAAGTACTGGCCCTGCGACGCCCATGGTAGAAAGATATGGCAAATCTTGGAGAAGACTCATGTCCAACTACAGGCGTTTAAAGGCAGATGATGGAGATCCTGCTTGTATCGATCATTACCTGTTAAATTCAATATTTTTCATTATTTCTCATTGTTTATTTTTCTGTCTTAAGTTTATATTAAGTGAGCTTTGATTCAGGAATCTGGGATATTCAGAAATCTGGAAAATCCAGAAATCCGGAAAATCCAGAAATCCGAAAAATCCAGAAATCCGGAAAATCCAGAAATCTGGGTCACCTCTAGATAAAAGGTTCGATACTGTACTTGTTTTTTTTGGGGGGGGTCTTTTTTTCACCTTCTGCTGCGAAGAGCCGTCAACCACTCAGGAAGAATTCACGAAACAAGGTGACAGTCACCCCGAGAGGGTACAGAAAGGTTCTCGGATTTCTGGGTGTAAATTTTTTTTCCCTCTGTTTTTACGCTGAACAACGGTTTAGAGTCCGTGTCGATGTACTGCCTGGCAGGATATCGAGCGGGCGGTTGTCCCTTGTAGGACTATCATGTGGTGACGAAAAAACAAATAAGGATGAACTTGATGCCAAGGTGACAAGAGGCATTTATAGGTTGGGGTACAGGGGTTGGGACAGAATGGAAAAAATAAGAAAAATGAGAATAGATCACGAAATAATGGACGTAGGGATGTGGGGGGGGGGAGAAAAGTCAGGTAAGTTAAGTATGAGGAAAAGGAGAAATAGAAAAAGGAGTTATGGAGAAATGTTGGAAAAGAGGAGAAAGGAAGAAGTTGATAAGTTTATCGTTGAAGAAAGAAAGAAAGAAAGAAAGAAAGAAAGAAGAAAAAGAAATAAAGATAAACATACAGAGACGAGTGAAGGGAGAAGAATCTGCAGTCCACTTGGCTGGTTGGTCGAGCGGGTAATTTTGGGGGCTACGGGGATTCGATGGATGATGAAGAAAAGGGTGAAGAATTGAAAGAGGGGATTGAGGAGGAGTAGGGAGGATGAGGAGAAAAGTAGAAGAATGAAAATAAATGAAGAAAAAAATGCAGGTAATGGCATAAGCTTTGCACAGAACTAATTAATAACTTCTTCATCACAAAGAAACCTCTTCATTTGGTCTCTTGTAGTCGTTGCCTCACAAGGCGAAATGTAGAATACGAATCAAACCCCCTCCGACCAAAATCTCCACTACACAAAATCCCAGTATTTCTTTCCGTAAATTTGAATGAATAAAAGTCATATGTCACAGGAAGGATAGAATTATCAATAATTTAAATTTTTTATAATACTAATAGATAAAACAAAATTTACTACGCAACAGTCAATCACCCTTGCTTCATCAAAATCTAGAAAGTGAACAAAACAGAATTCATTTCGCCGTACAATATTACTCCAGAACAATGGCTCCCATTCCAACACTATTAAAAGTGGCAGTGAATTGGTCATCAGTTTTGGGGTACGTCACTGATAAAAGTGGGAGTGAATTCGTCATCAGTGTTTTGGTACGTCACTGATTTTCGTGCATAACGTCACTGGTTTTTGATCTGGTCATTTCATTGTTGTTACACGTGAAAATGAAGTTAAACCCCAATCGTAAGTATTTGACGATGAGCCAGAAAAATAATGTGCTTTTCTTTTGCTTATTTTATACAAACTAAGCGTGGCGAGCCCTGGGGAAGATCTATGTCCAACGACGGGCGTTAAAATACTGATCATGATCATGATCATGACGACGACGACGATGATGATGATGATTAGACAGGAGTGAGAGCACAAGACAGCACAGTATATCAGAGAAAAAGAAATATCATCCAAACCATCAGGGAACTCAAATGGCATGCAGCAGGAATGTCAGACAACCGCTGGACGTCGTGGCTTACAGTCTGGATCCACAGAGATCACACGCGAAATTGTGGCCGACAGAACATAAGAAGCGTTACGAGTTGGACAAGTTCAGATAGAACTGATTCTGCGTCGCCCACGATAGAGTGACTTGTTGAACGATGGATACTACAAGGATGATGATGATGATGATGATGATGATGATGATGATGATGATGATGATGATGATGATGATGATGGCAGAGATTCACAGTGGTATTTTAAACTAACAAAAAAAAGATTTTACCCTTTAGTCGGATTTTTTTTAAATACTCTATATTATCTTGGTTTTCATTAATTGAATTTTATGATAAACAGAAACGTTTGATCTTTGTTTGGAAGTACGTACATAATGCTGGAATTCGTTGGATCTGGTGGGGGTTTTGTCCGGTGAGGGTTTCGCCAAGGACCAATGAGATGCAACAGGAGGTTTCCCGCCATTGAAAGGAAAATCTTGGCTGGTTCGTCGGACAGGCCATTATTGGGGCTACGAGGATTCGATAGTATAGTGACGGCTAAATAGGGATTCATTCGCTTGAAGCAGTTAAAGGCTTAAAGCAGTTAAAAATGAGAGTGCGTTTCGTATAATAGCTTGGCCAAGAATGATGTCCGTACCACTCGGCATGTATCCTTGCGTCATGACACGTACAATAATTAAAACACTGGGGTCCCACGTTGGTTTCACACCCCGGGTACAATTATAAAACATACATAGACAATCTTTAATTACATATACGGATAAAGAGGTGAAGGTTCAATTTTCTTTGGTTGGATATCACTTTTGGCAGTAAGTGTACACGTCAAACTTCTTTCTCTCTCTTTTTCTTTCTCATTTCCTCTCTCTCTCTCTCTCTCTCTCTCTCTCTCTCTCTCTCTCTCTCTCTCTCTCTCTCTCTCTCTCTCTCTTTCTATATATATATATATATATATATATATATATATATATATATATACGGGGATATATAACAACTATATATACGAGTACCTACGTATGAGAGTGGGTCAATGAGTTCGTGGTCTGAAACATAGTTATTAGCTGAATTTTGATATGAATCTTTTACAGTATAATTTTCGATCTATGTGACTTGTATTACCACTGAATTAAGTGCATTGACAAAGAGAGAGCTAAAGTTAAATAATAAACATTCTTGTGTAAAATGAATTCTTTGTGGTCATTGTGAACCTTTTGATGCACCTTACGTATATATATATATATATATATATATATATATATATATATATATATATATATATATATATATATATATATATATATCTTCCTTTTCGGCATTAAAAAATGAAAGGTTTGCATAATTTTATATATATATATATATATATATATATATATACATACATATATATGTATATATATTGTCCTTCTCAGCATTAAAATGATTCCATATGTATGTATATATGTGTGTGTGTGTATTTATAAATAAGTGTAAATAGAAAATTGTCTGAACAGTCTGACGATTGCACCACTGGCATGAAACTCCGAGTACCGCCCAAAACTTAATGTTCTATATACATCTATTTACATATGCTCTATCCCTAATATCGAGCACGCTTCATGAACACATAACTCAAACCTCACAAAAAGGATAACAATATGTATATATATATATATATATATATATATATATATATATATATATATATATATATATATATATGTATATATATATATATATATGCATGCAGATATATTCACAGAATAAATCTATTTCGTACTTCGTTGTATCTCTCAATCGGGTAATTTTAACCAATTGAAAAGTATAATAAAGTATAAAATTGATTTGTTTCGGGAAGCTATCACAAATTTTAATTTATTCAATCGTGTAGCTCTATTTTGTTAATATAGAGGATTGTATTTTTGAACACGACAACAAATTTCGAAATTTGACGATTTGGAAGAGAAAAAACTTTAGGTTGATTAGTACATCTCATTTTGGTAACGCACGTTTCGTCTAAAATTTGGTCTTTTTCAGATTTTCTATTCCCATAACGACGTCTTCAACAACAAAGAATTCATTACTACTACTTTACAACTAGGCTTTGCTCATTTTCGGACAACAATCTTCGCCAGAAGCTCTGTAAAATTTCTAATTTCGGACGGAACGTTAGAATTTGAGATGTACGAATCAGCTTCGGGCCTTTTCTTTTCCAAATTGTCAACTTTCTTCACATCATTTTGTCGGATCTGTATCGTTACTGTCTCGTAATCTTTTCTCGTCACAGATTGACAGAAAACATATATCAATGGTCTCTTTTTTTTTTGGCGTTTTTTTTTTAGCACCCCACCGTTTTTGCCTTCCTTCGACACCGTAACAGAACTCCTGTGACATATTTTTTACGTTCATACGTTGCCATCAGAATGACGGATTTCCACCAAGTTAAGGATCCCCTATTGAGAATAATGACAAGAATATCAGACGTAGCAGCAATCCTGCCCGTACGACAAAAAATAGTTCGGTGTATATAAGAACAAAAACAAAAACCAAAAAAAACAAAAAGTCTGGTTAGTCACTCAATAGAAACCGTCACGTGACCAACGTCTTTTGGCGGCAAACCTCGTTGGATCTGATCAATTGAAAAATTCGGAATGAATAACAAACTTCTTATGCCTTTTGCTTGGCAGTGATCATTGAAAAGTCTGAATTTTCAAATGAAAACAAACGCGAATGCTGCTGGATATCTATTGTATAGTTTGTTTTGTTATTTTTTAAGATACTGAATAAAGACTTCTATTTTCTTTGTGCTATTTCACAAAGTCAGAACTGAAAAATTGAAAACCAAAGATGAATAGAATTCTTAGTAAATGTAGGCTTATAATATCACATTCGATAATATGACAGAATTGTGATGAATAAGAGATATCATTAGTACAAAAGATCACCGAAGTTCTAGATATCCTTGGGGGGTGACATCATGAGTTTTCTAGCACCCCGGGTGACACCAACCATAGGCCCGCCACTGAACTTATCTACAGTATAGTATTGCCATTTTAAAGTCAAAAATTCCGATTTCTGACAAGCGTGGGCGTTTAGGAACGCTTTGATTAAGGGGGGCAAAGAGCTCGATTTGCCTGAAATTTCACAAGATTTCGTTTAGAATTACACTGATTTTCCCGGGGGCTGGAGGGGCCATTTGCTCCTTCCTGTTCCCCTAGCTCGTAAGTCTACGCCGAAAAGTGTCTGGTACCAAGAGTTCCGGGGGAGAGACTGAGGTACCTGTAGTAGGTATTCAAAAGTCCCTTTAAAAAAAATAATACGGTCGATGGAGATATGAAGTCTCCCCGGGCAACACCGTGTCAAATGCGGCCACCCTGAAAGACATTTGCACAAAAGGCACGGCCAGCGGCTGTTAGGAATACATCATGACTTGTCACCATTCAATAGGCAATGATTATGTCCCATATGGTGCGAGAGATCGACCCAGAATTGGTGATGAGGTTGGCTGGTCTCCTAGGCTTAGTTGCCCGAGCTCATTGGATTACCTTTCATGTGAGAGTGGAAGCAAATCTAATTGGTGACTATAAAACGAACAAAAAGAGAATCAAGTACAAAGACATAACTAGAAAGTACGTAGAGAACGCAAACCTCTACCAAAGCCATTGTCATTGAAAAAAAAAATGAATGAAAATCAGTTCATATGTAGCTACGATGCAGAGAATATAACGAGAAAAGAATCCTTGGATCCGCCTCAAAAACCAGACAGGAAAATGTATTTGTATGAAACGTAAGGATTCAGGAATATAATGACCGGCTAGGACAAGTGGAATCATATGTGCTTGATCTAACGATGCATTGTAATGTGATGGAAGATGGGATAAAAAGAACAAGAATTAAGATAGCCGTGTCTTGTTTGAAGATTGTAATTTTGCAGGATTTTTGTTTTTCCTTCGCCTCAATCGCATACAATCATTGATGATCAAGTAGCCCAACTTCCAATGTACCAAGCAGCCCCAAACACATGGTTTTCTTTACATTCAATTCCAAGAAAAGGTTCTGAAAAAAGCAGCTTTTTATTCAGTGTATACTGATCATTGTTACTTCTCATAAGTATAGAATACGCTGCTGAACAATACAGTTTGTCATAGCGTAAAAGTTGCTTCTCTGAGTGAAGTTTTTCATGCAAAATCGTTTGTGCTTACAACACGTCTAACTCTAACTTAGTATAAAAAATGTTCGAAATTGTTGTGTTCAAAATTAGGCAAACAGTGGCACCATCAAGTGGTGAAAACAAAAATTAAAGTAAGTAATTCAACCTTCCCCTGTATCCAACTAGCACCGGTCTCCCCTATAGCTAAAAGATAACAATAAAAAATAACTTGGCCCATGGTCTATCTTCCGACAAAAAGTCTTTGAAAGTCATTGAAAATTGTTGGAGATATTGTTTGAGCAAACATGAGTGAATACATAACTCTATGAAAAAATGAAAATATATCTCTCCATTGAGAGAATTTCCTGGATCCGTCCCAAAATTTGACGAATTCTTTTCTGTTCGTTCAAGAAAACTTCATTGAAATTCATTTAGATATTGTCAAAATGTAGTATCAAAATATCTGCGATACACGGGAGGTAACTGTAAATAAATGAATGGGTGTACGACAAAAAATTTAGTCCATGCCTTACCTTTCTACAAAATATAAAATGAAATCAATTGAGAACTTTTGGATTATATTGTTTGTAGACAGATGTTCTGATTAAATCTTCCAGAAGCGGAAATGGCGTAAAGCGAAAAAGCAATTACTGTATTTCCTTGCAAAATCGACTTCGAAAAACGGCGAAAAACGCCAAAAAACTGTTGGCCATTTAAAGCAGCAAACTGAAGTAAAATAGATAAGCCATCCTCAAAGCATCCAGGTAAAATAGGTGAGATCACAGAAACCTTAATAATATCTTTATTCCTTTTTTTCACCCCAGACGAATATCAGCATGTCTATGAATGATTCGTTTAGACCAAATTTGAATGGGTTGAGAGCGTTCATAAGAAAAGAAGGATTTAGATAGTGGGCAAAGATAGAGGAATATTTTTACATCACACTACATTATATTATTCGTTTATTCAAAATCTATACTCGAGGTTAAAAAAATACACAAGAACATAAGAAAGCTGACTATACAGTAGTTTTAACTAATGTATAAACTTCATGTACATATATATATATATATATATATATATATATATATATATATATATATATATATAAAATACACATGATACATATGGTACCGATTAGGTTAGCAGTATAGCATAATATAAAGCAACGTCTGATATGTAATGGATTTATTTCATAGAGTGCGCAATACATTCAACTTTATACTTCAAAAGTCAAGTTGTTTTAGAATAGAGCCGGAAATAAATAATAAGATGTGGATTCGCTACTCTAACTAGTTAATGTTTCTGCCCTCTCCAGGCCTCATCAGACGATACTATCAGGCGAATCGCCTGATGAAGCCCAGAGAGGGCAGAAACATAAACAAGTTTGAGTAGCGAATCCACATCTTATCATTTATACATACATATATATAGTCACCATGTGATAATGGGGGTCATTTCAAATAGAGTTTCAAAATTGTATAATACGTTTATAATTATGTGAATATATAATTCAGATAATCTACGTAAGCAAGCTTTTGTTTCTAAAATCAAATATGCAGTATGAAATAACATCAATATATAATACACTACAATAATACGCTCTGTAAAATAACAATCTACAGCCCTAAAAATAATGAAATAAAACTATATATTGAAATCATAGTTGGGGGGGATCAATCAACCTAGAGCCATGTTAATATGACTGCTTTGCTTTTAAATCCTCGAAACGGTTACATGATAAACTTTGATGACCCCAACAAGAAAATGTCACACATAGCACCATAATACATAATTCTGTGTGAACAGAAAACCAACTGGAAAAATACGTAAATCGCATTAACAGATATTGGGAAATAGTTGACTGAAATGAAATAAAGTTTTGGAAAAAATTTTTTGTATATTCAGTGTTTAAAGTTGTAAAGCTTCCTATACTATATAAATATACACACACACTTTAGCAGCATGTTTTCTTTAATTCATCTTTCATTGAGAAAAACAGGTGCTATCAAAAATGCCGTAAATTGTTATTTGTTTTGTTTTTATTCATTCATTTATCTATTTATCTATTTATTTTGTTTCTAAGTTCACTGTCTCCAATTGTTGTTGCTTGCTAGTTACGTATGTTTACTCGGCCTCCCCACTAATCCTTGATCTCTTCCCCTAACACCCATCCGAAATGTATGCAAGAGTACGACTCTTTTAGATGTATATTCAATTCGATAACAGTATTCTACTAAACCCCCAAAACAAAGATAGATCTAAGCAAAAGAAAAAAAAACTTCTCCCCACATCAGGACTGAACCGACCATGAAACCAAATTTACTTGCACACACTATCATAACTAGAATCAAAAGACAGACTTTTCAAGTAATAAATTCTTGCTGCTCCTAGCCGGGGTCGAACGATGAACTTTTAGCAAAGTGAAAAGGAAAAAAAAATTTTCAACTGTTAAATAAATCCCCCAACCTGCAACAAGAAACTCCGATATATTTTAGTGTGAACACAGGACCCTCTGAAATAAAACGTAAATCGCATTAACAGATATTGGGAAATAGTTGACTGAAATGTCATAAATTTTCGGAAAAAGGTTCTTTGTATATTTAGTGTTTAAAGCAGTAAAGCTTCCTACACTTCATATACACACACTTTGGTAGTTCATCTACTTTTATACATCTTTCATTAAAAATGACAGACAAATCTAACGGTAAGAATTGAATAGAGGAAATATCAAAGATGCAACTCTACCACTGACACTTAACTGCACAACTCCTGCGTGGTTTTGAAAATGGTGGTACTGCCGTAAGCGCTCTATCTTCTAGACAGAACAGGAGTATATACTACGTATGGAATCTTTATCAAATCTTGTATTGTCTCTGTCATGTTTGGGGCATAACCCCATCATCAGTGGTTATAGGTCCACATTGTTAGAAGCTGCGGGTATATGTGTGCCTGCAGCTTCCAACAATGAGCAGTTATTCTAATATCAGACTAACCCTTTTGGGTGCTGTAACGAGTTGGGGTCTGTATTATCATTCCCGTGTGTTAGTGATTCTGATTATCAACTGACCAGTGTTTTCTGAGAATCAGGGGGTCGAAGCTGTAGGTAACTATGGGACCTATCTCTGTCCAGCTTAGATCTTGCAGTATGGGAATATAGGACAATCTAGGATGTATGTATTGGAGATGTAGGAAGAGTAAAAAGGACGATTGTATAAGAGAGGTGAGCAAATAAGGAGAATGTAAAATCAATTGTTTTGAGGGTATAAAGAGGTACATAGTGTGAAAACTCTAAAATGCCTATGGAAACCTTAGTAAGTTTTTTCCGTGGGACCTGAATACATAAATATGCATACATACATATTGGAAGAATGGATATAGATCCGATAAAATGTTGTGAAGAAAGTTGACAATATTGGAAAAATGGATATTGATCCGATAAAATGATGTGAAGAAAGTTGACAATTCGGAAAAGAAAAAGACCTGAGGCAGATTAATACATCTCGACGTCTTTATTGGTAGTTGACGATTTGTCCGGAATTTGAACCTCAGTAGAAGATGAGCGTGAAAAAAATAGTAGGTTAACATCAAGCTAAGCCAAGCTTTTTGTTCTTATTAAGACATCGCTATGGAAACAGGAGACCTGAAAAAGTCCAAATTTCAGACGAAATAATAGTTAACAATGTCAACTTGACATTATACATATCTATATCTATGTCTATATCTATCTATCTATCTATCAATCTATCTATCTACATATATATATATATATATATATATGTATATATATATATATATATATATATATATATATATATATATATATATATATATATATATATATATATATAATGAGATAGGATTTTTTCAATGGTCCATGATGAATTGTACATTCTATTTCACTCAAAAAAATGATTTTTACGAAGGAAACTTTCGTTTGAAAATCTTTTTTAAGTGCAACAGAATGTACAATCTCATTTTATAACGACTGTACCGACGGGACGGTATCAAACGCTATTTGAACAAAGAGCTACCTAATACATTACTACATATACAGACGCTAGTGGTAAATTTGATATTGTTCTTATATATATATATATATATATATATATACATATATATATATATATATATATATATATATATATATATATATATATATATATATATATATATATATAATACGAATTGTAGAGAGTGAGAGAGACTCGGGAGTAAAGTGTTTTGAAGTTTGGTTTATCTATCTGTAAATGTTTGCTTGTTTTTTTTGTTGTTGTTAATGGTCTACACATGTTTTGGGAGGTATTCCCATCTTCAGTAGTGTATGCTGTGTGAGTATGCTTTTGGGGGTTGAAGGTTTGATGTAGAACCTGAGTCCACCATCAGGAACTTTGCTTTGAGCTTCATATATATATATATATATATATATACATATATATATATATATATATATATATATATATATATATATATATATATATATATATATAAGGATGTGGATTCGCTACACAAACTAGCTCATGTTTCTGCACTCTTCAGGCCTCAAATCCATTAAATTTCAGAAGTGAACTCTATGAAATAAATCCATTATATTTCAGAAGTGGCTTTATATTATTGATATATTATTATATTATGTTATAATGCTAGCCTGATTTGTACCATATATATATATATATATATATATATATATATATATATATATATATATATATATATATATATATATACATATATATACATATATACATATATATATATATATATATATATATATATATATATATATATATATATATAATGTTTTCACTCCTGATATTGCATTCAGGTAGATATTTTTCGTTTTGTTTTTGATGAAATTATTTTTTCGGGCATTTCTTCTTTGTTTCTTCTCTTGTTCATCCAACATTTTACAAATCAAATTTGACGTGCGTCTTTGATGCCAAAAGGTTCTCGAAGTCAGAAAATATGGTTCACATAATTTGCATGAGAAAATTTTTGAACGGTCTTAGATACCGAAAAAAAACTTTGCCTGAAACTTTCGCTACGATTGACATTACAGCAATAATTGCGGTGAAGTGGGACTTTGATTTTCGAAATGGGGCACGTAGGTTCAGGGCAGGTTTGCAGGATGTTCTGGGTGCCTACAAAGAACTGTGTATGACAGAAACATGCTTGAAGCCACGCAGTCAGGCATACCATCGTATTTCAAGTCTTCCATATCAACCATAGCAAACGACTGCCATCGACCATCGACATCGAAGCAGGCAGAAATAGAAAAAAAAATTATCTTTCGGGTGGGTCCGGGTATGCTCAAATAATGTTACCCCCCAAATTAATGGTATTGGGTGAACCGGAAAGTAATGTTGCTTTCAATTCGAGGAAAAAACAAACACCTTTATTGTAAAAATCTTTCTATGTAAAAGTCATGAATAGAAATAAGTACGTTTAATCGTATAATTGGTTGTATGTTTTGTACGATTGATGGTATAACCTAAAATTTACAATGGATTGGTTCATGTGAAATAGATTAATAGATTAATAGCTAAGAAAACAATTAAAGGATTGTAATAAAACGTGATAGGCTTTTATGGTACAATAAATAATACGTCATAGGAACGCCCAAGACTTCATATCTGGTCCCACATTAAAACAGATTCAGTTGAGGTTAGACTTACTAAAAACTTGAAATCAAAATACTTGATTAATTAAAAATATATTACTTCATAAAATAGATTTAGGATCCTTATGCCGATCCATACATAAAAAACACTATCATTTTTCACCGGTATATGTTAAGCAA
Organism: Thysanoteuthis rhombus; assembly: GCA_963457665.1. Lineage (NCBI taxonomy): Eukaryota > Metazoa > Mollusca > Cephalopoda > Oegopsida > Thysanoteuthidae > Thysanoteuthis > Thysanoteuthis major. The sequence goes on from OY735239.1 coordinate 30,913,453, forward strand.
TTACACAATCATCTTCATCATTTAACAGAGTTAGAAACCTCTTTTTCAGTTCCCTCTTTGTAAGAGGGAGCTGGCTTTGATTCAAAGTTCTGATGGATCATGTTTGATCTCATCAATATTTCAGACAGGTTTATCACACAGGGTGTTCCACAGATTTGAATAAATGGTATGCAAAACAGGGGAAAGTAGACCACTACACCTTCCTAGGACAACGAATCTCTATGAAATCCACAAAAGAAGAAGAAATCAAGCAAAGAATCACCCTAGGATGGCAAGCCTTTGGCAAAGTAAGCTCAACCTTCAAAAACAAGAGGATCCCAATAATCCTAAAAAGAAGAGTATACAACCAATGCATCCTCCCGATAGTCACTTATGGAGATGAAACATGGAACCTAACCAAGAGACAGACTTGCAAACTGAGAAGCATGCAACGTGCACATGAAAGAATCATGCTCAACATCACATGGAGAGGTTACAAGACAGCACAATATATCGGGAAGAAAACAGGGGTCTGAGACATCATAGAATCCATTAGAAAACTCAAAGGGTGATGGGCTGGTCATGCTGCAAGAATGGCAGACAACCAATGGACATCACGACTCACAACATGGATCCCCAGAGATCACATAAGAAACTGAGGTCGACAGAACACAAGATGGAGAGATGAACTGGACAAATTCAGGAAATACTGGCTCTGAGACCCCCATTATAGAGAATTGTGGCGAATCTTGGGGCAGGTCTATGTCCAACGACGGACCTTAAAAGAATGATGATGATGATGATGATGTCAGGTAAATAGATTAGGTAGGGTAAAACTTTCCAGGCTAAATCTGATCTTCTATTGAATCTTCCATGGAGAATGCAGTCTGGCATTATGTAACCGCTGAATGTTACCTTTTCTTCTGATCAACACTCGATTTTCTTCAGTTAAAGATTGCTTCAGATGTTCCAATTGTTTACAGTAGATATCAGCGGTGACAGTCTGATCTTGCTTTAATATGTCGAAGTGGATTATGTCTGTGTCATAGCCTTAATTTGGCATATGTCGTTCGTAGCTTTGAGTGATTAAGGCTTATGAAACAAAACACGTGAGACGCTATTCTTTTGGTTAAAATTATGGTATGTGATAGGTTAAGTGTGCAGATTGGTGATACTAAAATGCAGAGAATATAAACAGCAGTGAATATCTAGAAAGAGATATCAAAACCAATATTGATTTCCGGTGGAACAAAAGATTGATTTATTTACTGATACAGAACAAAATACTGCAAATAAATCTCAGAAGGGTTTGTTTCAAACCAATCTAGTCGACCGAGGGGGAAAAGAATGGAATCAATTTTTTCAATATTTTATTGGCAGGTTTGTTCAAAAGTCCTCTTCTATGTTTTCTGCAAGAGGTAAGACAAAACTTGTCCACTGAATGGACAACAAAGCAACATGATTGTTCACAACAAAGTTTCTGATCAACTTTCAAGTATTTTTCCGTAAGAGAGAGAGAGTGTGTGTTCTGAATCGGAACACTTACTCCTGAAAGAATAGATGGCGAAATCCCCTATCTTACCCCGGAATCAAATGCAAAACAGTCCTTTTAGTTGGAGAAGCTAGACTCCATGTTTGCCTTTTTGCGTGTCTCGGCTGCAACTACAAAACTTTTTTGTTTTATTTTGTTTGGGGGGGATGGTTGCCTTGTTTTAGTCCCTTTGGGTGCGAATTTTAAATCTTGCGTGCACGAGATTTCCACAATTCCTATATTTATTTATATTTTTATTCCTTTGTTTGCTTCCCATTTTCTCGATCTTTGTGTTTTCTTGACAAAATCAAAACATTCCAGTTAAATGGCACATAAGTAACCATTACGGTCTATAATATTCGACCAGATGCAAAACAAGATTTGGATTTAGAGCTGATTATGACAGAAAATCTAGTGTCTGACCAAGGGAGAGCCATTGGTTCATCCACTTTCTATCTAACGTGCAGAGCCTTTGTCTCGTCCCTAAGAACAATACGATGAAGTTTATATATACTCTTCCAATATAGGAATTGAGCACTCTGGTGGATGGAAAATATATGCGTTAAGTAAATATATCGCTTAAATTCAGCATTACAGACCGTCCAGTTTCGTGGGTCAGATGTATGATGCCAGCCTCTGGGTTTGAAGCGCAGGTTTCGATCCTACTTCGTGGTACTGGATGGTATAACGGATAGTCTATAGCCACACTGAAGAGTTGTAATACAATGAAATAGCTGTCCGTGGATGACACTATATATATATATATATATATATATATATATATATATATATATATATATATATATATATCACTCATACAGGTTGCATTAAATCAACTAGAGGCTGAAAATTTAAACAATCACTCCTAATGTATTAATAGGAGAAAACGTATGTTTGTTTAGGTTTTTTCCAAAATCCCCCATAACTTTTTTAGAAGGGGTCTAGTTTGCAATGTAAGCTTATGCTAAATTATCCCCGTAGTTTATATCCGCTTGTTTGTGTCTTTTATTCGACCTTTTTTATGATCACTGTCTAACAAAAGCTGAGAGAAGTAACTTATTCATTGATCAATTTTTTCCCAATAGATTACCCCCAACACGACACAATGGACGCAGATTGCGTGACAGTTTCTATTGAGTGACAAACCAGACCCATTCTCTTACGTTTGATATTAAACCGCCGGATATTATCTGGGCAGAACATTTATATCTAAAACGTTTTCTTGGCAGACACCCACGGATAGCCCATTTCCTATTCGGCCCTGTGTCGTACTGATCTAAGCCGCATAAATATTCACTGTCAACCCATTTCTCAAATGTCTAACAGGTAAAGAGAAAAGAAATCCTGAAGTTTAGGGATTAACTTTTCTTTGGACTTCCTTTAACGTTTGATTTTGAAAGGATTTGTGTATGACAGGCTCACAAAGGCGGGAAAATCCCCGACATGTTTTGTAAAAGGAACTGTGCCGTTAAGTAGATAAAGCAGGTCTCCCAGACTGTTCTATAATTTATTATCTGCCCAAGTATGAAGTATGTCAGAATTTTGTCCATCCACCAAATCTCTTCTTCTTCTTCTTCTTCTTCTTCTTCTTCTTCTTCTTCTTCTTCTTCTTCTTCTCACTATTGTATTTCTACTCATTGTTATTGTTCTTTTTCTTTTCTCTTTCTTCTTCTTCACGCATTTATTTTTTCTCTTCTACTCCCCTTCCTTATTTTATCAATCTTCTTCTTCTTCTTCTTCTTCTTCTTCTTCTTCTTCTTCTTCTTCTTCTTCTTCTTCTTCTTCTTCTTCCCACTCACTAAATCGTCTCATTTGTCAACCCTAAAAAGGGATTATCTCACGCGACAATGTGACGTAAGGAATAACAGATTTCAATGAAGTGAAATCCCACCGGAACCATAGCGCTAACATGAAAAAAAGAAAGAAAAGAAAGGAAAGATATAATTGGAATAAGGAAGAAGAAATATAAATGCATCTGAATGAAAGTGGAAGAAGGAAGTTGAAAAAAAATACGAAAGAATGGCATAGAAAATCATGACCAACAAAAGCCTTAAAAACAGAGCACCCACACCATACACCGCTGAGCCAAAACATTATGACCCGGATCCTGTGTCAAGAATGACAATGACAGTCTCGTAAAAACAAGCATTTACACATTTTTCAGTGTCGAGTAAGAAAATATGGACAAATGCTTAAACACTGACCGAATGTTGTTCCCGTGTGATTATACGGAATCCATTATATAAGATTCTGGATTTTTTTCTTAGGATTTGTGAATAACGTGTTTCAATGAACAGATCACAGAGGCAGTAGGAACTGAGTAAACCTCAAAGAGTTTTTTTCTAAAGTGTCTCTAAAACTGAGCAAAATTGGTGTTGGCCATTTTAGCCTCAAACTACATATATATATATATATATATATATATATATATATATATATATATATATATATATATATATATATATTGTGTCATCCACAGAAAGCTGTTTCGATGTATTACATCTCTTCAGTGTGGCTATAGACTTTCCATTATCCCATCCAATAACGCGAGGCAGAATTAAAACCTTCATTTCCGACCCGCAGGCCGATATCCTACAATTGGACTACGGAACTGAACAGTCAGTAAAGCTGAATTTAAGTGATATATTTATTTACACAGAAATCCTTCATCCATCAGATTGCTCTATTTCAATGGAAGAGCATATATAGATATATATATATATATGTGTGTATACCATAAATGATAATCGTGTCTTCCTACAGCTGTATCGTAGTATTAAAACTCTTCAGTATGACTATGGACTCGATATCCCTTCTAGTACCGCTGGGTAGGGTTGAAACCTTCGCTCCGGACCCAGACGTGAATGCTCTACTCCCACTCAACGCAGAGCTGGGGGGGTCAGTAGGACCGAATTAAGCGATATATTTACTTACGCATAATTTCCCACTTACCAGCTCGCTCTATTCCAGGGTTGGAAGAACACTACATAATTGCCCTACCTTAGAGTTCTCAACTCCAAAGAAGGGAGCGTTAATTATAATTAATAATTGTGTCATCCATATACAGCTGTTTCGTTGTATTACAACTCTTCAGTGTGGATATAGACTCGATATTCCCTCTAGTACTGCTAGATAGGTTTGAAACCTTCGCTCCAGACCCAGATGCATATATATATATATATATATATATGAATGTATATATATATATATATATATATATATATATATATATATATATATGAATGTATATGTATATATATATATATATATATATATATATATATATATATAGTCTGTAAAGCTTACAGCTCCAAGAAATACTTACGAAATCAACTTAGAGCGTATGCCACCCGAGCTTTCCAAAATGTTCCCACTTCTCCTCGTCTACCCTTTCCATTTTATAAAATTTCTTTGATCAAGTCATATCCTTCCGACCACATGATCTAAGTTTGTCATGGCGAATTTAGAGGAGAAAAAAAAGTAAACTAAGAAAAAAGCATAACTTTAAAAAGAAGGAAAATTATTAGTGTTCGTGAGATCATTTGCATAGAAACGATGAATGAACTGTTCTGGGGGAGAATCTTTCTGTTGTTTATCATGGAGCAGTTTTGGGGGAATTAAAATCAAAATACCTCTATCGACATAAAACCCTTTTCAGTAACTTGATCAAATACCACCTTCTCTTGAGTTCTGATGTTCTGATAATTCAGTTTTGGGCTTGGATTATAACAACAAAGCTTCAGTAACTTACCCAGATAAAAAGGAAAAACCTTGACCGTACATACCTGGATAACCATTATATAGTCTGTAAAGCTTACAGCTCAAGGAACTAACGCTATATCTATCGAAAAAATTTTTTAAAAATGTATGTCTGTATGTGTGTGTGCGTATGTTTGTCTGTTTGTTCTTCGATATTGATGATAGAAGTCATAATATAATTGTTCACACTTATCTGCTCGAACCTGAACCACGATTCGGGACCTTTTCTTGATAGATATGCCAAAGTCAGAGGCATGTAAGCAGATAAGCAAGCCTCAAGTACTTTATTTTAATGAATTGAATGTATTGAAGTATTGGAAGACGAAAGATTCGCAGGGCTTTGATAAAGTCTAAATTGTTATGCACAGAAGACTAGGCATGACGAAAACGACAGTTGTGATAGATGAGTACCTACCGGGAGTGGTTTAATGAAAGAAAAATCACAAATCACCCACAAGATATCATATAGGAGTAGCTCAGCCAGACCACGGTGCATTTTTATAATCAAAGCATATTATTAATACACGTATAGCCAAAAGCATTCCAAAAAGATTTAGATTTTAAGCCATCATGAATTTTCAATATATTATCCATGACGACCTTGTCTCTTATTCAGCAAAAACCTTTTTCCAATCAGGTTTCTCATCTGTAATGGATTTATTACATTGAGGATATATCCAATCGAATTTACCATGTATAGTTTCCGGTAATTGCCATTTAGGTAATAATACATGCAAGTCATTTAAAATGGACAATGGCCGACATTTTTCAATATGGTGTCCGTGACATAATTTCAAACCTAACATAAGTGATAACGATAACAATTCAAGGCAAGGATCAAGTCTTTTCAGCACTTCGCTCCACGGTAAAAAAAAGGGTCGTGCAGTCTAAGGCATCGTTTGGTACTTGTTCTACTTGACACAACCCCTCTTACATTCCAAAGAGACATAGATGGACTAGTTGGCATCTGACAGATCTATATTGAAAAGGAAACATTTCATGATTCCTATCATCATCATCTCCACCAACGCCAGCAATATCATGATCATCATCATCGTCTGCACCATAATCATGAAATTGATAGCCAAAATAATGTTGGAATTCAACGATGGGAACATGGTTAGCATTTCAAGCTTATTTCGCGAACCATTATCCTTACATTTGAGTTTGAAGATTCCCTATGATGACACATAAAACGAAGATTCGACCAACGTATCTTCCCCGATAGTCACCTATGGAGCTGAAACATCGAACCTAACCTAGAGACTGACCCGAAAACTGAGAAGCATGCAACGAGCACATGGAAGAATTATGTTCAACCTTACTTGGAGAGATCACAAGACAACAAGATGATTTAGGGAAAAAACAGGAGTCAAACACATCATAGAATCCATTATAAAACTCAAATGGCAATGGGCTAGTCATGTTGCAAGAATGGTAAACAACCAATGGGCATCACGATTCGCAACATGGATCCCCAGATATCACATGCGAAACCGAGTCCGACAGAATACAAGATGGAGAAACGAACTTGACAAATTGGCTCTGCGACGCCCATGATAGAGAGGTGTGGCAAATCCTTGGGGAAGTCCATGTCTAACGACGGACGTTGAAGGACTCATGCTGCTGCTGCTGATGATGATGATGATGGTGGTGGTGGTGGTGATGATGATGATGATGATGATGATGATGAAATATTTGCTGTAAATGTATTTTTAATAATCTATAAAAACAGTAAACTGAGTCCTTATAGAAGAAAAATGGCTGCCATGGGCAATATATCAAACATTCATGGTGGCTCAAATTCGAGTTTTTCGTAGGGACGTCTTTGGTTCTAAGTGTACCAAATGATATGTTTTTTTCACGAAATGCACAATTGGTTCGAAATCCTTAGCTAAACCGTCCTACTGTTGGGCAGCCAAGACCCACCGATGCGAGAAGTAAACGGAGGTTTTCCTGCTAAGTATAATCCAACAGAAGGGCTACTGTGGCACAAATTGCAGAAAGCTTCTATCAAGATTAAGGAGGGCGTGCGTCACAACACACAGTGTATCGATTTTTGTGGCGTATGGGGCTACGTACCCTCAGGCCAGTCAAGTAACCGATGTTCATCTACGAGGGTGTTTTCCATGTGCACATGAGCGTCAGAATTGGATCTTGTATCAATGAAAGAAGGTCACATGGTCCGGTGGGCCCCACTTTCTTCTGAACATGGTCAACGGCAGAGTACCTGTGCACCATTATCATGGGGAAGTGATGGAACTAGGATGCAATTTTGAGAAACAACAAGCCTGTGGAAATAGTGCTGTGGTTTGGGTTATGTTTCACTGGGAAATACAGGGTTCAATCATTCGTGAGGAAGACACTTTGTCACGTACCTCATTGAAAACCAATCAATAGTTTTCTACGATGGCAGTGACATCTTTCAGCAGAACAATGCACCCTGCCACATTCACTGTGGTGCCATGTCCACCAAAATCCCCAGGCTTTGATCCAATTAACCACTTATGAGATGTGTTGGACCAACAGGTTTACTCTGCTAGACCTTCAATATGTATCAGGTTGGTGCAAAATTTATTGTATTTTCCATCATGAACTTCAAAACAGACTATCACAACTTAAAAAGACGTTATTAATCGAAATAAGAACCTTTAGAATCTACTCATTTTTGCCAACTAGTATTAATACCGGAAGCATAAAATCCTGAGGTCCTGGAACCAATTCTTCGAAGGCATTTTTAGCTTATGTCTGGTTGTTGAAGACCTCCCCTTGCAGGAAGTGGTCAGAATGTTTAGAGATGTGGCAGTCGGTCTGGTGAGTAAGCTGGCTGGGGTAGAGTTTCGTAGCTTATTTCATTCAGTTTCTGCAAAGGTATTAGCGCAACATATCGGGCTTTTTTGCTTTTCCAATTTTACAACTGTTCAATGATCAAAGTTTAGTTCCTCTGCAACCTCCCGATGTTTTCTGCGAGGGTCCGCCTCAATAATGGCCCTCAGTTGCATGTTGTCAATCACAGAAGAACGACCATGTCTTCAAAGCTCTTGTCTCGGTTTAGAGTTATTGGGAACCAATGTTGAGCTGTAAGGTCGTTGACAGTCCCCTGGCCAAATATTCGGTTAATATTGCTAAGTGTTTCCGCTAGTTTACATTCTATTTTGAACTCATACAATAAAACTGCTCGAATTTGCTTCTTTTTTTTTTACCTTTGATTTGACAGCCTCAAATGAACCAGAATAGTGAGAGAAAAAAAAGGTTAAGCCCAAATAAATACAGCAAAAGTTAGGCTTCAACGTGGTATATCAAATAATAGTTTATCAGGAAAAAAAAGTATCAAAGTTTAAAATTTTTAAAAAATCGCAATTATTTTTGCACCAACCTAATAATTTTCAGCAGTTCAAGGACTTGCTAAAATTGAAAAATTCCGAGCAAGCATCCAGATATTTATCATCTAATGAAAAATAGATAATAAAACAATCGCTTTACTAAACCTAAAGCAAACACAGCCAGGCTGACCTAAGTTGAATGGTGTGTTAAAAAAACAACTGAAAATTAAGATGAAGGTAAATAGTAGCCAAGAATTGATAAAAAGTAGTTCACAAAACTTCACCTTAAAAGAAATAGAATAAAAAACAAAACAACAACGGTACGGCCTGGCTTAAATTCTAATTTTTCAAACAACTAAGAATTAAGATGGAGGTAAATAAACAGTAGCCAAAAATAGATAAATGGTTTACAATACTCCATTTAATAAAAAATTAATAATAGAATAATCGCTTTACTTGTAATACGGTATTCAGAGAGTAATTATGTATTTTCATGTTCAGAAAATGATTACGTATTTTCCGATCACGATCGTCGTTTTAAAAGCTTTCAAACCACAGCTTTCACTGTACCAGGATACGCTTCAAAAATGTTTCCCATAGCCGGACTAGCAGTACTACCCTTTCGAAATTCATACAATAAGCAAATATGCTGCTCTTCAAAGTCTCTATCCTCTATAGCGTTTAACTTTTCTATACACTTTGAACAACACACTGTCGAATAGAAAAAATGATAGACGAAATCATCTCGTCGTTAAGAACCATCTAACCCAAGTACATAAACTAAAACTCAATGGGCAGGAAGTATAGATTTACTCAACTGTCTCACGCTCTTTTGTATTTACATTCATTTGTTTTCAG
>OY735239.1:30927902-30932902 GCA_963457665.1 Thysanoteuthis rhombus
TATAATCGGAATATATCTCAGAGTTAACCTTTTAACAAGCGAATGATAATATGATCTTTTTATATAGGGACACCAAGTTAAGCTTTCATAAAACAATGGCACAGCAACATTATCCTTTATTGGCTATAAGGTAACAACTTTCCAAACCCTCACTCTAAATGAGAAAGCACGATCCAGGTGGGGATGCAAATGCCTTGTTTGTCCCCTCTCTCCTGGACGTCTATAACTCCATATCCTGGTTTGGAAACACAATTGTTTTTCTCCTACATCGGTTGCCTTCCCAAGGCTAGGGAGCCTAGTTTGTCCTATTATCTTACCCATAACTGGAGGATGAAGTGGATTTATATTTTTCCCATGGGCATTAGGGCAGAGTTTGAACTCAGCTTATCGATTACTAGGGAAAAATAAACACACGAGCCATTACTGATGGAATAGCCAATTTTAAAATGGCAAAATGTTGTTAATTTTCATTGTGTTAAAAGTTCAGTTCATTTTGAGGAAATAAAATGAAGACATTTAAAGGCTGTGAAGGAATTTTCTTATGTAATGAATTGTTACTTTGTTTTACGGAACCCCAGGAAAGGTCTCACAGAACCACGAGGTTCTGTAGAACATAGTTTGAATACCACCACAGAGGACGATCCGACATCATAAAACTCGCACAAACTCTTTACTGAAGTTCTTATGAAATTAAGAAGACTGTCACCAAAACATTTCACTATAAAGTATACAATGTTCGGTCTCTTAGCGCTGCTAACATTGACACCCTGGTGGCAGATCAACAAAACTAATATCGGCGAATCCAAAACGATCCGGACCACAGGGGTTGGTGGACTACAGAATGTCGCGTCAAAGAGGTTCAGCCTGTAGCAGCAAGTTAGCCACAGCAGCTGCACTATGGTTTCCCTCTCTTCTCTACCTGCAAAACTACTCACGGAGCCAAATAAACGTCCCTCTCCCGAGTATTAATCTTCTGATTCTTTTTTCTGCCCTTAGACTTTATTAGACCTCCGGTTATCATATTTTCATGTTCCTCAGCTCTTTAGGGAAAAATGATGTAATGATTAAAATACACGTTTTTTAATGTAAGAAAAACACATTTTCCTTTGAGCCTCAAATCTCTCTACAAATATCCTCATCATCATCATTGTCATCATCAGTCTTTGAACGTCCGTCGTTGAACATAAACCTTCCCAAGAATTCGCCACACTTCTCTATCATGGGCGTCGTAGAGCCAATTCTTTCTGAATTCGTCTAGCTCGTCTTTCCATCTAATATTCTGCTGGCCTCGGTTGCGCATGTGATCTCCGGGGATCCATGCTGTGAGTCGTGATGTCCATCGGTTGTCTGCCATTCTTGCAACATGGCTTACCCATTGTCATTTGAGTTTTTTGTTAGTTTCTATGATGTCTTAGACTCCCGTTTTCTTCCTTATGTACTGTGCTCTCTTGTGATTTCTTAATGTAAGGTTGAGTATGATTCTCTTATGCGCACATTGCATACTTCTCAGTTTGTAGGTCTATCTCTTGGATAGGTTCCATGTTTCAACTCCGTAAGTGACTATCAGGAGAATGCATTGGTTGTATACTCTTCTTTTAAGGATTATTGGGATTGTCTTGTTTTTGAAGGTTGAGCTTGCTCTGCCGAAAGCTTGCGATCATTGGATGATTCTTCGCTTGATTTCCTCCTCTTTGGAGAGTCTCATGGAGATTCGTTGTCCTAGGTAGATGTAGTGGTCTACCTTGCCGAGTTTTGCATCTTCTATCTTGACAATTATGATCTTATTCTCAACATGATTGTTGCACATGATTTTTTGTTTTACTGAAGTTCATGTGTAGGCTGACTTTTTTGCTTTCTTCCACGAGTTTCAAAACCACGAGATCCAAGCCGACGAAACCGGAGGGACTACCGTATTCGATACATCAGTCATGTTCATTTTCGAACCCTCACCCGTTTACTCATTTTCCATACTCCTATTTATAAAGACCACCACCACAACCACCACCGTTTATTTGGCACCCGAGATAACATACACTACCACTGCACCCTTTACCCGCTAAACAAGTTGCCACTCGAGGGAGGCAATTATAACCGACTTCCGGTTTGCTTATCTTATTGTGTGGCGGACGAAAATGATGAAGTGTGAGGGGGGTGCATGGGGGGCGTGAGGGGGGAGGGAATTGTGGGAAATTTACGGCCATTGAATAACGAAAGACGCAGTAGAGGAAACGAAATTGAAAAGGGGGGAAGTAGGAGGAAGTAGGGAGTGGGGGGATAAGGCAGTGGAATGGATTGGGCTCATGGTGGTGGTGGTGGTGGTGTGGTGTGGTGTGGTGTGGTGTGGCGTGGTGGAGAGTTGTGTCGGGTGCGAACCTTTTCGAGGAAAATGAGTTCCTGGCTTAGACGCAAGAGATATTAAAATGTTAATCACGTCGTCTCCCCAGCAACATGATTTAGAGTTAGCACAGGTTTGGTTTTCTTCGAGGGTAATCCCGCCCCTGGGGACAAACAATCACACCTAGGCGCGTAGATTTTAGCACAATGGACAGATAGATAGATAGATAGATGTAGATACGTACGCACACACATAGAGCGATGGGCTGGCAAACATGGAAAGACTGAGATAGATAGATAGATAGATAGATAGATAGATATGAACAGATTAGGATAGATAGATATGAACAGACGAGGATAGATAGATAGAAAGATAGATAGATAGATAGATATGAACAGACGAGGATAGAAAGATATGAACAGACTAGGATAGATATGAACAGACGAAGATAGATAGATAGATAGATAGATAGATAGATAGATAGATAGATACGAACAGACTCAGATAGATAGATAGATAGATAGATAGAAGTGACTGATATCTACAGACTGACATTGATAGATATGAGCAGATAGATATACATACATACATACATACATACATACATACATACATAGACAATCGATAATTGAACACCCGAAGCGTCAAAACTTTAAGTTATATAAAAGAAATCCATTGAAGAATAAATATGGTTAGTATATATTCTATTAATGGAATCACTGAAATAAGGTAGAAAGAAATCCAGAAACATATACGCTTTGGAGGATCTACATGTTATCATTAATCCCTCGGAATGAGGCCCGCCCTTAAAGGCCCCAGAAGCTTCTTTTTTTTTTTCAAAACTTTATTAAAAAAACAATTTTTTTAGAACGAGTTTAGTGGATTACCTATGTCTGCAGACAAAACGGCGAAGGAACACACGAAAACACTCACATATAAAAAAGGGGTAGAACTATCTTTGATGGCTACGGTTAATGGATAGATAGATAGATTGACATATAAATATGAGAAGACGGTTGAATAATAGATAGATAGATAGATAGATAGATAGATAGATAGATAGATAGATATGAGAAGACGGTTGATTAATAGATAGATAGATAGATAGATAGATAGATAGATAGATAGATAGATATGAGAAGACGGTTGATTAATAGATAGATAGATAGATAGATAGATATGTGAAGACGGTTGATTAATGGATAGATAGATAGATATATTGACAGATAGATATGAGAAGACGGTTGATTAATCGATAGATAGATAGATAGATAGATAGATAGATAGATAGATAGATAGATAGATAGATAGATAGATATGAGAAAACGGTTGATAGATAGATAGATAGATAGATAGATAGATAGATAGATAGATAGATAGATAGATAGATAGATAGATAGATAGATATGAGAAGACGGTTGATTAATAGATAGATAGATAGATAGATATGAGAAGACGGTTGATTAATGGATAGATAGATAGATATGAGAAGACGGTTGATTAATGGATAGATAGATAGATAGATAGATAGATAGATAGATAGATAGATTGACAGATAGATATGAGAAGACGGTTGATTAATAGATAGATAGATAGATAGATAGATAGACAGACAGATAAAAAAGAACAGACTTAGATAGATAGGAACATAGGAACAGCCTGTGACATATTTATTATTGTTTAATAAAGTGTTTAATTCCCTTTCAGCTAATAACTAGACTTGCTATTATCAAATAAAGAATATATAATATGTGAGTTGAACATCCTGTAACAAGATGCTGTTGGACGACATTTCATCGACGATGCGTATTATGTCATACTGTTGAGGGAAGACTTTTTTTTGAATGCTTAAAGAGTCATCTTATTACATAAAAGCCCATGTCACTTTTGTTTGTTTGTGGTTTCCTAAATATGCTTCTTTGGGTTTCATACGTTTTGATTATGACCTACAAACCTTGGTGTTTCAGGTGTTTTTAGAGCTCTGTTGTTGTTGAGTTTGTCGAAAGGATGATGTGTCAGTCTATTTCATTATTTCCTGGCTTGATGTTATTTGTTCTTGTGTGGTGCTTTTCAAGATGTGGATTCTGTGTGTTTTTCTTGCTTTTCCACTGACCCAATATTTGGCATGAAGACTCAGCAAATATCAACTTGTAGAATAAGCTATGCGACCACTAATCACTTATAGCATATATCAAAAGTTGTTGCGTACAATTTTGCTCGAAAGATGCTCAAATATGCATATGAGAGAGATGTTCTAACAGTAAAGGTTACATGTGAAGTAGACTTTCGTTTCCGCTTTATCCTATCATCAAGTATTCTGCAGGGCTCGGTACATATGAGCAATTGTTAGTAAGACCGACATCCGGCTTGCCAGACCTGCCAAAGCTTCGTTCCGCTTACGGCACTGATCTCCCCAATGATCACCAATCTAGAAACTAGCCAGGTTCGATATTGCTTAACTTCAGTGATCTTACATGAGGACCGGTGTATCAAACGTGATTTGACTGTAATGTCTGTGTCTCGGGTCGAGATTCCTAAATCCTGGTCCTTGAGCTGAGCACCTAGCATAGAGACATTGGATGCCATTTTCAAAGACATTTAAATGACTCGACAGTGGAATGAACAATGGTTTACCGAACTGGAAGCAAGCATTCTAACTCTGGAC
>OY735239.1:30937902-31012902 GCA_963457665.1 Thysanoteuthis rhombus
AATGTTATTTCAACGTATTTCATAATGATTTTGAGTAATTAGTTTCTAGTTTTATTTATATTTGTATTTGTATTCTTTGGGTGCATTTCAGGAGTATATATATATATATATATATATACATATATATATACATATATATATATATATATATATATATATATATATATATATATATATATATATATAATTTACAAGAATATCTATCAAGTGAATGTCAACATTTTGTGCCTAACGTACTCTTCAGTAACCGGCAATACAAGAAAAAACATATCGTCGAAGAGTGTGTGAGTCACAAAATATTGACATTCGCCGGATGAATATCCTTGTAAATTTTATATGTGTATTAACAACTCTGTTTTCTGCGATTATATATCATCGACAACTGAAAAATCTGTGCCTGTTTTGTATTTTGTATTCTTACAAATTCGTAATGACATTATGAACAATATGTATGTATATAAATATATATGTGTGTGTGTATGAGAAATGAACGTATTTGGTCGGACATAATGAATTATGGATTGCACTATATTATATAGAAACTTATTTGAAACGATCTCCCATCGTTACACGGTTAACATATCATTCAGTTTAGATGACGTAATCAGAATAAACAATAAATGAAAATGGGGCTACTGCAGAGATTGAACTTGCCACCGATAGAGTAGTCGCTTCAACGAAGCGATGCTCTTATCATTGAGCTAAACAGCAGCCGGTAATGCAAAGGTCAAATAACTGCTTTTAACCCAACTCATTCAGACACATACATGTACAGCCAGACAGAATCACTAGGAAACTGAAGAAATTTGACGACTTGGTTGAATTGAATTGGCAAACAGAGTTCAAACTCTGGATGAGACGGTTTGCTTTCGATTTGCACCAATAACGTAGGGAAATGCATGAAACCATTTCTCCCCGTCCAACTTGTGGATAAATAGCAGGGCAGACAAAGCTTCTTCAGCCTTGGTTAGCAACCAGTCTAATAGATGAACAACTCAAACTGGTAAAAATCGAACTCCTCGTCCGATCGTTATGAGAGGCTGGTAAAGGATGGAGAAGAAAATGTACTGCCGAAAAAGGGCAAAAAAGTTATTTTTCTCAAAATCAGAATATTTTTAGAAGGGTTCTAATTGAGTACTGATTCCTATTTTCAAGTCTGCAGACAAAACGGTGTAGACAGGAGCACTGAATCACATAAACAAGCCGATACAGATGAAAGTATGATACATATGAAAAAAAGAATAGAACCCTTCAAAACCTTTGGTGGCTACTTTTCCTCAACATACTTTCTTTTTGATTGTCGAGTGTGTAACAATGGGAAACCATCCCCTAAACATTTACATAGGATAGATGATCAAACCCCTTGGACTTTTGTCCAATGCTCTCCTATCCGACAAGGTCACCACCGGCCGTAATATGGGATCACTATACGGAGACGTTGAATGGATACACATGGGTTGAAGTAGGAAGGCAAATGGGAACGCTGATCCAGTGGTCAAATTATTTCATCGGGTAGTGTATAAGATGAAGAGGGAGGAAACCGGGTGGTTTTGTTCACCCATTTACCGTCTCCCTGCCATATCAAAAATCGTGATAAAGAAGCTATTCAGTAAGAGGTTTGTGCAGTCACGATCGACATGGAATGGAATGAGAAAGGCCTTTGTCCAGCATAGGTTTTGTCGTTGTTTATTGGGTCCGGCTTTTTGTTAATGGTGGTTGTGTATTTACGGCTAAATCCTGGGATTGGTGTAGAAGCCTAAGTAAAAAGCACGATTTTCAATGTAAGTCACCATAGCTTTTCTCTGTTTTAGTGAATGATGCAATCCTCTCAACTCTATTCGTAATACAGGTTTCGCCCGGTATCCGAAAGTTGAACGTTCCAAAAAAAAAGTAGAGGAAGGAGAAAATATGAACAGTCTGAAATAGATAGATAGATAGATAGATAGATAGATAGATAGATAGATAGATAGATAGATAGATAGATTGATTGATTGATTGATATGGCCACTTACAGATAGATAGATGGATGGATGGATGGATACTTAGATAGATATGAACAAATCGAAATAGACGGCTAGGTACATCGACCGATATATATGGCAAGTTTGAGTTAGATAGATTGATAGATAGATAGATAGATAGATAGATAGATAGATAGATAGATAGATATGGCCAGTTTGGGATAGATAGATAGATAGATAGATAGATAGATAGATAGATAGATAGATAGATAGATAGATAGATATGGCCAGTTTGGGATAGATAGATAGATAGATAGATAGATATGGCCAGTTTGGGATAGATTGATAGATAGATAGATAGATAGATAGATAGATACATACATACATACATACATACATACATACATATGAACAAATTGAGATAGATAGATAGATAGATAGATAGATAGATATGAACAAATTGAGATGGATAGATTCATAGATAGATAGATAGATATGAACAAATTGAGATAGATCGATAGATAGATAGATAGATATGAACAAATTGAGATAGATCGATAGATAGATAGATAGATAGATAGATAGATAGATAGATAGATAAACATAAAAAAATTGAGATAGATAGATAGATAGCAATTAAAAGACAATGAAAGAATAAAAGATGTTAGAATTTCTTAATCAATCGATAAAAAATGGAAGTTATGAAGAGTAGTGATCAATTGATACAAAACAAGCGAAACGAAATTCGAAAGAATTCGGTCAATTTTAGAAACCGTTAGAAACTGTCAACATAGGTCTTCCTAAGTTAGCTTGGCTCACTGACTGCCCATCTACGTATCACGCCTAAAGGCCCCATCAACGGCTCAGAGGGTTGAAAATTCAGACTTGTACTAATTGTATGGAGGAAAAAACTCCTTTCAATTTTTCACCCCCCCCCCTTTATTAAGTTTTTAGTTCATTTTGCAATGCAATTTCATACTAAACTGGTCCTTTGCTTTGTATCCGGTAGCATTCATGCTCATTTTTTGAAAATCCAGACTTTTTAGTTATCACTGCCTAACAAAAGGCGAAAGAAATAACCTATTCATTGATCACCATTTTTTCCGATTTTTTAATTGATTACTTTCACACAATATTCTGCCAAAAATATAATATAAATATTCCACAATATGGCATGCTGCCAAAAGACGTTGGTCACAGTTTCTATGGAGCGACTAAGCAGACCTGCTTTTTGTTTGTTTGTTTTTTGTTTTCCATGTTATTCGTAATCTACAACCAACGTTTGATTTCACTGAACTCGTACTGGTCTAGGTGATCGCTTGTCAGAAAATGAGAGATCTAAAACTGAAAGTGAAAGTTGAAATCAAAGCATAAATGGGTTTCGCTTTCACTTGGTGCTTTGTGATTGGCTGTCGTAAAAGGAGTGGCTTTGATCATCACATGTTCAGTCTGAATGGCCACGAAGTTTGATTGAAGGACCGAGCCAAAGGGGAATCAGATGCACGGACACACCCGTGCGTGTGCCCATAGAAGTTAATGTCGATATTAAGTTTGCATAAGATAAAATATAATGTCGTGTAATCATCAATATATATATATATATATATATATACATTTATTTGAAAATGTTACTTTCTTTTGAATTTGGTGGACAATTGACTTGCATGGCACACGGGTGGTTGGATGGATAAATACAAAAACAAATTTGAGTTCATGCAGTAGAATATCTGCATATATTGGAGAAATGTCAGTTTCTTTTGAATCTAGTCGACAATCGACTTGCGTGGTGTACGGGTGGTTGGATGGATAAATACAGAAAGGAATAAGTGAATTTGAGTTCCTGCAGTGGAGTCGCTGGTTATTGAGACTACAGGGCCTTATATATATTTGTGTGTGTGTGTGTGTGTGTGTGTGTGCGTGCGTGTGTGTGTGTGTGAGTGTGTGTGTATGAACACGTATATATATATACATATATATATATATATATATATATAACTAAGAGTTATTGTACGCTCCGTTTTATTGAATTATTGTTGTTTACCTTTAATGAATGTCAACATTTCGTGCTCAGCGCACTCATCCACAACAAGATAAAGTCTGTTTTTTTATTATTTCTTTTTGTAATTTTACAATATATCATTCATTCAAACATATATTCTTAAAAAATAACTGACAAACTCTTTCTACTTAACTTTTTTACGATAATGATTAATGACGGTCGAAAGATCTAGAACAACCAATTTTTTTTCAATTCGATCCCGTTAATAGAAATTTTGTACGTACACAGGAAAAAGTAAATAAAAACTTGAATAGAAAAAGTTTATAATTTATTTTAATGACGTATGTTTGTATAGGATGTGTTGGTTTTCTGTTGGTGTTACCTTCTCTTAGACGCGAAGCTTAGTTGGCTGTAGGGACCTGATATCCTTCGGAAAGCTAGCTTGGAAGTGAGTCAAACTGAGCTGATTGAAATCTCAGGTCTCCAAGGGACTACATTTTGGGCGATATATATTTCAATATTATAAGAAATTTCAACTTAGCAAAGGTTCTCACGGTATATTCTACGGAACATTGTCTCTCGGTTCTGACCTCCACCGCAGACGTGGGTCAATATTGCAACAACCTATATTGTTTGTAACAACGAAGCTATTTCTAGGAAGTTGATAGTCTTCCTCAATTTTATTTGTCATGTCATAGTATGTTTGTTCCGTGTCGATACAAGTGCCTAGCAATATTTCTCGCTTTTTTTCACTCTCAGGCTGTCAGTTAGCCAATTATCAACAAGCAAATACAGATTAAACAAGAACCATAAGTTCAACTATGCGCCCACCATCCTTGGTAGTAGTAACAGAAAAAAGACGAGGAAGAAGAGCAAGCAGTCTTCCCTTGAATCAATTGATTTTCATACTTAGAAAGTTCGCGATGTGGAAATATTCCTAGACTAATGTTTTTATTTTACAATCGTAAATGGCCATTTTTGTCGATTTCTTTTGCAATGGAAACATTCTGCGAGTATGATTTTCATTAAAAATCATGAACGGAAATTTTTGGCGTTTATTTAGTGGACCTCAGACATTGCATCCTGACATCTTTTGCAACTGGTAAAACAAATCGATTGTAGATCTTGTTTTAATAACTTCACATCCTTTAATGATATCACTGCTCTTCTTTCCCGTTTCTGTTGTTTAACATAACTGGAGCCAATCCAGCGGCCGACCGGCTAAACAAGTGTCTTACTGAGATGTGTGGACACTTTTGAAAACTAAGCTTCAACATTTGGATTGAAAAAGACGGGGGTACTCGTCATATAGCAGAAATTATTTTCTATCAGTAGCTTGATAGACAGATAGAGAATACCTTGCATCGTCCGTACTCATCATCATCATCATCATCATTCTTTTAACGTCCATCGTGACCAACATCTTTTGGAATAAGGTCGTGTCAGGGACGATCAATCAAAAGATTGGGGAAAAGAGTGATCAACCTTTCATGGCCGTGATCACAAAAAAACAAACGTGGATGCTACTGGACACAAATCAATGGATTAATTTAGCATAAACTTGCATTGCAGATTGAACCCCTCACCAAAACGTATTGGGGGTTTAAAAAGCAAAATAAAATAGTAAATGTTGAAATTATCAGCCCTCTAGCTCCATTGCTGTGTACGCACGATGAATGCATACATCAGACAGCCAGGGCAGTGATCCCTCAAAAAGTCCAAATTCTAAAACAAAGAAACGTGAAATCCCGTCGACAAAAACTAATTTAGGAAAAACGTACATTGTAATTGCACCCTAATCAGAAACCTATTTTTGAAAACCGTTCTTGTAGTTCTAATAAGGAGTAAATGTTCGGTTTCCCAGCCTTCTAGATTCATTAATGCGCCCTGCATGCATGATATACACATAGCCAGCCAGACCAGGAAATAAAATACTGTAAAATAAAAAAAATCGTAAAACGTGCGTTAACCATATAGATGTCGGACACAAAACAATGCGACACAAAAGATTTGCAACATGTCAACTCGTTCTTGTAACGCCCAGACGTCTATCACCTGAAAAAAAATTCAAAATAGCTAAATAAACGGGTCGCTATTTTGTAGTGATCATAGAGCTCTCAAGTGATTACTGCTCCAGCTTTATTTCCCAAGATACCCCTTATTCTTGCTTACTATTGGATAGCATGACTCAAGAGTTAAGCCCCGACCTTGTGTCATATTTTGCTGTGGTGGGACAGTAAATAATTAGCATAAATAGCATGACTAAAGAGGGCATCGCTAAAACAGACATAACAACGCCTTTTGGACTATTTAAATTCGTAAAAAGAACTTTCAGTCTCAGATTTTCCAACGCTTCTTCCACGAAGCAATGCCATCAATCATATGTACCAAAACAGCGGTAACACCAGAACCCTCAACAATTTATTGCAACAGTCCCAGCTTCACCTTCTGTGATGAAGGTAACCAAGATGAAGACCGTGATATTTTTATTACTGGAGCTATATTGGAGGACCCTAATTCTTTTTTATATCATAAAGGAATGCCCGTCTAAAGGGTGCATGTAGTTTCATGAAAATCTTATTCTTAATCTATATATGGTGTCGTTAATAGCAACAAAATAGAAACATCGTCTTTAATTGTAATAACAATCAAAACAGAAATTTAACTACAATTTAACTTAATCTCTACAGAAAAATTTGGCAGAAAAAATCTGAGACATAAAAATGTCACTTCTTGTGCATCACGTCATAAAAACGTCACAAAATATGTGTTGGCTAAAACCGGTTAAACGTTTCAATTTCCTGCTAACTTTAGAGCTAAAATGTTATATATACTAATTTAAGTTCCAATTATAAAATGAAATAACCATACACTGAGACTCCAGAACAAATTATTGATGAAAATTGGCAACTTACATCAATTAATGTTTTTTTGTTTTTGTTTTTTGATGAACAGATTTCGGAGTGAATCATTCTCTTCTTCCTCTTCTTGTGAAAAAGATGGACCAATGGATAAGCTATATCTGATGTATTTTGTTGGGTAGCGAAAAGTTCAAACTTTAAAAAAAAAAAAGCTTTAAAACTACCTGACGCAAATCAAGGGACCAATACATCATTAACTTGCATTGCAAATTCAGTCCTCCACCAAAAATCTATTTTCAGAAGGAATTTTTGAGAATAATTAAAAAAGACTTAGCATTATACGGAGAAAGTGTTTTCAAACTGCTACCTCCATTGGATGCGTGGCACATATATAAGTACACAACCAGATAACCAGCTGAATCAACTTCACACACACACACACACACATACACATGTGTATACACACATGAATGTGTACATAATAATCACACACACACATATTTATATGATTGTAATGGTTTTGTAATGAGTGGATTATAAAAAATTGTTTAAAATGATGATTGATTTTAAAGATCTTGATAATGACTGGCAGAACAGCCGAAAGCGCTCGATCTGATAAAACCTTTGGTCAAATTTGAACCAGACAACTCTCTTGGAAAACTAAAACTATATATATATATATATATATATATATATATATATATATATATATATATATATATATATATATACACATAATTATTATAGATTTGTAATGAGTGGATTATAAAAATTGTTTAAAATAATGATTAATTTCAAAGATTTTGATAATGACTGGCAGAGCAGCCGAAAGCACTCGATCGGATAAAACCTTAGGTCAAATTTTTATATATCTCTGAGATGAGAAAAATGAAACTACTGTCCGTCATGTTCAATGTGACTTGAGTGTATGTAAGTGCATGTGCGTTTGTATGTGGGTAACATAAGTAAGGAATAAATAAGTAAATAGTACAAATAACACGGTGTCCGCCAGACAAACAACACCGACTCTCCCAATAGTGATTTTCTGTTCAGCCATAAAATAGGAATTACTCCACCAAGACAATTGGGCCATGAAAACATCAAAGTGGAACTTTACAAGACAAAATTATATATATATATATATATATATATATATATATATATATATATATATATATATATATATATATATATATATATATATTCTTATTTGAGTACAACTTTTTAGAAAAAAAGTCCGAAGGTGGTAGGTTTTAAAGTTCTAAAACTTTCGACTATTGTTGGTCATCACCTACAAAATGTAATTTGTTTAATTCAAAGTGCAATTAATTTCATTATATATATATATATATATATATATATATATATATGTATATATATATATATATGTATATATATATATATATATATATAGAGAGAGAGAGAGAGAGAGAGAGCTCCTCTACCTCTTGAATAGAGCATTATGGTAGGTGATGAATTATGACATATGCGTAAAAGACATATCGCTTCATTTGGCCATACTGTCCGTTCATTTTATCGTAGAAGAGGGTTAGAATACTGCATTCCTAGTTTGTAGTGATAGTTTTCAATCCCGCCTGGCGGCACTGGAGAGGATATTGAGTCAATAACCACATTAAAGCGTAGCAATACGACGGAACAGCTGTCTGTGAATAACTATATATATATATATATATATATATATATATATATATATATATATATATATATATATATATATATATATATATATATATATATATCTTGTTGATTCAAGTTTCTGGAGTTTCTGGAGTTGAAAGAGTGTATTTTCCAAACTGGTGCTAACACAGCAGTGTGACTTCAAAACTAGACTAGTGATGGTCAAAAGTGCTCGGAAAATCAAAACAGATAAATTCAAAATGAATTTCAAAGAAATAATACACTATTTCGAACCAACTATAAAGCAGACCATTCGAAAACTGGAAAAGAAAATTGAACTGACAAGAAATGTCGATAATGTTCAATGAAACTTGCACAGAAGAAAGATTGTCCCATATCCTTTAATTGTTTATCCGATTTATGCTATCTTGGCAAAATGATTCATTCACTGTATAATAATGGGATATCATTGCAAACAGAGTTTCAGAATAATATAGCGCAATTATAGTTATGTATCTATCCATTTATCTATTCATCCCAATTTTGCACAGTCCCAACTGTTCATAGTAAAAACTTGAAATTTTGCATATATCTCCCTCAATGAGTTGTGGAAACATTTCTTCTTGGTGTTTGTTAGCTTTTTAAAATCCCCCCTCTCATTGTTTTGTTTAGAAGATCCAATTAATCTTAAAAAGAAGGGTGTATAACCAATGCATCCTCCCAGTAGTCTCCTAACCAAGAAACAGATCCCCAAATTGAGAACCATGCAACGTACACATGAAAGAATTATGCTGGGCTTCACATCGAGAGAACACATGACAGCACAGTACATCTAGGAAAAGACAAGAGTCAGGGACATCATAGAATCCTTTAAAAAGCTCAAATGGCAGTGGGCTGGCCAAGTTGCAAGAATGGCGGACAACCGATGGACATTGAGACTCACGACATTGATCCCCTCCCTCCAAGATCACATGCAGAACCGAGACCAGCTGAATATTAGATGGAGAGACGAGCTAGGGAAATTCAGAAAGTACTGGCTCCACAACGCCCATGATAGAGAAGAGTGGCAAATCCTGGGGAAGGTCTGTGTCCAACAACGGACGCGGAAAGACTGATGATTATGATGACTCCTTCGAATCATATCAAAATAATTCAATTTCTCGAAAAACCTCGAGGATTTAAAGCAATAAACGGAGACATAACAACGGAAAAAGACAGAATAGTTGAACGCGCCAAGAATTTTACCAAGGAGTAAATGTTCGGTTTCCCAGCCTTCAAGATTCATTAATGCACCCTACATGCACCCTACTTTTCAAAACACGGAATATATAACAAAGACCAGAATACACAAGATGCCGAAAATCAGTTTGAGGACTATCAAACAAACAAAAAAAGGAAAAGCCCCTGGACCAGATAACATCACCATCGATCTACTCAAAAAAGCTGGTAAGAGAGTCAACAGAGAGCTTGCCATTCTACTGTGATCACTGCTCAATTATCGAGGTAAAAAGTAACATATATGCCTGGCGGTGATTCATAATTCTTCTTGGAATGCTAGTTTTACATTGATGCACATATAAGGGATTTAGTTGGAAATACTTACACATTTCCGGCGCGGAGGTCTATATCTACAGAAGCATTTCAACCCTGATCCACCCCCTTTGGTCCCTATTTTATATATATATATATATATATATATATATATATATATATATATACTTTCTGTTCGTCTTCTTCTTTAGAAAATTTCGAATCTTACTCGCCCATGCAGCCCCGTGCCCCAGCGCTCCCCTCACGTTTATTCTCTCTGTTTTCCCCTTTTGTGTAGTAATCTAGAGTTAGTGTCGAAAATGTCGCACCTACTCGTTCGTCCGGGGAGGACATCACCTAAGAAGATAGCGTCTCGACTACGAATCGTAAACATTTTCACGAGCCTTCAAAAGGCCTCTACACAACAAAGATAAGTGTGTCAGCTGTGTCAGTAAATAAGTAGGGAAATCATACGACTCTGATCAGTCATCCAAGGTTCACAGTTCTGAAGATCTTCGAGTGTTCAGCTGGACACTTTCATGGTTTTCATTTTTCTTATATATACATATATATGTGTGTGTGTCCGTGTGTGTTATCTATATGAAGAGATAGATAGATAGATGGAGATATAGATATATAGAGAGAGAGAGAGTGAGAGAGATTGATATATATATATATATATATATATATATATATATATATATATATATATATATATATATATATATATATATATATATATATAATGTGAACTGTAAAGAGTGAGACAGACTCGGGAGTAAAGTGTTCAGAGGTAAGGTTTATTAATCCTCCAATATTAATGGTCCAGACATGTTCCGGGATTTTTCCCATCTTTAGTGGTGTGTGCTGTATGATTATGTGTTTTTAGGGTTTAAAGTTCCCATGTGGAACCAGAGTCCACTATCAGGAGTTATGCCTTGTAGGTAAAATTTGTTTAAAAGGGCTACTGGAGGCCTCCTGCTGAGTGAGAGAAAGTCAAGCTAGTTATCAAGTCTTTGGTTAAGCAGCAGCAGCTGGTCTTTGAGAGGGCATATATATATATATATATATATATATATATATATATATATATACTCGTTTGAAAAGATTATAATGTGGTGACAATGGACAAACTCCACCCGTTTAATTTTTTGGTTAGTTTTTTCTAGTTAGCGTAGAAACCTCTTATTCATTTAATCGGAGATTTCTTTTAAAATCGTTCCAAAGTTGGTACTCCTAGATGATGGTCAAAAGAACGAGAACAACAAATTTGGAATGTTTTACAAAAACTTCGATGACATCAATAAAGGCTTTGTACAAAAACAAGAAAAATTAGCAAAAGAAATAAATTGAGTTTGTCTGTTATTTTTAACAGTGTATTTTAAATATATAGCCATTTAAACTTTCATTTAAAAACGCTGAAAATGGAATTTTATTAGTCAGCTTCTATATAGTCTCAAAGTGTCTACGGCTATGTCCCATGTAAGTCACCCTTAATTTCATCATCGTTATTTCAGCGTGTTAGTTGTGACTATTTAGTGTAGATTGTGTCATCTACAGACAGTTGTTTCGTTGTATTACAACACTTTAGTGTGGCTATAGACCCGGTATCCTTTCCAATACCGCTAGGTAGGGTCGAAACTTTCCCTCTGGACCCAGAAGCAGATACTCCACACACACATGCACACACTCACACACACATACACACACACACACACATATATATATATATATATATATATATATATATATATATATATATATATATATCGTTTTAATTATCAAAATGTGCTCTTTTCACTAATGTTCACCGTTCATTTCCAGAGTGATCTGTTGATATTGTACGAGTATTTATTAGGTCCCAATGCGTCTTGAGCAAGTATCCATTGGACAAAAATCCCCACTGGACAAAAATTTGGTTTGTTTTTTTTTTTTCTTTTTCATGAATTTGAATAAATAGGGATTATATCGTGATCTTATTTTTCTATTTTGTACCATACCATATCACAGAAACAATAGAATTGGAAATAATTTAATTTTTTGATATTGAAAAAATAAAATAAGTCGAAAAGACATCATTATTTTCTTCCGTTCCTTTTAAACTTCAAAGATTTTTTGTGGGATTTTAACCTTTAATTGGATTTTTCAAACACTGACACGACAATATTATCTCAGTTTTCATTTATAGTATTTTATTATAAACTGAAGCTTTTAATCATTATTTTGAAATACGAACATAATAGCGAGATTCATTGGATTTGTTGGGGGTTTTGTCATGGACTCGAAATAACCATCTCTGATTCTACAGGGCAGCGTTAGTTTCAAAAGTTTCGCAGCGAAGATTGGAGTCTGGAAGATCAAGAAGGCAGAGGGCGTCTATATGCAATTAAAACTGAACAACTGAAGATGTTGTTCGAACAAAGTATACGCCAAATCGTCGGGAAAATATCTGAGATACTGCGTGTTGATAAAGCAATGACATATGACCATATAGGAAAAATCAGAGAACATCGATAAATGGCTTCCTGAATGATAACCAAAGATTCATTGCGAATCGGCCGTTATTTTCCAACGGCCTAAAATAAATAAAGAGAAAGATATCTGTCCATCGCACAAATAGATCACCGAATCCCACACGTGTATAATAATTATTATTATATATCAATGGTTATTCTTTTGTGGGACTCTGTATGATGAAGTCATCAAAAATACGCATATTAAATAGAAAAAATAAACATTAAATAAACAGTAATAATTTTAGATATCTAAAAGATATCTAAAGATATATCTTTAAAAAATATATCTTTTATTTGAGATTTGCTTTTAAAATAGATTTTTATCTAAAAGTATCTTCAAAAAGGGTTCATTCATCTAAAGTTCTCTGAGAGGAAATACCAACACAAGATTTGGGCATTTCGATCCAAAATGATCATAGTGACCCCCAAAAGCCCATTTTTTTTAAAGCAATTTTAGATGGTGCTGAGTGGTGTTTTAATTTCCAAATAAGTGACTAGGAGCGCCCGGACACACACACTCACTCAGACGATCAATGAGATAATAATCTGTAGTATGAGAATCAATGGACCCAAAGAAAGTCTACTTGTTTTTATTTCCCCTCCTCCTTCTGCAACTACTACTGCAGACGGTGGGCGCATCTTTGAACCCATGGTTCTTGTTATCAAATATTTACTAGCTTTTTTCATGCTCGTTTATCGTTCAAAACATCCTAATTGCACCCGGTGGGGATCAAACTAAAGAGCAAATGATTGCAAGATTAAGTTGCATATAATCGCTCTAGGCAGATGCCTAATATTCATTGACTCAAGGCTTCTCAAAGTAGTGGTCGGGACCTATCTGGGGGTCACGTAACAATTATTGGATATCGCAGAAATA
The DNA here is from genome assembly GCA_963457665.1 of Thysanoteuthis rhombus. Lineage (NCBI taxonomy): Eukaryota > Metazoa > Mollusca > Cephalopoda > Oegopsida > Thysanoteuthidae > Thysanoteuthis > Thysanoteuthis major. The sequence goes on from OY735239.1 coordinate 30,951,285, forward strand.
ATTGAAAAAAAAATTTTTAAGGAAAATTACGAAGCTAAATGCGGGCCCAAAGCTATTCACTAAATTTTATAAAACAACTTTATTTTTCCTTTTCGTTTCGTTTGAATACATTTTTAAAAAGTTATTTTCTTTTGTAATAAACACAAAACTTTATAGACAACTGATTCTTGCGGAAAAATTCACGGATATATTTACATTTCTACTACAACTGAACAATCAATATTATTTTTTTGACGGCTATCAAGTTGTCCCGTTCACGACGGGAAAACTAATAACAACTTCAAAATGTAAACAAGCCCGTTTTATTAATGAAAATAGGCTCTATCTGCTTCAATAACTTCTTTCCATTGCACGTCAAGCGTGAAAATTTCTTCTTTTTTATATACAGAAATTAGTGTCTTTTGAAGCTAAAAATTGTCCAAATGCTGTCATTTGCTAACAAACTGATGACATGCATTTACAATTAGTCAGAGGATATCTAGTATTGGTAAATAGATATATATTATGACTTATTCCAGCCCCTTAGGGCTTTTTTCTTCCCAGTAAAAAGGTACACATTAATGTCAGTATTTTGATTAACTACGACATCTGACTCGATCGTAGAAAATAAAAAAATGTCCCCCCGCTACGATTGGATCGGCGACACGGTCAAAGACATTTTTTAAGGCTGTAGAAACACTCATGTCTCCATGTAATCGCCGATATATTTCTCACCGACTGGACACAAAGAATCGGCGATCTGATCAAATCCAGTAAGAGACCAATCGTGAGTGCAAACTAAGCTTAGCTTTAGACAAAGAACTTGCCCTCGGCAGGGACCCGGCTGTACTTTCTATCCCTACCCCATCCACACAAATGGGAACGAGTGGCGGGGGTAAAAATGTGCCACCCGTATGGACTCAATAATGTGAACACGAATGTATGACAATAAGTATTAGACAGAGAGGGGAAATCTGTGTGCAAGAGAGAGAGAGAGAGAGAGAGAGAATGGGTGTACGTGGGTAGAATTTTGTAAGGGGGTCACACGCAAGTCCATCTAGTGCCTTGATCTTGATTTGGTTAAAGGTCGAGTAATCGAATGTCACAAACAATGTCAACAAAATGCTAGACATTACTCTTATATTCAACTATGGATTGTTTTTTTTTTCCTCTTGTAGGGGGTGAGCGCAGGGTGCTTTGGCAAGGTGGGGAATGGCGAGGGTTATCTTGATGGCAGCTACAGTCAGCTCAACAATATCGGCAGCGTCATTCCGGGTGCACTAAGCTCAAACCTCTTGGCCAAACGTTATCTTTCAGAAGAACAGAAAGAATTTAATGTTTATCTCTAATTAGGCCAATAAACAAAACAAACAATAAAATAAACAGGTCGGGTTAGTTGCTCAATAGAAACCGTCTCATGAGCAGCATGTTGTGTTCGGGCTGATCAGTTATAAAATCTGGGGAAAAGGGGTGATCAAGGAAAAAACTTCTCTTGTTTTTTGTTGGGCAGTGATCACAGACTGAGGGACCAATTTAGCATCAACGCGAGTTGCAAATTAAAACTTCAACTGAAAACCAATTGGAGTGATTTTCAAAAAACAAAAAAATACTTTTTCTGCAGACATCATCATCAGTCTTTTAACGTCCGTTGTTGGACATTGGCCCTCCCCAGGATTCTCCGCACTTCTCTATCATGGGCGTCGCAGAGCTAGTATTTCCTGAATTTGTCTAGTTCATCTCTCCATTTTCTGTTCTGCCAACCTCGTTGCGCATGCGATTCTGGGGATCCATGTTGTGAATTTTGATGTCCATCGGTTGACTGCCATTCTTGCAACATGGCCTGCCCATTGCCATTTGAGGTTTTTTGTAGTTTCGATGATGTCCCGGACTCCTGTTTTCTTCCTTATATACTGTGCTGTCTTGTGATCTCTCCATGTGAGGTTGGGCATGATTCTCTCATGTGCACGTTGCATGCTTAAGCAAATGTTTAAGTTTTTAGTCCTCTGGCTCGATGGTGTGGCTTGTACACGTTATACATACATATATACGTACATTTCACATACCTACGTGCATACAAATGTGGATGATTAGCCAACCAGCCAGCCACCAAGAACAACTAAAAAACTGAATTTACAAAACAAAATCACTTCCCCATAAATATCATTCCAAGACTACGTGTCTCATTTCATTTATTAGTAGTTCCTGTAAATGGGGTTTGCAACAAAACACGTCCGCCTGAATTGAGCTTCAGAGGTAAGAGAGAATTTTCATCAGTTTTTGCGTACGTCAAAGTGTCACTATTATTCGTGTATGACGCAACTGCTTTTTGGTATGGTCATTGATATCCGTCATTGTTGTTACATACGAAAATGAAGTCAAAACTTGATGGTATGAGTTTAACAAAAATTCAATTGTAGAAATGTGACAATAAACCTATGTTGACGGTTTTGGTGACATTTTTCTACCATTTGATAATAGCCAGCCAGCCAGCCAGACCCACTTGAAAACTGAAGAACCTTTTGTTGACAGTCTTGGTTGACGGCTTCTAAGTAAACACAAACAAAAACATCCAAAATAAGACCAAAACAATCGAGGGTAGAGAAGAGGTTGAGGTATACATCTACTCAAGTCAGAAGATTAGAGAAAGGCCATTAAAACAGGATAAAACGACGAGTAACGATTGGTCGGGACGTATTTTGTAAATATAGAAACATTGAAAAGTACCTTGACCGAAGATTGATAGATATGAACAGCTTAATATATATATATATATATATATATATATATATATATATATATATATATATATGTGTGTGTGTGTGTGTGTGTGTGTGTGTGTGTGTGTGTGTGTGTGTGTGTGAACAGATTGAGATTTATATAGATAGATATGAACAGTTTTATTGATAGATAGATAGATAGATAGATAGATAGATGTGAACATATATATATATATATATATATATATAGTGAGAGATGAACACACACATATATATATATATATATATATAGAGAGAGAGAGAGAGAGAGAGGTTGAGATAGAACGGTAGATATGAATGAATACATACACAAGAGATTAAGATAGATGGATATAGAGAGAGACCAACAGATTGAGATAGATATATAAGGAGAAAGTGATCAACAGATTGATTGATTGATATATATATGTATACATATATATATATATATATATATATATATATATATATATATATATATATATATATATATATATATATATATATATATATATACATATATATATATATATATATAGTGAGAGAGAGAGAGGGGGTAAGGAGGCGGGGAGAAAGAGAGATCGAGAGAGAGAGAGGTGGATAGATAGATATGAATAGAGATAGAACAAGATCAACTTGGATCAGAGAACAAACCTGAGTAAAGGATATGATAGGAATGATTAAGAGACAAAAATGGCGATGGTCAGGCCATATAAAAAGAAGGGTGGATAATAGTTGGGGTAAAAGCTTAATAGAAAGGTCACTTAGAGATAGCGAACGCTGTAGGACCAAGAATTAGAAAGAGATATGAGATATTGAGTTTTGCTGGTGAGACATGCCTGGGGTTAAACAGTCACGGTCGACATTGAAGAAGCTGGGACGGGCTACCGTTTAGCAGTAATGGATGATGATGATGATGATGATGATGATGATGATGATGATGATGATGTCCATAAACAAATAATCGAGTTATATACAAATATCATGGTTCTTACTGTTTAATATTAAATAGACTTGTTACTCCCCATGAAAAAATCACGAATATACAGTTACCTCTCATTGTGAAGGACTGTGATAAGGAAATTTTTCTTAACGAAAGGTCGCAATTGCCTAAGGATTCTGTCACCGAAATATTTCCAGTTTACGAGAGAGAGTTACGAAATTTGATAGAATTATCCAGAGTCATCTACATTTCATTTATAATTATCTAGATTTGCTGTGATAAGAAAATATTACAAGTTTGACCCCTTCTTACTCACATCCAGGACAAAGCCCCTTTTTCTCTCTCTCTCTCTCCCAAACAACCAACAACCAAAAAATAGTTATATACCCTTTTCTCCAGTTTAATACGACACCCAAACAATGTAAAATGCTACAATTCACTACAGCTTTCATTATTGTTAAGTGCTTTTGAAAAAATCAAAAATCAAAAATAATTTCTCCTTTCTTATAAAACTACCTAACTTTTTTCTCCCTCTCCCTTCGCGCACCCATTAAACTTTCTTTCTACTCTCTTATCAAACTACCCCCCATTCCCCTTTTTCGTTCACTTTATAAAACCACCTAACTTTCTTTTCTTTCCAATCACATCCTACCCTCTTATTGAGCTACTTAAATTTCTTTTCTTCCCTCTCCCTTCCTATTCATTTATTGGATATCTAACCCCCTTTGATCTCCCTTCCTATACTCTTATTAACCTACCAAACTTTATACTCTCCATTTCTTCCTTCCTACCCTCTTATTACACTACCTAACTCTCTTTTGTCTCCTCCCCCTTCGTACACTTTTAATACCCAACCTAAGTTTATTTTTTCTCCTCCTTCTTATTCAACTACCGAACTCCGCTCTCCCTTCCTACCCTCTTATAAAACTACTTTTTCACATAGCATCAGCAGCATCCATCAGTTGACCCTGTTGCTGTACGCTCATGACAAGTCATTGACCAGTAATTATAATACAATAAGCCCGCATTGTAATGGCACACGGTCTAAAGAATTACACGCACATTCTAGGATCAAGTTTGTTTATATATTTTAGCAACATTATGGTCGAAGAGCATTCCGTTTCCTGAGCGGATTAAAAAGTAAACTAGTAAGGTTATTCACGCAATAGAAACCGCCAGGAAACCAAGATCTTTTAATAGCATCAAGGACCCCTTCTAAAAAAGAAATATTCTGGTGGACTCTAATTTTATGATACACGTAAGTTTACAATAACCATGTTATTCGATGGCTAGTCGATGGATAATGATGTATCACCTGATGAGTGTGGACAACTGGTAGATGACTAGATAGATAGATCGACAGATAGATAGATCGACAAATAGATAGATAGATAGATAGATAGATTGAGATAAATAGATGAGGCATTCCCTTTTGGGGTGAGATAGATAGATAGATAGATAGATAGATAGATAGATAGATAGATATAAACAGAATGAGATAGATGTATGAAGGGGAGATAGATAGATAGATAGATAGATAGATAGATAGATAGATAGATAGATAGATAGATAGATAGATAGATTGATGGGACCTTTCACTGGTGGCGGATATGGGCTCTTCTACAGATGAATAGATAAAGTGGCTGGTTTAGGCCTTTTCCCTGTTGGATCAGAGATAGATCCCCCTGAATGGACCAGCTCGTAATCCAGACCTTCTGATGACACGTAATAACCTGAACGAGTTTGAACCATAGACGGTAAGATTTCTATTATTTGTCCTCTTTTTTTACTGCTCGGACGTTGTGTCTGCCTTTATTGCTTCTGCAAGGAAGACTTGGACTGCAACTGTTTTTGAATCTTTGTTCAACCGACCAAGCGAGAAAAAGTAATGATGAAGCAGATATGAGCTTTATTTTACGGCTTGTCATGGCAATGCTGTCAATGAAGGGTTTTACCTTTGCGTCTTCGTACATTATATATATATATATGTATATGTGTATATGTGTGTCCGTCTGTTCGTCTGTGTCTATGTGCATGTATAAGGTTGTTTCGCCTTTGCGTCTTCTTACATTGTATATATATATATATATATGTGTGTGTGTGTGTGTGTGTGTGTGTGTGTGTGTGTCTGACCGTTCGTCTGCGTCTATGTGTATATATAAGATTGTTTCGCCTTTGCGTCTTCATACATTGTATACATATATATATGTGTGTGTGTGTGTGTGTGTGTTTGCATGTGTGTATGAGTCTATCCTTTCGTCTATTTGTCTGTGTGTGTATATAAGCTTGTTTTGCCTTTTTGTCTTCATACAAACTATGTATATATGTGCGTGTATGTCTGTCTGTCCGTCTGTATGTCTGTGTGTATATGTATGATTGTTTTGCCTTCGGGTCTCCATACATTCTCTGTCTATGTATCTATATTTTGTGTTTGTGTGTGCGCCTCTGTGCCTCTGTGCCTCTGTATGTTCATCTATGTGTATATAAGATTGTTTCGCCTTTGGGTCTTCATACATTCTATTTATATGTGTGTGAGTGTGAGTGTGTGTATCTGTCTGTTCGTATGTGTGTTTGCGTATATATATAAGATTGTTTTGCCTTTATGCCTTCACATATAAGTGTTTCTGATTATCTGTCTGTTTGCCTGCATGTCTCTGCGTAAATATAAGATAGCTTTGCCTTCATGGCTCCATACATATGTGTGTGTGCGTCTGTTTGTTTATCTGTTTGTCTCTGTGTATATATGAGTGTTTTGCCTTTACGTCTTTATATATATGTGTGTGTGCGTGCTTGTGTCTGTCTGTTAGTCTGTGTATCTGTGTGTATATATAAGATCGTTTTACTTTCATGCCTTCATATATGTGTGTGTGTGCGTTTGTGTGTGTATGGGTCTGTCCGACTGTGTGTTTATATAAGATTGATTTTCCTTCATGCCTCCATATATATGTGAGTGTGTGTCTGTCTGTTCGTCCGTGTGTCTGTGTGTATATATAGTATATATAAGATCGTTTTGTCCTTGTGCCTTCATATATATATGTGTGTGTGTGTGTGTGTTTGTATACATACGTGCGTATCTATCTGTTCGATTGTGTGTATATATAAAATTGTTTTGCCTTTATGCCTTCATATGTGTCTGTGTGTGTGTGTTTGTACCTATCTGTCTGTCTGTGCATACATATATATATATAAGATTGTTTTGCCTCTGTGCTTTCATATGTATGTCTGTCTGTTTGTTTGTCTGTCTGTTTGTCTGTTTGTCGGTATGTCTGTGACTTAACTAGCGGAAGAACGTGACAATTTAAAATGGAGGAAGAATTGAGTAACCCTCGGTTCGCATGGGAAGTAATCTGACCTGGGACCATTGGGGTCATAGGGGAGAGAATACAACCCGGAATTATTTGGTGAGGAATGTAATCCGAGATCATGGGAGAGGATTGGTCCTGGGACTCTGAGAACTACTGTTCAAACTGCCTCAAATGAGGTAGCCTTCTTGATATTCACTCTTTTGAATTGTTACCATCATAAATTTACTCTCAGACTGAAGTCAAGACTTCGAGCCAGCTATGGGATAATATCAATCGTGTTATCTTCTAACCAATTCGATGCCCATATTACTATATCTAACCATATAATGAGCTTATATGTAGATTTTTAGGTTTATTTGTTTGTCGCTGACGCATCTCATTGGTTAATTTACCTTCCTTTTATGACATAACAATTACGTCATAGATTATGTCACAGAAACCTTTAAGACTTAGAACGTCTAATCACACATTAAAATAGCTTGGGTTGAGTTGAGGCTTTGAAAAAAAACTAATTTGGTTACTCGAATTCTTAAAACAGAAGTTCCCCAAAAGCTTTAGGTTCCTTAGTGTCGATCCATATATAATAAATTAGCCCGTCATTTTGGACGGATATATTCTATTATATAAAGTAGATGTTTTTAAAGATGCAATTATGTTGAATTTGAATTATTTTCAGTTGAAATTATTACTCATCAGCACTTTGTATCTTCCCAATCTGGTATATACTGTAGCGTTTGTTTTGTAGAAAGGCAAAAATTCACTAGATGGGCAATAATACTTACCTGGCATCTTTTTCTGGACCTATCTTCGGGATCAAAGTGTAGTATCTGTTCCACGGCATAGACCGAGGAGTCGGTACTGACACTTGCCCGTTGAATGGGCCGGAGATTGTGTGGAAGGTATCAAAGACCGAGTGCACCGGTGCAGACGTTGGCCAATGAGGTTACACTGAGGCTGCGTTTGCTAAGCGCATCGGGAGGCCTTTGGACTCGTCCTTAGGCTCTCCCATTATTACTCGGCTCGGCTTTCGCAGGTGACGTTGTCTTTTCAACGGTAACTGCGTCGGCTGGAGCCATTTTGGGGGGGTAAGGTACTATTTCTTCCCACGTTAAGCCCGACCTTGTGTAACATATTGCTGTGGTGGGACAGTGATTAAATAGAACTAGATGGGCAATAATCATAAGGAACTTTGAATTATGAAGCTGTCTGAAATAATTGGTTTGGAATTGTGACTTATTTGGTAAAACACTATTTTGACCAACATCTCATAACAGATCTATTAGAAACCGTCAACGAAAATTGTCACCAAAATTGTCATCATAGGTTTCTTCAGTTTTCAAGTTGATCAAGCTGACTGACTATGTATATATGTAGCGTTCGCACAGGCTGCATCGGTAGAGAGCTAGAGGGCAAATATCTATACATTTACTCCCTGAGAGCAGATTTGGTTCCCTATGACTTCTGGCTTTTCCATAGATTTCAGACTGTGGACAAGATTAAGGAGGACACTGCGAGGCAGTTGACGGCAATCCCAAAAAAGAACTTCAAAGAATTTTTGAAAAGTGAAGAAGGGTGCTAGCATAAGTGTGTGAGATTCCAAGGTCCCAAATTCTCGGCAGAGTTCAATTCTTCTTTGCTCCTATCATATATATATATATATATATATATATATATTATTGTTGTATCATCCACAGACAGCTGTTTCGTTATATTACAACTTTTCAGAGTGGCCATAGACTTTCCATTATCCCTTCCAGTACCACGATTCAGGATTGAAACCTTCGCTTCCGACCCGGATGCCGATATCCTACCTCTGGGCTCGCTGGACGGTCATAAGGCTAAATTTAAGCGATATATTTAATTACACATAAATTCCCCATCCACCAGAGTGCTCTATTCCTTGGATTGCATATATACGAGTATGTGTGTGCGAGTGTGATTATAAATTGAGCTGTATTATATTGAAACTCTATTTGATATGATCCCCTGATATTATACGGTGAAAGTATCATTTGGGCCTAGACAACGTGAATAAAATAAACAATTAAAGAAAACAGGGCTGCTGTAGAACATGATTCAGTTGTTTATTCTATTCACGTTCTCTAGACCAAATGAAACAATAACCGTGCATCAACAGGAAATAATTTCAAATAAAGTTTCAATATGATATAACACAATTCATAATAATTCAGTCTGGTCATATATATGTCTGTTTCTTAATAACATAATTGTCAGCGTTGAAAGAAACAAATAGAGCAGATATAGACCGTGAATGAACATGATGAGACTTTAGAGTTGAAACAGTTATTTGAGACTTTGCAAAACCGGCAACTGTTTATCACAATGGTAAAAGCAACACTACGTTGAAGCGGCTACCTTATCGATTGCAGGTGCGATTGCTGCAGCAGTCCTAATTCCTTTAATTGTTTATCCTATTAAAGTTGTCTAGGCCAAATGTCTCCTGTGTGATAATGGGAGATCATTTCAAGTAGAGTTTCAATATAATATGATGCAATTTATAATCATTCTGTTGGATCATATATCTATTTCTCAATCATATATATATAAAAAAAACTGAGTGATTATTTTTTCATTTGAAAGAGATTTTCAAGTGAACGATTAGAAGATATTCTATTTAACCTCGTACACCCATTTGGAAATTCCAACTCCACCTACCTATTCGGGGAGAATACCCACCCTGTAAAGTTATTGGTCAGCCTGATCTAGCTGCCAAGTTGTCCGTTGTGTTATGAGAGGGAAGCTAAGTCAGATGTTTTAAGTTTTACAATATTGACAGTGTTATGATTCTTCTTTTTCTCTTTTATCAGTTAAAAGCCGTTCTAGTAATGGTATCGAGCATTTTTCATCTACTTAATACATGAATTCATATACACACGTTTGTGGTATATTGCATCATTGTTCTTATATATAAAATTATAAATTGCATCCATGTCCTAAATCGTGATGCCCTGACATTCTTGCAACATTTCCAGTCCATTCCCATTAACTTTTCTAACACTTTCTACAATGTCTCAGGCTCTTGTATCACTCCAACTAATCAACGTAAATAGAATAAACAACTGAAGAAAATGAGGCTGCCTAAGAAATCGTACCTGTGACCGATCGATATATATATATATATATATATATATATATATATATATATATATATATATATATATATATGTGTGTGTGTGTGTGTGTGTGTGTATATATATATATATATAATTTAGGGAGGCCCATGTTGGCCATGATGAGGCTTAATCCGGTCTGGTAGAAGCGGGACAGACATACTGGACACAATCGAGATATCTGTTCATGTATTTGGAAAATACGTAGTCCTCTACTGATTACCGTGGCCAAGTGGTGGAGTGCTGCCTCTAGTTCGTGTGCTCAATCGATGGCCGAATCGGTTTTAGAAATGGTAGTCACTCAGGATTTTAAAAAAATCTAGATTGTTTTTCTTTCACTTTTTTTGTCACTTGTCCAATATGCCCACGTAATGGTCCAATGTCTCCTCACCATGGGGTACATTGGATCTTTTGAAAAAACTTTTTCGAATCTCAATTTCCCCTTCTACAACATATATATATATATGTATATATATATATATATATATATATATATATATATATATATATATATATATATATATATATATATACATTGGGAATTGGCTCCGTCTGGCTATCTTGACCAAGACACGCCCATGGAAATGGATGCCCCGACGACACGGTACATGAGACGGACAACCCTGTACTGTGTTACAGTTCGAGGACAAGGACACAACATACTTGGGAGATAGTTGCAACGCACTATTATGTCGCAGCCCACAGTCTGAGAACCATTGCTATAACCAATCTGTTCATACTTTTTTTTAAAAACAGGGTGGAAAGAGTATATTTTTTAATTTATTATATCTATTTGGCTATCTGTTAAAATATTTTTCTCTGCCGACCCAGTCGAATCGGGAATCTACAATGAATAGAAATTTGGTTAATTTACCACAAGTATGCTAATTGCTCTCATTCATAATTGCTTTTTTGGCAAAATATATAATTCAACAACCACCGTGCGATATAGTGAACCAATTACAAACACGCAATGGTGTGCTTAAATTGTATTTTATATATATATATATATATATATATATATATATATATATATATATATATATATATATGTGTGTGTGTGTGTGTGTGTGTGTGTGTGTTGTACTTTCTAGAAAGAGAGAAGAAAGGACTGCAATTTTAATTTAATTAAATTTCATTAAGCATTTAAATAATCGTTATCATTTCCGATTAGTTCAGCGGCATTTATTAATAAAATTTTTGAGAAAATATAGGGCTTTGATCAGAAAGAAAACTGAGTGACTTGAAATTACGCCTTCCTTATTTCTGAATATCCTGGTACTAAAAAAAAATATTTGTGAGCTCAAACAAAAAATTGGAGTTTGCAGGGTGATAGTTACCGGTATGGAAAACCCAATCGTTGAACCGTGGCTGTTTGCGTCCTCTTCGCATTAATGCCCCTGGGAAAGACATGAATCTTCTTTTCCCTGGAGCTACGGGTAAGTAGCAGGGAAATTGGAGCCCTTTAGCCTTGTAAGGCAGTCAACCCAAGAAAAGTTACTCAGACAGAAAAGATAACATCAGCTGAGGCATGAAGCTCGCAACTCCAACCCGTAAAACCTACTCTCTACCGACGGTCTCCATAGGAATTAACAAAAAACCAAATGAATTTAAATATACTAGGTCTAATAAGTAGTGTTGCCAACTTGGATATCTTTACGTTAGTTTCACTGCCAAAAAAAGCTAAAAAGCTAAAATTCTCGTTCGAAAAATTGCCAAGATATACTAGAAATGATTAAACGCACGCTGATAATGGCCAAGATGTTTAAGCACACCCGCGATTTTTCTCACGGCCAAAAAAAGAAACTCGCTGAATTTAATGCAAAAGACGGTAAAAAGTGCTAAATTTGTTTTAAAAAACCGCCAAAAGATGCTTAAAATTGTTTCAAAGGAAGTCACATAGTTTTTGAGACATTGGTTTACAATAAAGGTCTATGGTGATTGTTTCTCCAGGATCTGACAATGCTTTGTAGCCAATACCTTTACAAAGGCTTTTGGACAGTTTAACTTATTCTTGTTTGTGTTTGTAATGCAAAGTTGTGGTCGATCCATTCTACAGCCTTCTCCAGTTGTACTATCCAAATGTGATACGGTAGGAATTTTTTTCTCCGATGGTGGTAACTCAATATCTTTTGATTTAGTGATATCTTTTTCTTTCCTTGATAGGACTGGAATTCTTTGCATTGTTCCCGTTGATTAGCGAAAGCCACATCGGGTTGAACTCTGCACTTGTCTGACTTATATACTCACTCAACAGGGACAAGATATGCTACCATCGAAAATTCTGTTCACCACCATCACAAGAGTACTATCTTAATGAAGGAGGCCTTGGAATGGATCGGCCGAAAAATCATGTTAACAATACAATCGACAAGATGGGATTTAATAGTCCCAAAACCTTTTTGAATGTTAATGACCCTTCTCAAAACTATTGACAGAATCTAATCAATATCTGTCATGTTGTGCTGGATAAAAAAACAACGTCCTCTGTCGATGATGGATTTAGCCTTATTTATGGGATTATCCGAACGTTCAAACTCGAATAGAAAAAAAAACAGGTCTGGTTAGTCAATAAATAGAAACCTTCATGCTGCGTGGAACGAAGGGTGATCAATAAATAAGCTACTTCTCTCGCCTTTTGTTTGGCGGCAGTCACAAGAAAAACTCTGATTTTTAAAACAAAACAAGAATGAATGCTGCCGGACACAAACTGGGGGCTCAATATAGCATAAGTTCCCAATGCAAATTGAATTCCCCATTAAAAACCTATATAGAGGGGGATTCAAAAAAGAAATATGTTTTAAATATAAGGATGAGTAATTGCTTAAATTTTCAGCCTTTTAGCTCCGTTGGTGAGGTCTGTAAGCTCGATACATATATGGCCAGCCAGCAAGAACCAACTCAAAAACTGAAAGAAACCTATGTTGACTATTTTGGTGACAGTTTTAGTTGATGGTCTCTAATATACACTCGATTTTAAAAGTAAGAATAAGGCTTACAGATGAAAAATAGACATACAAAGGTATATTGATTGAAGAGAGTTCGAGTCTCGCAAATAACTAAGATACTTTTTTTAATTTCAACATAACAGTTGAGAATAATTCGAAAAAGCACCATGTTGGTAATTTTTAAAAGCGATGTAAGTTGACAGTTCCAAGAACGGTACAAATTTCATGTTAAAACGAGATTTGAATATACCATTAACTGCAACGTAAGACGGCATTTTAAAGAATGACAGAAAATTCTGTCAAGACCAGATTCGGATAGGTCAAAAGCGTTTGCAAGGGATCAAGTGACCCAAAGAGGGAGGCGTTAAAGAGAGATCGACAGCGTCCCTAGCAAAGAAAGAAACCTGTTGTTTTATTATGAGTGGAGATAATATGGGATTCGAATATGTTATTGACAGCGACGTAGGACGATAGTTCCAGGAACGATAGAAATTTCTGTTCAAACCAGATCTGGATAGGTCAAAAGCTTTTTCATGAGATTAAGTGACCCAAAGAGAGGGTATTTAAAGAGTGATGGGCAGCGTTTCTAACAAAGGAAGAAAGCTGTTATTTCGATTATGAGAGAGAGAGAGAGAGAGAGAGAGAGAGAAAGAAAAATATGTCTATTTTACGTCACACAACGTCATATTCTTTTTTTAATCAATTCTCGAAAGAAAAAATAGACTACACGAAAAAAAAAAAGGAATAAAGAAAGCAGACTAAACAGTTTTCATAACTAATGTATACACTTGAAAATCAATTGGAAACATTTTTAATATTATTTGTGTATTATAGAAACAAATGTTGAAAAATGTGTCCAATTTTTATCAAAAATTGTTTAAACAAAGTCACAGGTTTTGAATAGAGTTTGTTCTTTTTCTCGTAATTTGAAAAAGCATGATGTTCTCAATTTAGACTTGTATAGAATGAAGTACTGCTCATGTTAAAAAAATGAAATAAAGATTTGTAAAAACTGTGAAGGAATTGTTTATGTGGTGAAGAAATTATTAGGTATACGATGAAAATGTCACTTTGTTTCTTGGGACCCCTGGGAAGATTGCAAGTAACCCTTGGTTCCGCGAAACACTGTTTGAAAACCTCTAGGTTATCCACCTGTTAATCTCTTTCTTTGAAAGTTTCGACATTATTCCTCCCTCCCTATATATATATATATATGTGTGTGTGTGTGTGTGTGTGTGTGTGTGTGTGTGTGTGTTTAATGCTCCTTTATTCAGGGTTGAGCACCCTTTAAGTGAGGTAACTCATCCATCGTAAGCTTATGCAATGCTCTTCCATAGGATTAGAGCACTCTGGTGGATGAGGTATTTCTGTATAAATGGAAATAACGCTTAAATTCAGCCTTACTGACTGTCCAGTTCCGTAGTCCAGAGGTAGGATATCGGCGTATGGGTGAAGGTTTCAATTCTGCTTCGTGGTACTGGGTGGGATAATGGAATCTCTATAGCCACACTGAAGAGATGTAATACATCGAAACAGCTGTCTGTGGATGACACAATAATATATATATATATATATATATATATATGTATATATATATATATATATATATATATATATATTCATTCAGTAATTTATCAATTTGTGTTCACTCCCTTACTATATAGGAATATGTTATCTATTTAGTCCTCTCAGTCTCTATCTCTGTCTTTCATTTTTCCTCTCTCGCTCTCTCCCCCTTTCTGTATACAAACACGTTATCCACTTGCTTCTCTCTCCCCTTTTCCCTTTTTTCTCCCTTTCTATACATCAACATGCTATCCAAATGTCCTTTTTATTCCCCCCCCTTTCTCTCTCTCTCTCTCTCTCTCTCTCTCTCTCTCTCTCTCTCTCTCTCTCTCTCTCTCTCTCTCTCTCTCTCTCTCTGTGAATAGGTGAGGTGATTAATGATGGTGGGAAAGAGCTGGGTGCGAGGTCGGCAATTCCAAATATGTTTCCGCTAATTATGCAGCGAAAAAATATTTCTCAAGTATTTAAGCAAAGCCG
Organism: Thysanoteuthis rhombus; assembly: GCA_963457665.1. Lineage (NCBI taxonomy): Eukaryota > Metazoa > Mollusca > Cephalopoda > Oegopsida > Thysanoteuthidae > Thysanoteuthis > Thysanoteuthis major. Next base: position 30,966,369 of record OY735239.1, read on the forward strand.
TGAATAATAATGACAAAATTTATCAAATATTCAATGTTTGCCTTCTCGGCTCAGTGGTTAGAACTACAAAATTGGCGCTAAGAGGCCAGAAACTAGACCTTTTTCCAGAGCAAGTTGAAAATTAGGGCAAGCAAATTAAAAAAAAAAAATAAAGAGTGAGCCATCAAAAAATACGGCATGCAAATTGAAGATTTCTACATGCAAATCAAGAGCGAGAACATTGAAAACTAAGGCAAGCAATTTAAAAAATGCTGCATGCAAATTAAAAAGATGAAGCGAACTAATTAAGATATACAACGAACGAATTGAAAAATAAAGTGAACAAATTAAAAGCAACAACATGCAAATCAACCCCAACAAGCAAATCAGGAATTACTGTGAGAATTCTTTTAGTTTTTACTGAGATGATCAATTTAAAAAATAAAGCGGACCAATAAAAATTTATAGCGAGCAAATTGGAAATCGAAGCGATCAAATTAAAAACAACAAGAAAATTGAACTGATGAATATGAACAATCAAATAATTGTGTTTACTGCTTCAATTGTGGCAGGTGTTAGTTCTTTTAGATAAATAAATTGAAACCTGTCTCTTGATAAAATCCACGAGACTTTTAGTTAGTATCATCCGAGAGCTAACGCCCATGGTTCTCAAGTACAAACCCCCTTCCCAAAAAATTGAATGGTATTTTTTCTTGCCAGAAAAGAACCAAAATGCTTGGTCTTCATTGTGAACCCCTGTCGTGGAAACCCCCATTCAATCTAACCTTAACCCGTACATCTCTTTAGAATTGACTTCGTTTTTAAACCGTAACTGCAAGAACAAGATCAACACCCACCTTATTGGGGGAGGGGCAACTCTTTCCTGATTGCATTTCCAATATTGTCTAACTCCAAAAGTGGACTTTATTATCGAGATTAGTCAGATGTTAAAATTCAAGATTTCGAGCTTTCAGCATAGAATTTCAAGGGAGTAGATGAAAAAAAAACAGAGAGATGGATGACGTCATGTCGGAATCTATTCTCATTGGTCAAAAACAGAAGCTGTGAGACCGTTGCTCATTCAATAAATACATTTTATTTTGTTTTCTATTCAAATGACCGCTGTTTACTTTCTTTCGTTTCTAAAAGATTTTTCTCAAAGTTCCTGACCTCATTTATACTTCTTTGGGGTTTCTCTATTTAAAAAAGGATTAGTTTACTGATAAATTAGTCCCTATAATATTATAGGCAATTGTTCAGTTGATTTCACGAAAAACACCTTGAAATGTCGATAACTGTTTTCCCAAAGAAACTACCTCAATTATTTACCTACATCTTAATTGCTTAGTTCCCATAGAAAGCAATAATCGAGATGAAGGTAAATAATAGCAAAAATTAGTAATGATGGAGTATATAGATATTTTGTCTTTTCTTTTCAGGGAGAACTACTAAATATATCGCCAAGACTCACCGTATCCGTGGCTCTGTGGTAATAGTCGTTCTGCTTGGAGTCAATAGATTAGGGGATCGAATTCTCCTGCGAATGACTCTTTCTTCCATCTCCACTTCTGAAGTGAGTGGTTGATTAACCATTAGGCTGAATTGAATTTTTCTGCCTTTCTCCCTTCGAGGCTAGTGGTAGATCAACCGTTGGGCCAGGTTTCTTTTGTCAAACTCCTACAATTGAGTTCTCTCTTCATTTTCGGATGTAACAACTATGATGGATGACGGATGATTATGATTAAAACCCACTGACGTCATGCACGAAAAACAGCGACTCAATGAAGTACGCTAAAAATGATGACTAATTCATTTCCAACTTCTTTTCCAACTCTTTTTTTTCTCAATTTCAGAGACCGCAGTAATTTATGTATATCAATAAACATTGTTGTTGATAAATTGCTGTTAGTAAATTTTTGTCGATGAATTATTGTCCGTAAATCTTTTACAGTCCTCATGGGGGTATGTATGAGGTCTTTATGTAAATTTTCATTTTGTCTAGTAAATACTACTTCATCCGATTCTTTCGATCATGTTTGATGTCCTACCGAGGGATTATTATTTCTGCCAACGAAGTTGGGGAGGCATATGTATTCGGTCGCATCTGTCTGTTTGGTCGTCTTTCCGTCTGACTCTCCAAACGATAGCTCCGAAAATACTCGATGTTACACAGTTGGAAAACTGACAAAATTCTCAATTCTCTTTCCAACGATATGTCATGTTTTCTCTACAAATATTAGGTTTTGCATGAATGCGCATTCCATCAGCATGTTTTGGAATAATCATCATGTTTTTGCCTGTAACTCCTTTTGTGCAACAGATACAGATTGACAAGATACACCTTTGGAGAACGGCTAAAAGTCTCTTTCCATTGGTAAATCGTGTGATATGTACAAAAATTGGGCTTCCTGGCACCAAAAAACGTAGGGAGGTCAAATCCTGGCTGCCATTTTGGATTTTCCATTAGGATTTCATGGGACTTTTAGTAAGATGTTCTGGAGACTTCATAGAAAGGTATTGTGCAGAAAAGGTTATGTTTTAATTTTTTGCAATACTGGTCCAAAAGAAAGTTGTGACCCTCGCCACAATCAAATTGACGCAATCGTGTCTATACAATGTGTCCCAAGAGCAGTGCTTCCCAAAGTGGGTTCCGCAGAACACCAAAGTTCTGCGAAAGAAACTCTTGGGTTCTTTTAATAAAATTTAATACAATTCTATTTCATAAAAAACGGTATTTACCATTTCCAAAATAATAAGTGAGTACAACAACTAAATATCACAACGGACAGGACGTTGCACTAGATATGCAAATTCAATTACTCAATATTAAACCTAGAGGCAGCACTAATCTGCAGTTAATGATTTTTCTTTTCACAACAATGTCAAATTTATAAAATTTACAGAGTTTGTTTTTTTTCGATTTTAATGTTTCATTTATCATATCTTTTCATATGAATAATTTTTCTCTCTAAAACAATTTTTGTTACATTTAATGTATTATTAAAATCAGGGTAGATAGGGCTGTCCGTAAACTATTGGTATGGGTTCTGCGATTTTGGAGGAATTGTACAAGGGTTCCGCGACAAAATAAGTTTGGGAACCTCTGCCCTAGAGTAACGACATGCTTTGTTGAAATAGGGGAAGTTTTAGGGGATAGTAGGAAGTATTAACTGAAACTGTTAACATCACCATAGCCAAAATCACCATAGGTTTTTTTCAGTTTTTAAGTAGGTCTGGCTGGCTGGCAAGTTGCCTGTATGCATCACATGTAAAGGCCACTCCGATGGAGTAGACGGGCTGAAAATCTAAACATTTACGTCTTATTATCCCTTGGGAAACATTTTCAGGGTTTTTTTTTATTCCTCCTAAATAGGTTTTAAGTGGGGAGTACGGGTCAATTTTCGATGAGACTGCATGCTAAATTGGTCGCTTAGTTTGTGTCCGGTTGCGTTTATGCTTGTTTGGGGGGGGTTGAAAATTCGGTCTTTTTTTTAATGATCACCACCCAGCCATAGACGGAAGAAGCGATTCATTCATTGATCACCACTTTCTATTTCTTAATTGATCATCCCCAACATGATATGCTGTCAGAAGACATTGATCGCGAGACAGTTTCTACTGAGTAACTAACCAGACCTGCTGGCATTATGATATGTATATTCCTACAAAATGCATGCTCCCATTATATTTGAATCGCTTAAAACCCATTCGGAGTTATTTTAAATTTTTCAATTTTTATACTCATTCTCAGAGCCATTACAACTGTCTATAACAGATCTTCATCGGTTATGTGTTGTGACCAGTGGTTGACACAGCTGACAAAAACACTAAGTTGATTAACCGCTTAAAATTTAACGGAAGCAAATATAACCTCTTACCGCTAAGTTTCATTATATGAATTTAGCTTCGGCTGTTTGTTTTTTTTCCTTAATCTTTAAAAACGAGCATAGAGAGCTGAAATTTTGATTCGTTGTAGCTGAGACGTTGAGCTTTACATAAACTGTATGTTGAATGTAATGTAATGTTTAATTCCATCTTTTTATTTATTTATCTATCTATTTATCTATGTACACTTCTAACATCTGATATTGGTATGCTATATCTTTTTGGAAAGCTCTATGTCTTAGCCACAATATATAAAAATTTGTAGGTCTCCTTTCGAGCCTTTTTGAAAGAATAAAATGAACCAAAGCTGAATTCATAAAATAAGAGTTAGTGCTTAGCGGTTATTTTTGCTCCCGCTAAGTTTTTAGCGGTTTATCAGTTTAGTGTTTTCATTAGCTGTGTCCACTATTACATAGAGGAGACCTAAGGAGAGAAACTGAGTCATTCCTTATTGCAGCCCAGAACAACGCTATGAGAACCAGTTATATAAAGGCTGAGATAGATTAGTCACCCATTATAAACCACCATGTGATCAGTATCCTTTAGTAATATGCTGTGTTGGGCGTGACTGATTTTTTTTCTTGATGAAAAAGGGGTGATCAATGAATAAGTTACTTCTCACACTTTTTGTGTGGGCAGCGATCACTAAAAAAAAACTAAATTTTCAGAAAATAAGCGATTGTGATCAGTTCAGCAAAAATTATTTTCATCATCATCTGAAATTGACATGCTATATCTTCTTAGAAGTTTCTGTCCAAGATCATCATCATCATCATCATCAGTCTTTTAACGTCCGTCGTTGGACATAGACCTTTCCCAGGATTCGCCACAATTCTCTACTTTGGGCGTCGCAGAGCCAGTATTTTCTGAATTTGTCTTGTTCATCTCTCCATCTTGTGTTCTGTTGGCCTTGGTTTCTCATTTGATCTCTGGGGATTCATGTTGTGAGACGTGATGTCCATCGATTGTTTTCCATCCTTGCAACATGGCCTGCCCATTGCCATTTGAGTTTTTTAACAGTTTCTATGATGCCTCGAATACCCGCTTTCTTCCTTATATACTGTGCTGTCTTGTGATCTCTCGATGTAATGTTGAGCATGATTCTCTCATGTGCACGTTGCATACTTCTCAGTTTGTAGGTCTGTCTCTTGGTTAGGTTCCATGTTCCAGCTCCATAAGTGATTATTGGGAGAATGCATTGGTTGTTCACTTTTTTTTAGGGTTTATTGGGATCATCTGGTTTTCGAAAGCTGAGCTTGCTCTGCCGAAAGCTTGCCATCCCAGAGTGATTCTTTGCTTGATACAACATATTAAAATTTCAGCTCCCGAGGTCTGTTTTAAAGGGTTTTAGAGCAAAAGCAACTGGTTGAAGTGTACTTTATGTAATTTCTAATACTGATTCCGAAAATATGATTTGCGTTTTTGTACTATGTCTAGTTCCCAAGACGAGAAGGAAGCAGTATTTTAGCTTAATACCCCTTCAAAAGCACCATGGGGGGTTCAAAGCACCGGAGGGGGGTTCTTTTGCACTGTAATTTGTTTGTATATCTTAAACATATAATTTGATTTCCTGTATTGAAAGGTTCTGACTAATGCATTTCCTTGCCAACACACAGACACAGACTCAGACATATATATATATATATGTGTGTGTGTGTGCGTGTGTGTGTGTGTGTGTGTGTATTTGCTTGGTGACCGTTATTGTTTAATGGCTTAATGCCTACATTAGGCATTAACACATTGAACGATAAATTTAATGGCTAGGAAAAATAAACACCACATATGAATTAAAGTGAATTCTCATTTACATAAATATGATATTTCATATACATTATAAATACATTATGAATACATGTAACTACCTAACCATAAAGTGATAAACTCAACTATTGACAGTATTATATACCACCAGCACTTTCTAGTCCACTAATTACCGTAACACATAATTTTTTTTTAATTCAAATCCAGGACGCAGGACGTGATACATAGTTTTTTTTTAATTCAAATCCAGAACGCCGGTGAGAAATTTAACGTACAAAAGCGGGTTATACAAATGGTCTTGTGTTGATTCTTATTAATACTCACTTGATAATCGCAAAGAAGCATGAAACAAATCTGTTATGAGGGTTCCACGAGCATTTTATTATAGTAGCTCTATTTTATTGGAGATATTGAGTACTTTTATTATGATTTCATATGAATATATATTTATGTGCGTGCGTGTGCTATTAAGAAATGGATGATTATAAATTACGTTAAATTATATTGAAACTTATTTGGAAAGATCTCCCTTTACTCCACAGTAAATGTACTATTTGGCCTAGACAACGTACAACGACAAATCTAATAAGAATTTCGATATAATGATTATTTATATATATATATATATATATATATATATATATATATATATATATATATATATATATATATATATATATATATATATATACCTCTGCCCTTCGTAGAACTGGATGGTCAGTAAGGTTGAATTTAAGCGATATATTTAATCACGCATGATTCCTCATCCACCAGAGTGCTCTATTCCTAAGTTGGAAGAGCATTGCATAAGCTTATAATGAACGAGTTACCTCACTTACAGAGTACTCAACCCTGAATAAGGGACCGTTAATTATAATAATGATTATATATATATATATATATATATATATATATATATATATATATATATATATATATATTGAAGTATTTTTTTTCAGTTCCTATTTATTCCTCAAAATATTTGGTTACTTTTGGTTCACCCTGTACAACACCCTCAGACGAGATCACTGCCTCATAGACTGAACACTTTTTTGTTGGTTTTACTATTTTGTAAGGGCGCAGGAATTTGAAAAGGAACTATTTACAGTAAAGACCCTAACACACACCCTCTAGGCATACCAGATAAGCTACTTGACACTAAAACACCATTGATATGTATTTCGGCGACAGGGCGTAGCTGTGTATGTGTGGTACAAGGATTCATAATTACAGACAAGATGACAATTGCTTCAGAAAGGAGATGTCAGAGACGTAAGACGGAGAACGCCTATCGTCTTACGCTCGTCTCAAAAAGGACATTTTGATCGCATTATTTTCATGTAATTTGTCTTAGTCAACTTCTATGAATGGATAAAGAGAGAAAAAACATAACGGTGAATACTATGTTACAAAAAAAACACAATTCTAACTATCGTAAAAATTACGTGTTAGTCCTTCAATTATCATATGGAATTTCTCAGCACTGGTGTACGGTATCTGTGTCTGGGGATCAAGTGACAGTAAGTCTCCTCATTACTCCAGCATTTTCGTCAGTATTCTTTTTATTAGTATGATTATCGTTAGGGTTTTCACCACCAGTATTATCTGATGCCTCTCATTGGGGTCAAGCGACAGTAAGTCTCTCAAACAGTCTAGCACTTTCCTCAGTATTGTTTGTTAGTATGAGTATTATATGCATTTTCATACCATTAATATCTGGTCTCTCTCTTTAGGGGTCAAGTAACAACAAGTCCTCCCAATAATCACGCACTCTCCCCAGCACTCTTTGATTGGTATGATGTAATCGCTAAATCATTATTATTATTAATATTAACAACGGATACTGTGCCGTAGTCGAGGTCGCTCTTATCAAATGTATTGGTTTCAGGACTGATCCATATTTCGGAAACCATTAAAGATAGAAGCATACGGTTTTGACCATTCGATAGCATGTGTTTTCTAGATTAATTTAGATTTAGACACGAACAATCCGATCCACTCGCTTTTTGAAGCCTGATCAATCGGAAACTAGACATGATAAGGAGAAAATGTTGAAATTTTCAGCCCCTAGATCTATTACATTTGAAAGAAAAGTGAATTCACCATGACTCCAGCGGCAATGGCGATAGAAGTGGCCTATTTTTTAATAGTATATAAATGGCAGACAACCGATGGACATCATGACTCACAGCACGGATCCCCAGAAATCAAATACAGAACCGAGGCCGGCAGAATATGAGATGGCCACACGAACTGGACAGATTTAGAAAATATTGGCTCCACGAGACCCATAATAGAGAGACCTTGCGAAGTTCTATGTCCGATGACAGATGATAAAGGACTGATGATGATGATGCTAAAATCTAATGAACAACCAGAGCCATCGCAGATGGTGAAGGGTTCCATCCTTTTATTATATTTGCATGTGCTTGTTCATGCATTTGCATCTTCCTGGGCTCTTGGCCATACCGTTTTGTTTACAGACTTGAATATTTCATCAGAACTCCACAGGATCCTTCCTAAATATGCTTTTATTTTTCATTTTGGAAAAGGGCTTTTCTGAACTTTTTTATCTAATGGAGCGAGGGGGCTGAAAATTTAACATTCATTCCTTATTTCTAGTAAAATCTCCACCCAGAATGTATTATTAGTCAGGGGTTTAATTTGCAATGTAAGTTTATGCTAAATTGATCCCTTAGTTTCTGTCTGGCAGCATTCACGCCTGGTTTTAGTGATCATCATCATCATCATCAGTCTCTTAACTTCCGTCGTTGGACACTGACCTTCCTCAAGATTCGCCACACTTCTCTATCGTGGTCAGTACTTTCTGAATTTGTCTGGCTCGTTTTTCCGTCTAATATTCTGCCAGCCTCGGTTGCGCATGTGATCTCGGGGGATCCATGGCCGACCCATTGCCATTTGAGTTTTTAATGGATTCTATGATGTCCCTGACTCTTGTCTTTTCTCGGATGTACTGTGCTGTCTTGTGATCTCTCTATGTGAGGCTTAGCATGATTCCCTCATGTGCACGCTGCATAGTTCTCAGTTTGCAGGTCTGTCTCTTGGTTAGGTTCCATGTTTCAGCTCCATAAGTGACTATCGGGAGGATGCATTGGTTATACACCCTTCTTTTTAGGATTAATGGGATCTTCATGTTTTTGAAGGTTGAGCTTGCTCTACCGAAGGCTTGCCATTGTAGGGTATTTCTTTGCTTGCTTTCTTCTTCTTTTTGGGGTCTCATGGAGATTCGTTGTCCTAGGTAGATGTAGTGGTCTACTTTCTCCTATTTTATGTCCTCGATTTTGATCTCAGTGTTCTTATTTCTGACACGGTTGTTGATTACAATCTTCGTCTTGCTGATGTCCACGTGTTGGCCGACTTTCTTACTTCCTTCATTTAGTTCACGTAGCATCTGTTGGAGGTTGTGTGGGTTCTCTGCAAAAAGGGCAATCTTGTCTGCAAACATAGTGATCACAGCCCAACAAAATGTAACTTTTTTAATTGATCACTCTCAACACGTAATGCTGCTAAAAGACGTTGTTTTATATAGTAGTCAATAGAAATATCGAAATATTTTCGTTTCACTTTGTTCAAGCGAACCTTGTTATAACCTTCAATGATATTTAGAAGTGGGTAGGTACAACCAATATATCCACCCTATAGTCACCTATGGAGCTGGAAAATGGTACTTAACCGAAAGATTGTCCCGCAAATTGAGAACCATGCAACGTGCACATGAAAGAATTTAATAGAAAAAAGACAGGAGTCCACAATATCATAGAAAGTTTTTAAAAACTCAAATGGCAATGGGCTGGTCATGTTGCAAGAATGGCTGACAACCGATGGACATGTCGACTCACAACACGTAACCCAAGAGATCAAACACTGAATCGAATATGAGATGGCGAGACGAAATGGACGGGTATAGAAAATACTGGCTCTGCGACGCCAGCATAGAGAGATGTGGTGAATCCGGGGGAAAGTCTATGTCCAACGCCAGACGCTAAAAGATTGATGATGATGATGAAGGTTAAAGTTTTGCCTCGTGTGGGGTGAGTGCGGAAGCCAGCATTACTGTTACTACCATCAAGCAGTCAGATTCGAGGCTAAACTATAGTATTTCAATTAAGAATAAAGCAATTTATAGTATTGAATCACCGTAGCCCTACATATCGGCCCGCCCAACGAACTAGCCAAGTAAGCTACAGATTATTCTCTTTTCTTGTCTATTTGTCGGTTTGTGTATTGGGAATGTGCATGAGTACACCACTAGGAACAATCTAAAAACATTTTCATTCTTTTTTTTTTTTTTTTTCACTTTTTGCTTTTTCAAGAAAATCCTTTTTTTGGATCTGGTGCTTATATTGTACAAGTATTTTTCTTTTAGATATTTTTAGATAAATTTTTTTTTTAAATGATTTTATATAAAAGATCAATTCATTTCAGATAATTACGGATATTTTTTTTAATTAATTCGTTGTGGATCTCTTGCAGACTTCGGGGATTCATTCGTGTGAGTTTCGTATATATGAGTTACATTTGATTAATTTCTTTTCATTTATAAGTATTTGAAGTTCCACTTTATTTGGTACGTTCATGGACAATTTAGAATGTTTTAGCCTGATTTGGTACATATTTGGTACCTTTGCAAAAAACCTCCCGACACGACAGCCTGGACATAACCAGTAAGTAACCACCATAACTGAGAAGAGCCAAACGTCAAGTCCCACCGGATTCTGAGTACAGATAGTCTCCCTAAGTCTATTTTAGCTCGAATGTTCAGTTATAAGTCAACTTACGGCCGACCGACTTATGTCCGACCGCAGATACGCCCCCATAACCGCTTAAAGCACATTAAATGCAAAGGACAGAAATTTCAGTCATTTCAGTTCAATGACTCAACTGCGAATGACGCAAACGTCCGTCATGCTATTGTTAGCTTTCCACAGAGAGCGCAGAGTATAGCTCATGTTTGTCTCAAGTTGCACAGACTACACAAAGATAAAGGGGCAGATACCTTATTGGGTTAAGTCAATAACGTAATGAAAAAATGTAATGAATGACATTTGTTTCTTTCTTCGATGAAAGACGAGGGGAACGAATATACAATATAGAGTTTCGGGTGAATGTACATGTGTCATGGTGTCTAATCTTGTGCAGAATGTATATTTCACTTCATTCTATAATGATCGACTTATGTCCAGATCAAGTAACGTCTACACAACCAGAACGTAACCCAGACGTAAGTCGATGCATCGCTGTGAGAACTAACAGAATAATGCATTGGATAATGTACTCATTACGCTTGACACATTTACGTCAGTTACGCATTGATTGGTCAAGTTTATTTATTCAAAAATGTACAGTTCATTCACAAACTTACAAAAGTAGATTCACAATGAGTAAGAAAATATAAAAATACAAAGAAAGGTATGAATACAGATTAGTTCAAAGGAAATACACTAAATACAAAATGTGAGACAAATGCACAATCTGGATGTGGCACAAGGTCAGGAGTTGGAGAGGTTTTGATCGTTGTTAGTATCAGTCATTAACCATTCACTTGATGATTTTATTTCATGGTAGTTCGATCATCCGTCAATTTCCGTACTCCGTTCACTTTGGGGGTCAGGTTTTCTCCACCTGATAAATAATAGTGTGGTATTTAGAAGTGAAAATGATAGAGATTAAGACAAAGGAAGGGGTTGTGAGAAAACCGGAGGGGAGACAACCATTGATTTGGGGGTGGAGGATACGGCTTCACTCTCCTATGCCAGAAATCAGTGGTGGCCCATCAATAAGATAAGGGGTCGGGTCTTTTTGTTTGAGAGATTTGCCAGTATTTGAGATCGGGGAGCGTGTTGTGGTCTTGGAGCTGCATTCATTCACCTAACTAGGGGTGCCTGCTTTTCTTTAGATCACTGGCGGGGAGGGTCGAGCGCCCCTAACAGAACTTTCCTCTCCTTTCAACACAAAGCCACTAAAAATGCCGGTTGAATATGGACCTTTTGACGATTACCAGGGGTCTAAGAAGGGTTCTAACCATTCTCTCTCGCACCTGATCTTCACGAAAAGGTGGCGAAAAGACTCATCTTCATGAACTTCCTTCAGACGTGTCTGCCTCACCACCATTCTTGTAACGGGTTGCAGCGTGCGGAAGACTATCCCTTTTGTCGAAGACCAAAAGGGCACCTTGTTGTCGCAAACGTAACTGGCGTCTAGGGACAGGGAAGGAATACTTGGGCTGCCACCTTCTTGACGCGCTCCTAGAGCGGGTGGACCTTTACACAGTAGACGAAGGCATGCACGGCTGTCTCTTTCATCCGTGCGTTGCATCGAATACAGTCGGGTAAGTCCGCTTTGTCCATCTTGAAAAGCACGTTGTTGAGAGACAGTGCATTCTTGGCCAACCTCCAGGGGAGGGAAAACTGAGAATTGTTCAGGTAGTCTGGGCCTAGAATCCAGGACTTTGTAGATCAGAGTTCCTCTGTCGACATGCTGTGCCTATGGGCAAGCGGGTCCGAAGCGACTCCCTCCAATAGCTCCCGATTTAGTGTCTTACGGGGACGTGCGAGGTAGCTGTCTGTGGGAATTCTAGCCGGGGCCTTAAGACATTCTAAATAGGTTTTTAGCTGAGATTATGTATAGATTTATGCTAAATTGGTCTCTTAGTTTTTGTCTAAGCATCATCACGGCTTTTTTCTAAATTCAGATTTTTTGGTGATCACTGCCCAACAAACGTTGGGAGATGTACCTTATTCATTGATTACTCATTTTCATTTTGTATTGATCACCTCAAGCAAGGTATGCAGCCAAAAAGCATTAATCACGTGACATTTTTTATCCAGTGACTAACCTGTATTAGGAACCGTCAAACAAAACTGTCACCAAAGGTGTCAACATAGGTTTTTTTCAGTTTTTAAGATGGTCTTGCTTGCTGGCTGGCTACGTATGAATGTATCATGTGTACAGGTCACACCAATGGAGCTAGATGGCTGCAAGTTTAAACGATTGCTCCTTATCAAGTCTAGGAAAAACTTTTTTTGATTTTTTGGCCAAATAGGTTCTTAGTGGGTGCTCAATTTGTAATGCAAGTTCAAGCTAAATTTGTTCTTTAGTTTGTGCTTGGCAGCTTTCACGATTTTTTTTTAAATTCAGACTTTTTTAGTGATCACTGCCCAACAAAAAAGTCTGGAGAAGGAATTTATTCATTCATCATCCCCATTTTATTTTTTCAATTGATAACCCACCCCTCGACGGTATTCTACCGAAAGACATTTGTTGTATGACGGTTTCTATTCAATGACTAACCAGACTTGTCTCTTTTTTTTTTTTGTCCTGCGTTAAGATTTCAAAATAAATCGATGAACACCAAAAAGGTGAGAGGAGTAAATTATTCATTGATCACTCTTTTTAGATCCATTTTAATTGATCATCTCCAACATGGTACTGAATGACTAAGAAGGCCTGTATTTAGGTAATCTTTTGTTCGTCATAATCTTTAATGCTGTTTGGTTTGTTTTTACTCGTTATGTCATTCGAAATGCACTGTTTAGGCCATGTCATTCCAAATGCCTTTCGGATCACGCCACATTATCTATTATTCATCCCGTAACATCGTCCGAATTGTTAAGATTAATTAAAATTTTGTGTCTCAACATCACGCTCCAGGGCAAGACACAAACTTGAAATTTATTTTCAGGTTCTTCTGCTGGTTAGGTGAGCATAACATCTCTTGTGAAAACTTTGTGTCGGAAGCTTTGGTGTAACAGGTGAGTTGCATTCACTTAAGGAATCAATGTTTCACTCTGAATAGAGAAAAATTACTGCTTTTTCTCCTGATTTCTCAAGCAGTCACACATGAAGAAAAAAATAAACTGAATTATAGAATAATTATATGGAAAAGATTATATAACCTCGTAATTATTAGGGTGCATAAAAAGGAGGCTCTTTAACGCTTCCGAGGAGTCAAATTTTATCCTTCGAAAGGATTAATTTTTCGCTCTCCACAGTTTTTATTTATTTAATTACCCGATACTAGTTTTGATTGAATCTTTTAAAGTTTTGTGATACTATTTTTTCGCATTATTTTTATCGTGTAGTTAAAAGGGTCTGGATTCTACATTTCGTTCGTGTTTTGCTCAAATTAGATTTGAATTTTTGGTAAAAGAGCGGCGTTAAATTCGCAATTTCCGTTTGGTGAGATGTAAAATATTAAAGAGCTCAATCTTATTTATTTACTTTTAGTGATTGAATGGGAAATCAATAGACCAATCAACATTTTACAAATGAATTTAAATTTGATTTCTATTTTGTAACATCTGTACATAAAGAGGTTTAAAACAAATTCAATCGTAAACATTCTTTTTCAAGAGTATAATTTTCATCTTTACTTTCGAAGTTGTGGGCGGAATAAAATCTACGATTGAAGTTGTAACAAACTCTTTTTTGTTCGTCAAATAAAGAAATAAACTTAAATTCATATGGAAAATGCAGGGCGGGTTGAAAACTAGACAAAAATGAAACGAATCAAAAATACATGATTGAGATATATCAGACATATTTCACGGCTTTCCAAACACGAATTACGAATCGCGCGCCTTTCTTTTTAAGATGTAATTTAACTTAAAGCAACAATCACATAAAAATTAAACACACAATGTTTCAAAGTCGAAAACGTTAAAACTGGGAAAGTGAACCTCTACATCTACCTAGGACAACGAATCTCCATGAAATCCTCAAAAGAAGAAAAAACCAAGAGAAGAATCACTCTAGGATGACAAGCCTCCGGTAGAGCGAGGTCAATCTTAAAGAACAAGACGATTCGATTAGTCTTAAAAACAAGAGTATATGATCAATGCATCTTCCCGATAGTCACCTATGGAGCTGAAACATTGAACCTAATCAAGAGACATATCCTCAAACTAAGAACCGTCCAACGTGTACATGAAAGAATCATGCTCAATCTCACATGGAGAGATCACAAGACAGCAAAATATATTAAGGGAAAACGGAAATCGGAGACATCGAAGAATCCATTATAAAACTCAAATGGCAATGGACTGGTCACATTGCAAGGATGTCAGACAACTGATAGACACAACGACTCATATCATGGATCCCCAGGGATCACATGCGCAACTGAGGCTGGCATTCAAGATTGAGAGACGAACTAGACAAGTTCAGAAAGTATTGGCTCCGCGACACTTATGATAGAGAGGTGTGACGAATCCTGATGAAGGTCTATGTCCGACGATGGTGATCAAGATCATAATCATGAATCAAAGCAAGGATGACACAATCAAAAGATTTTAATTTAATTTAGTCAAAACAAGGATTAAATGTAGAATCCAGACCACTTTCACTACATGAAAAGAATATTGTGAAGAAATGGCATCATTCAACTTTGAAAGAATTAAAAATAGGATTGTTATATTGAGTAAATGAAAACAGTGTATACTGAAAATTGAATCTTTTGGAAAGATGAAATTTGAACACTTGTAAGCCATTGTTGAACTCAAAAGTATGTTCGCTTTTTACACACCTTTACTTCAGGGCTTATTCCACGCACACATCTAATAAGAACTAGAATTTTAATGCAGCGTCCTCTATAAAATCTAAACACCATTATTGTCAGATCACATAATCCTGCGCAGAAGATAATTTCAGGTAAGAAGCATCTTATCCAGGTACACCTTTCTTAGAAGTTTCAAGTACATCTGACTCGAAACAGGTGAGAAAATTGATTTTAAAACATAAAGTTAAAACGCTATTATAGCCATATTAAGTGATCCCGGTTGAAAGATTTTCTAGATAGAAAGCATCTTAATAAGGGACACCTTTCTACTAGGTTTGAAGTAAATCTGACATGAAACAACCGAGAGACAATATGGAGACAAACCTACGAACGACCGGCAGAGCATCTTATAGAGAGACGAGGATGCCCCTAAAACTATATCTCCGCTTTATCTTCAATATTTTCATTAAATACATCATATCACTTTGTTTATTAATTTGCTGTATCTCTGTTTCAGATGTGTCAATGTCAGTTATAAGTATTGGGATTCTGGGCTTCAAAGACGCTGAAGCTGCTCGCAGAATTCAGAAAAAAGAATTAAATTAAACAATTTCTGACCATACGGCTCAAAACTGGTGTAAGTGTTTCAAGGCTTGTGACTTGTCCTTTGAAAAAATGCCCAGAAGTGAACGAACATCAGTTGTTGATAATGATGGTTTAACATATAATTTAGATCAGAACCTAACCACCAGTATTGGAAAGCTTTTATCAATAACACTAGGGCATGCCCGTTTGAAAGGTGCACCCAGTTTCATGAAAATCTTTAAGGGGTTTAAACTTGATATGATGAGACGCTGTTCTCTATTTATTTATGATGTCGCTAATAGCAACATTCAAAACAGAAATATCGTCTTTGATCGAAAAAAAAATCAAAATAAATATTTTCAAAACTCCGTTGCATTATTGATAACGTTGTGTAGAAAAATTCGACAGAAAAAAAAAACCTGATTCTCTCTTTATCTTTCTCTTTCTCTCAATTCTATTCCAAAATCACTTCGGAAATATTAGAGGCGAACATTGCGTCACAAAAACGTCACTCTGTGCAGTCACGAAATGTGTTCATTTCAGGATAGATTTTTATTGTAAATCGAGCACACACCCACACACATTGAAAGCCACTGGCTCAAATGACTTCAAACTTAACACTTTAACGTCCTGTGCACAGACTGATATAACAGGCAACGTCCTGTGCACAGACTGATATAACAGGCGAATATCAACGATTTTACAATGATCTGCAGCCGAGTTATCTCGATGAATTAACACACATATACTCAAACTAAGATTTCTCAAATTATAGTGAGATAATGGAGGCTTAGTCTTGAGATGCGTACACGAAATAAGTTTTGAAGTAAATGTCTGTAAAAAAAAAACACTTTTGGTGTATGTATCATCTTTGGGCGATTGAACTCCTTGTTGCTTCTATTGTTAACATGGCGTTTCGGACGATCCATTCTACGGTCTGCTTCAGGTGCACTATCTTAATGATGGCAACTCTATATCGTTGGATTCGGGTGATATTTTTGTTTTCACTTTTTAGGCCTGGATTTCCATACCTTGTCCCGGTCGAGTAGCGAGAGACACATCGGGTTGATCTTGGCACTTGTCTGAGTTTAACATTTAGTTAACATGTTGATAGGGACTGCTTCCTTGATTTTTCTCAATTTCCAACAGCGCTCCCTGTCTATAACTCGGACTTCTTGCGAGAGAGGATAGCGTTCAGAATTGATTTCAATCGTCCGTAAAACTCATTGAATGTTAATGACATCTCAAAACTACAGGCAGAATGTATTATCGTTCTCCGCTTATAACCTCCTCGTTGGTGTCGCAGGGTAGTCGAAGCGTTCTCCCGTCTATGATACATGGTGTACACTAATGGTCACTAATCTAGATACTGACTAAGCTCAGCGCCACTCAACTTCGATTATCTTACAAAAAGCTATGTATCCAACGTATTTTGGCTGTAACCACTTAGCCTCTGGGAGAGGTTTTTCAATTCTATTCTTGTACTGAGTGTTTAGCAGAGATACACTGGATACCATTTTAAAGTCTTTTGCATGACTTGGTAGTGGATGGATAGCGTTCTACCGATGAGCCGTGTTGGTCAGTAATACTTTTGATACACTTTAATATTATTTGGTGTGCAAATCATGGGGAGTTAGAGACATAGAATCCATAAAAAATCTCAAATGGTGGTGGGCTGGCCATGTTGCAAGAATGGCAGACAATCGATGGACATCACGACTCACAACATGGATTCTCCGAGACCACATGCGCAACCGAGGCCGGCAAAATGTTAGATGGAGAGACGAGCTAGACAAGTTCAGGAAGTACTGGCACCGTGACGCCCATGATAGAGAAGTGTGGCAAATCCTGGGGAAGGTCTATGTCCAACGACGGACGCTAGAAGACTGATGATGATGATGATGATGATGATGATGATGATGATGATGATGATGATGAATATTATTTAATAGTTAATTCCAAAGCTGGCATAACCTTTTTATTGGGTTGGTGCAAAAATAATTGCGGTCTTTGTTATTTTGAAACTATGATGGTCATTTGGGGAATAAACCATTATTTCACTATGTTAATGTAATACGCCATTTTAAAGAGTAGATTTCACTCTACTTATTCGCAGTCGTTTTCTTTTCATTGATTATTCTGGTTCATTTGGGGATATCGAATCGAAGATAGAAAAAGAGAAAATTCGAGCAGTTTTGTATACGAGTTCGAGGCGGGGCGTGAAGTAGCGGAAACTGCTCGCAATATCAACAAAGTATTTGACTGACAAAGAACTTTCGAAACGGAGACGAGAGCCTTGAAGATGTGGATGTCCTTCTGTGATTGACGACATCCAATCGAGGACCATTATGGGAGGGGCGGATCGACGTGAAACAATTCGAGGGTTTGCAGAGGAACCAGAAACTTGTTCGACATTTGCACCGAATCGGAAAAGCAAAAAAAAAGCTCGTCATGTTCCGAGAATGACCCTGCAGAAATTGACCTGACCAGGCTACGAAACTCTACCGAATCCAGCTTACCCACCAGACCCCTACCCGACCAACCACCACTTTTTCAAGGATCACGACGATTTCCAAGGGATAATTCACTGACTCCCGGACCCCGGAATTCTATGCTCCCGGAATGAATCGACTTGTTTCTCGTTGGCGAAAATGTATAGATTCTGAAGGTTTTATTTCGGATAATAACATTTTATCCCAAGTTCATGATGTAAAACTGTCATTATTTTTTGCACCGACCTGATATAAGCTTTATCACATTCTTGAGACAGATGGAAGACACAGGTAGATAACAGAAGCGTGGGTATTTGATTACATTTCGATATTTGATCAGTTAGAATCTAGTTGATATGATGACACACCTCCTTCCAGACAACGATAATAAACTTGTGCGTGACCTTCCCATCGATTACTTCGTGATTATGTTTCCTTACACGGTGAAATCACATTGGATAGACCGGTTCTTGTGTGGTCATCGAAGCGTCGAGCCTGGTCAGTATCTAGATGGGTAACTGTCAAGGAATACCAGGTGCTGTAAACAGCTGGGGAGGCATACCATGCAGCCTTTCTGGTCTCCAAACATATTGAACGTTTCTTCCCTTTGGAAGCCTTCAGCATTGTCAGTTGGACGTCCTGGAGCTGATAACCCGCCTGCAAAGACTATGGGCGAGCCATACAAACCTACTGTCGGGTAGCAGTTAACAACCCTCTAGGGTATCAGCGAGTTGTGTTCAAACTCTTGTTGAGGCTGTTTACGTTCACCTTGCACTAAAACCTTGGACAAGGCGTGAATCCTTCTCTTCGGACTTTGCTATGAGACCTTGCCAAGAAGACCACTCTCTCTCTCTCTCTCTATCTATATATATATATGTGTGTGTGTGTGTGTGTGTGTGTGTAATAGTCAGGCGACAGGTGTTCAAATTAATGCTAGATGAACTAAAGGAAGAAAGCAAAAAAAGTCGGCCTACACATGAACTTCAGTAAAACAAAAAATCATGTGCAACAATCATATTGAGAATAAGAACATAACTGTCAAGATAGAAGTTGCAAAACTCGGCAAGGTAGACCACTACATCTACCTAGGACAACGAATCTCCATGAGACCCTCAAAAGAGGAGGAAATCAAGCGAAGAATCACTCTAGGATGGCAAGCTTTTGGCAGAGCAAGCTCAACTTTCAAAAACCAGACGATCCCAATAATCCTGCAAAGAAGAGTATACAACCAATGCATTCTTCCGAAAGTCACTAATGGAGCTGAAACGTGGAACCTAACCATGAGACAAACCTGCAAACCAAGAATCATGCAACGCACGCATGAGAAAATCATGCTCAACCTCATATGGAGAGATCACAAAACAGCACAGTATATAAGGAAGAAAACGAGTGTCCGTGACATCATAGAAACTATTAAAAAACTCAAATGGCAATGGGCTGGCCATGTTGCAAGAATGGCAGACAACCAATGCAGATCACGACTCACAAATGGATCCCCAGAGATCACATGAGAAATCGAGGACGTCGGAACACAAGATGGAGAGATCAACTAGACAGATTCAGGAAATACCGGCTCTGCGATGCCCATGATAGAGAACCGTGGTGAATCCTGGGGAAGGTCTATGTCCAATGACGGACGTTAAAAGACTAAAGACTGATGATGATGATGATGATGTGTCTCAATTTCATTTTGATCTTTACTTGTTAATTTATTGGATTCAACTTGTTACCGCGTTCAGGTTTAGTTTTTCTCTTGATATACCAACGCTCTGGAGGATTACGAAGTATTGCCATCTAAATATACGAAAATGACGTGCGTGAAATTGACATCAAAAACCCTGAACCAAGATTTTTTTCGGATATTTTTTCATCCATTTGGATATAAACAAGTGGGGAAAAACATGAGATACAAGAGTTGACAAAATGTATGAAATATATTACACCTGCCACCTGAGTATAATTTGACATTTGAAAAAAAAATACTCATAAAATTAGGATTTAAAATATCATCTGAGCCATTGTGATTTTTTTTTTAATTCCAGATCCTGTCACCTAAAGATCCGTGGCGTGTCGCTTCTAACGTGTCATGGGTTAGCCATCACTTGCCCAATACAATACAAAACTGCAAGATTGATAATTAGTGAAGATCACAGCTATATATTGAGTGATTTTCATTCCGTTTAGAGTTCTTGTACGGCTTAGTACAGTGGGAGTTCACAGAGATATACGCCCTCTTAGTGCCTTTTAATTTCATCATCATCAGTAGCAGCATCTTTTCAGCGTCCGTCGTTGCAACATAAGCCATCCCCAAGATTTAACAGACCTCTCTATCGTGGGCGTCACGGAGTCAGTACTCTGTGAACTTATCTAGTTCGTACTACCATCTGATATTTTGTCGGTCCCGGTTTCATATGTGATCTTTGGGGATTTCTGTTGGGAGTCGTGATGTCCATCGGTTGTCTGCCATTCTTGCAACATGACCAGCCCATGGCCTTTTAGGTTTTCTTATGGATCCTGTGATATCTCGGACTCCAGTTTTTCCTCAAATATATTCTGCTGTTTTGTGATCTCTCTGTATTATATAGGGCATGACTTTCTATTGTGCGCGTTTATCCTTTCGTTGTGTCATCCATTGCGCTACAAACGTTTTGTAGATTTATTTTTGGAGTCGTCCAACATCTCTACAAGTTACTTTGTCTATCCCCTGTTAACTGACGTCAATTATTCATTTTTTTTAATCAATTCTCGAGATAAAAAAAAAGATATCCCTGCAGCTTCCCTTTCAGTGATACGTTTTTCTTTGTTATCGTTTTTTTTTTTTTCAATTGGTCCAGTTAGGTATAAAAATTACGTCATTGGCGTTCACACGCATGGGATTATAGATTAAAATTTTTCTTCTATATATAATTTACATGTTTATATTTTTCCCCTCTAGTGGTCCCTTTATCCGCGGTTTTCATTTTCGTGATCATCTTTTATCCAGGGTCCACCTTTATCAAAGTCTCTTCTATCCGCTGTTTCCTTCCTAGTGCCTCGCTATCTGCGGTTACCCTTTCAGTTTTCAGGTGGACACATTATTAGAATTCCGTTCTAGTTTTTGTTCTGTTTTATATTTTAATATGATTGAACTCCGACTTGTGAACATAGTTTTATTCGACTCTCACGGCTCAACCCGGATGTGATTTGCTTGAATAACATCCACCCATTGGTCGAGTCAAGAGTGGTCAGAACTACCTTGCCGTCGGTGAAACATTCCTAAATATCAGTCCTGATGATGACGTAGGCATCCGGGCAGCGGTCATGTCTACGAAATAAGAAGATCAAATCTCCCAAATCTGATCTAATCTTTATTTTTATCGAGAGGCATGCATATACCTTGATTAGTACGGCGAATTCGTTCAAAAATTTTCC
Source organism: Thysanoteuthis rhombus (assembly GCA_963457665.1). Taxonomy (NCBI): domain Eukaryota; kingdom Metazoa; phylum Mollusca; class Cephalopoda; order Oegopsida; family Thysanoteuthidae; genus Thysanoteuthis; species Thysanoteuthis major. The sequence continues at coordinate 30,987,999 of OY735239.1, forward strand.
GTACGATTCTAAACCGCACTGTTCAAGATTTATGTCTTAATGTTGTTGTTTTTCTTTATTGAACAACCGTAACCACCAAAGGTGGCAAAGGAGTCGATCTTTTTTTCGTTTTTGAGTTCCAGAGCTCCAGGTCGTACCGTTTTGTCTACTGACTTGAAAATTAGCATCAGTACTCCACTAAACCTCTTCTAAATATATATATATATATATATATATATATATATATATATATATATATATATATATATATATATATATATATATATCAAGCTTTTTTTACCTTTGGGAGTTTATATTGATCGGTTTATAAATAACATGTAGATTCTGGAAATGTTTTTTCCTAGAATTGTTTTTTTTAACTTTACTTCAGATGTTTCTTAGATTAAAACGCCAGTGGAGTCATAAATCGATTTTTTTCAGACCATATTCATACTTAAATGTAATTTTTTCTAAATGACTTCAAATTTTGACGCTTCGGTTCTTCAATTATTGACTGCGATGGTGAGTCTTATACTTGTTAACATTAATTCGTACAGCATCAATTTTACTGTACTGCATCAACACCTGCATCAATGAAAAACACACTATTCAAAGTATAGCTGAATATGTATCCACTCGTGTCTGTTTGTCCACACAATGTAACCAAAAGTTCTCAATGAATTCCAAAGACATTTAGAGGAAGGGTGGACCATTGGCTAAGGGAAAATCGATCAAATTTTGTGGCAGATCCAGAATTTTTTAAGTTTACCTTCCCTACATTTTTGCTTTATATCAACTGATTTCTTTTCAGTTTGTAGTGTCAATGTTCTTTGCAGGGGTATGCACTGTCTAGGTGCTCACAAGATTCGTTCGTATAGAATACAAGCACTGGTGTGTGGGACATTCCTAAATTTCAGTCACTCCCCCCTTAAGACTGGAGCGTGTGGCCGAGGATCGTATGTACGAACCAGGAAGATCAAATCCCATAAATTTGATCTTTGAGACAGAAATTGAACCATTCAAGGAAGGATCAAGTTTCCTCGCTCACCCAACGAATGATCTTCTCCAACGTCACATATTCTCCCGGTGTTGGTCTGGCTGGCTGACTCTGTATATATCATGCATACATGACACTCCAATGGAGCTGAGCATTAACTCCTTATTATGTTAACATCAACTTAGGAAAACGAATCTCCATGAAACCTTCAAAAGAAGAAGAAATCAAGCGAAGAATCACACTAGGATGGCAAGCCTTTGGCAGACCAAGCTCAACCTTTAAAAATAAGAAGATCCCATTAATCCTAAAAAGAAAGGTGTATAACCAATGCATCCTCCCAATGGTCACTTATGGAGCTGAAACATGGAACCTAACCAAAAGACAGATCCGCAAATTGAGACCCATGCAGCGTGCGCATGAAAGAATTATGCTGGGCCTCACATGGAGAGACCGCAAGACAGCACAGTACATCCAGGAAAAGACAAGGGTCAGTGACATCATAGAATCCATAAAAAATCTTAAATGGCAGTGGGCTGGCCATGTTGCAAGAATGGCGGACAACCGATGGACATCACGACTCACAACATGGATCTCCTGTGATCACATGTGAAACCGAGGCCGACAGAATACAAGATGGCGTGATGAACATGACAAATTCAGAAAATACTGGCTCTGCAACGCCCATGAAAAAGAATTGTGGCGGATCCTGGGGAAGGTCTATGTCCAACGACGGACGTTAAAAGAATGATGATGATAATGATGATGATGAAGAAGAAGAAGAAGATGAATAAGAAGAAGAAGAAGAAGAAGATGAAAAAGAAGAAGAAGAAGAAGAATTTGCTGACAGCAACACCTTGAATATTGCTGGTTTTGATATAGTACGGTTATGCTATTTCTTTAGAAATCAGTATTACTAAGTATAAGGTGGGAAAATGCACAGATTGAATTATAATAAAGATTGAACAGTGCAGTTTTGAAGAGTACGGGTTTGGACGGAATGAACGACACTAATCAGGGTACACCTATATATTATATACTCGGTAGCCCCATTTGGTCAGTAATGTTTGGATCAAGTTCTGACCAGTAACATATCTTTTAATTTTCAAATAAGCAATCATGTATTTTTTTTTAAATGTAGCTCAAATACCTGATATAATAACACCCAGATTCGACTACCTAGACTCAAAAACCTTTTTAAGATACTTTACACTATATCAGACCATATTTAGAATACGTAGCCCAAGCATGGAATCTAAACCTCAAAAAGGATATCACAGAACTAGAAAAAGCATACAAAGGTCAACGAAAATGCTCCCAGAAGTTAGAAAAGCTCCCATATGAAGACAGAAAAAAAGTAAAACTAACTATACTAAAAGATAGGAGAATGATAGGAGATGTAATAAAAACATTCAAAATGATAAAAGGTAAAGAAAAATCCAGACAAAAAAAGCTCTTTACAATGAACGAAAGAAACAATGACAGAACGTAAAAATTACACTATGAAAAAAGGTACTAGAGAAAATCTTTTCTCAAAGAATAATAAATCATCATCATCATCATCATCATCATCATCATCATCATCATCATCATCATCATCATCATCATCATCATCATCATCATCATCAGTCTTTTAATGTCCGTCGTTGGACATAGATCTTCCCCAGGATTCGCCACAATTCTCTATCATGGGCGTTGCGGAGCCAGTATTTCCTGAATTTTAGGGTTGCCATAAAATTGGCTCTTATGAAAATACAATGAAGGATACGCCATTGAATCGCAGTAAATTTGAAACTAAAAGAAAAAGAAAAAAGGGTAAGTTTATCTCGTGATGAATTAAGTTATATTTTCAATAAAATAAGTTCATTCCGTTAATTTTTTACCCTGCACGATATCAGTAATGATTTTTCTTATAAGATATCCTGTCTTATGACTTTATGTCCGATCACCCTTTAAAACAGCTTGAGTTGAGTTGAAACTTTTTTTAGAAAACATAAAATAGGATACACGAATGATTAAAAAACAAATTACCAAATAAAACAGCATAAAATTCCTTATATAAATAACTTGACATTTTTACGGATATATACCATATAATAGCTTTATTTTATCAGTAATGATTACATCGATTCCTGACCTCTGAAAACCCTTTTCTTCCTGGTTTTTAATGCACTTCTATACAAAAATCGTATGTTTTTGCATTAAACATGAAATAGCGTTATTCTGTTAGTAATGTTTGCCTGAATTCCTGACCTTTGACAATAACTCTTTTCTTCATTTCTCAATGAATCTCTGTAGTAAAGTTATTTACTAGCTTCAAAGTCCTTATATAAATAACTCGTCATTTTACGGGTATATGCCAATTATACCGATAATAGCTTTATTTTATCAGTAATAATTAATTCGATTCCTGACCTTTGGAAACCCCATTCTTCCTGGTTTTTAATGCACTTCTACACTAAAATCGTATTCATTTGCATTAAATATGAAAGTGTTATTCTGTTAGTAATGTTTGCCTAAATTCCTGACCTCTGACAATAACTTTCTTCTAGATTTCTCAATGAATTTCTGTAGTAAAGTTATTTGCAATACTTTTACGTATAAAGATTCCATTGTTATCATCCCGTTTTCACCTCCTCCACGCCCTGCTCATCTTCCAGGCTCCCTTCCGCCCGAAGTACATTCATTCTGAATCACTCTGCCAACAGCCATCTTAACTGACTACCATCTGTTTTGCTCAATAGGTGGCGCAACCATCGGGTGCTGGCCAACAACAGTATTTGTTGTAATTTTTAGCAATGTTTTTTCTTTATTTTTTTCCCTTACTTATTTGTTTTATCTTTCAACTTCTCCTACCCCAGTATCAACTTCCCCCACCCCGGTATCTTTGTTTTACTTTTCATTCTTCCTATTTTCTGCTTGCCTAGCCCTGGACAGCCCACCCGATTCACTCTCACATACCAAATGACTGAATCAGACCAACTTTTTTGTGGGGTGGAGATAGAAGTGACCCAACACACATACACATTTATTTGTAAATAAAACGGACAAAAATGATTTCTTTTTAACCCCACTTAGTCCATTCTTAGAAATAAATTCCACTCAGTACATTTTTCTTTGAAATAAATTATCGGCTGCTTTTTAATGGAACCTCCTGGCGTCTTTTGTACGCACGTTCCACACCTACTCAAGGTTCTGAATTTTTGGCGAGCCAAGATATCAGTGCTGAATTAACCATATAGCGGGTATAACTTCTGCTACAGGTTTGGCAATTTCAAAGGCCCAGCGCTGAAGGCTCGCAAACTATCAATTCCAGTTTAGATATTCTGCACCCTACTCTGTGACCATAATAGTATACTACCCTCAGATTTCATGAACGACTGGATGTTTTAGATTTTATCAAATGAATCCCACGTATAAGATCAATACCTTAGCAAAATAAAACATTGAAACAAAAAAAGTTATTAAAATCAAATCACATATAATTCGTGAATCGATAGACAACTAGAATATTCCTACCCAAAATGACGGGGATACTTATGTACAGATCGGCATTAAGGAGCCTAAAGTTATTTTATTAAGTAATTTTTTTTAGTAATTCAAGTATTCTATTTTACATATTTTGTGAACTTTCAATTTTTCTTAAGCTGTTTTAATGTGGATCAGACATAAAGTCTTAATGGTTTCTATGATATATTTTTATCATTATCTCATAATAGGATGGTAAATCAAACAATGAGATCGTCCAATCTGAGCACAAACAGATAAATAAACAGAAATAATTGTATATAAGCTCATTATATGGTTAGATTAATAATCAATACGTACAGAAATCTAGTTAACATATATTTTATTTTTGTCTACTTTTAAGAAAAATCTGCTACTTGAAAAAATCTTCCTGTTTCTTTATACAGTTTGTTCCTGACAACACTGTGAGCATTATATAGTTATGTTCAGTAGTTTATTATATACACAAGACAAAAGTTGCAGTAATCATCTTCAGTTGGAATACAAGTAGGAATGGAGTTTTGCGCCGCGGCAGCTGGGCTTGATTCATTTATTATTCTTATATCTATATATCAAATCACCGTAGCCCCAAAAATGACCCGACCAACCAGCCGAATGGGCTGCAGATTTTCTCCGCTCTTTGAGTGTCTGTGTCTATCACTGTGTTTATGAGTGTGGTCACTCCTGGTCACATTTTGGGAGCTATAACCTTGGACATTTGCATGAGTACACCACTAGGCACCATCTGGGAAGGTTATCCTTTATTTCTTCAAAAAAAGTGGGTTTTTATCGTCATTTTGAACCAACAATGCCTAAATCTTATGTTGATGTTATTTTTTTTTTTTAGATAGATTTATATAAAAGATGTATTTTTCAAGATATTTTCAGATAAAAGATTTTTTTTTTTTTGATAATTTGGAATATATATTTTTGATGTTTTTTTTTATTTTTCAAACTTAGTTCTGTCAATTTTGGAACTGCCCGGAGAGGTTTGGGGAATCTTGGGGAAAGGTCTTTGTCCAACAACGGACGCTAAAAGGCTACTGACGGTTATGATGATGAAATATGTTGAAACGAACTTTTTGAAACGTGTCGGATTCTTTTTGCACCCACTGTATGTTTTATAACGTCTTGTAGGAAGCAACGATTAAAATACTTCAAATAAGTGAAATCACTACTGTTACTGCTGTCTCAATTAATCACAAAAGAAGGATTGCCACTTTACAGAAGACACCGGTTAATAAATGTCTTAATCGACTTTTTCTTTTTGATTTATGGTATAAATAATTATACATTACAAAGATTGTCTTAATAGTTTTATTTTCGTGCTTTTAGACACGGGAATGTATTGCTTTGTTTAGAAGAACAGAGGAAAGACTCCTTACATGTTAGAAATCGTCATCCAAAACTGTCAACATAAGTTTCCTCAGCCTTTAAGTTGGTCTGGCTGGTTATGTATCTATCACGTGTAAAGAGAATACAAAACAGAGGTGCACATAACCTTACAATTATATAATTAAACATACTTATTTGTATATAAGGTTTTTATATAAATAAATGTACGTATGTGTCACGTGTATAGGATGCAGCACTGAAGCTAGGTGGTTAAAAATACAAATATTTACGCCTCAACGTGCCTGGAAAATCTTTTTTGTTCTTTAAAAATCCCCGCCTTAAATAGGTTTTTACTGGGAGGGGTCAATCAACAATGAAAGTTTCAGGTAAATTGATCCTTTACTTTGTGTCCGGTATCATTTGCACTTGTTTTATCACTTTTTGTTCGTGACCATTCCGAAAATAAAAGGCGAGACACATTTATTGATCATCCCCTTTTCCAATGTTTTGATTGATTATCCCCAATAAATTTCTCCCGTTTTTAAGTTGGTCTGTCTGTCTGGTTGGCTGGCTAGCTGGTTATGTATGTATATATGTATTACGCATACGAGTCATACCAAAGGAGCTAGAGGGTTGAAAATTGAAATATTTACTCCTTTTTATCTCCGTCTGTTGTGTAGATGTGAGGTAATCCAACAAAATAGAGGTAGTAATTTGACAATGTGGAAATGAAAGATTTAAGGTTAAGTGTGTTACATCTCATTTTTTATTATCATAAAGATAGGCTTGATGCATTTCGCTGAACTTTCGTTAACGTCTTCGAAGGAGTCCTAGAGAACAATCAAAAGGAGCAGCTATTCACATGTCTGGCTGTAGTACTCAACCGGAGAAAAAAGGGTGTATAACAATTCTAGTGTTGGTAATCATGTCCCCCAAAGAATTGATTTTTTTCAAAAATCTTCCCTTCAAAATGGGTTTTTAATGGAGGATCAATTTATAACGTAAGTTTATGCCAAATTGGTCCCTTAGTTTGTGCCCAACATTCACATTTGCTTTTGTTTGTTTGTTTGTTTGTTGTTTTTTTTTTATTCAGGCTTTTTCAGTGATAAGCACCAAATAATAGCCGAGAGAAATAACTTATTCACTGATCATCTTACGTCCAAATTTTTTTAATCACCCCCAACATGGCATGCTACCAAAGGACATTGTTCATGTGACGGTCTTTATCGAGTGGCTAACCAGACCTGTTACCTGTAACGATCGCTCTGCGCGGAATCCTGTATGCAACTCACATATCGAAACAAACACTTTCACGGACATGTATATAACATACGTACATACATTCAAATCTTGAAAGGTGTTCTTAAAAAGGGGGGGTAGAGAGGAGAAAGAAAGAAAGAAAGAAAGAAAGAAAGAAAGAAAGAAAGAAAGAAAGAAAGAAAGAAAGAAAGAAAGAAAGAAAAGGTACCCGAGAGAGAAAAAGAAAAAAATTTTTTTTTTTTTAAATTGAGCAGACAGGGGGGAGCTTTCTTTTGTTATTATCGTTGCGACATTAAGGGTTGGACTCTCTGGACGTTTTTTCTGTTCTTATTTTTTTATTTTTTTTTTAGGGGAGCTGGGGGGGCAGAGGGAAATGTATATATGACAGAGGCATGGGACATTCTTGAACTTTGTCTCCACCGTTTTTCAACGCCGGGTATACCTACCCGTTCCCGTCAGCACACCCGTTAAACCAATTGCACTCAGGTTGTGTCAGACTGGTACTTGGCCCGCCAGATCTGGCGATAAAATTCACGAATCAGGTGAAGTGTATTTTCAGTATTTCAAAAAATAAATAAATTGATAATAATAATAATAATAATAATAATAATAATAATAATAATAATAATAATAATAATAATGATGATATTGTCTGGTTGGTCAGCCACAGAAACAATCATGCGACCAATGTCTCTTCGCGACATGCCGTGTTAGGGATGATCGATTAAAAAATTGGAAAAAGGGTTGATCGATGAATAAGTCACTTCTTTCGCCTCTTGTTGGGCAGTGATCGCAAAGAAAGTCAGAACTTATGCTGTCGGACACTAACTTGAGGATTTATTTAGCAAAAACTTACATTGTAAATTTTCATCCCTCTCTTTCATAGAAACCTATGTAGGGGGAGGGCGTTCAAAACATGACCAAATTTTTTTTTTGTTTTGTTTTTTTTTCTTGACACTCAGCTCCATTCAGGATGACCTGTACACGTGATACGTACATACGTACATAGCCAACCAGACGAACTTGAAAACTAAAGAAATCTATGTTGACAGTTTTGGTTGATGGTTTCTGATAATAATAATAATAATAATAATAATAATAATAATAATAATAATAATAATAATAATAATAATAATAATAATAAAGGAAAACGAAAAAACACACAGGAAGTTGAGAGTGGATAGGGATGAAACTTGTCTGTATCGTTAAGGGACCCGAGTCCATCTCACAAACATTCACATTCTACTCCCCGCCGGCCCCAAACCTATTAACATCCCTTGGTCCCTGCACTGGGTCAATGCAAGGTGTCCGGTGTTTCGATGTCCTGTGCTTTGGGATGGTGGGGTACAAAAAAAAGGGTGTATGAATATGGTTTGTTGGTGCGGATGGAGGGCCGGGTAGAAATGGTGTCGGATTTAGCGTTAGCCTTGCAAAAAGGGGGTGTTGTCGTGAGTTCGGGTGTACAGGTCTGTCTGATGAATCTATAAAAACGCACATTTCGCACAATGAATTAGAGACAGAAGGGAAAAGAAGGCGCATATAGGAGAAGCCAATAAAAAGGACACACACACACACACACACACACACACACACATATATATATATATATATATATATATATATATATATATATATATATATGCAATGCTCTTCCATAGGAATACAGCACTCTGGTGGATGAGGGATTTCTGTGTAAATAAATATATCACTTTAATTCAGCATGACTGTCCAGTGGTAGGTTTCAATTCTGCCTCGCGGTACTGGACTGGATAATGGAAAGTCTATAGCCACACTGAAGAGATGTAATACATCGAAACAGCTGTCTGTGGATGACACAACGATATACATATATATATACATATATATATACATACATATATATATATGGAATCGCCGTAGTCCCCCAAGTAGCCCGACCAACCAGCCAGATGGGCTTCAGATTCCTCTCTCTTCGAGTGTCTGTGTCTATGTGCCTGCGTAAATGCCTGTCTTTGTGTGTCCGGGTGATTCTGGTCTCATTTTGGGGATTACGACCTTGTAAATTTACATGAGTAAAGCACGATGCACCAAATAAAAACATTTTTTCGTGGTTACTTTTTTTTCTTTTTTTTTTTTTAATTCTCTTTTGTCTTAATGGTCATTCGGGGACTAACAATGTCCAGATCTTGTGCTGGTATTTTCTCTAGATAATCTTAGATGAAAGATCTATCTTTTGATAATCAATTCTGGTGCATGGGCAGTCTACGGTGATTCATTTATGCAAGGCACACACACACACACACACACACACACATATATAGATAGATAGATAGATAGATAGATATATCATATGAATTGGAAAAAAGATTTTTCGGAATATATACGACTATTTCACCTACTCATCCCTCTCTCTCAATATATATATATATATATATATATATATATTTCTTTATTTCAACTCAATACTGACAGTCGAGACAATATATCGATTAAGTACATAAATTCATGTATTTGATCGATATATACATATATAAATGCATATATTTTGAGAAATGGATACAAAGTCTGATACCAATAATTATAAATGTGTTATATTACTTTGAAACTCTATTTGGAATGATCTCCCGTTATTACACGATGAATGTATCATTTGGTGTAGACAGTAAATAGAATAAGCAATTAAAGAAAACAAAGCTGCAATAGGAATCGAACCTGCGACCTATAAGGTAGCCGCTTCAACGTAATGTTTCTCTTACCATTGAGCTAAATAGTTGCCATTGGTGCAAATGCCCAAATAACTGCTTTCACTCTGAATTCTCATCTTGTTCATTCACTGTTTATATATGCTCTATTTGTTTCTCAACTGATATTATTGTCCATGTATCGGAGGTCAGCGATATCATAGAAACTATGAGAAAACGCGAATGACAATGAGCTGACAAGAATGTCAGACAACTGCTGAACATCACGACTCACAGCAAGGGTCCCCAGCGATCATATGCGAAATTGTGGCCGACAAAAAATAAAATGACGTGACGAACTACACAAGTTCAGAAATTAATGGCTCTGCAGCGCCCATGATCGCAAGAATCTTGATTAAGGTCAAACAATGGGTGCTAAAAGGTTGATGATGATGATCTTTTACAAGGATTTTAAAATGTTTATATCAGAAGAGATTGTGGCATCTGATAGCGTATTCCAGATAGAATGTTCGATCTTGTTTCAATATTTTTTTTTTTATTTTTGCATTTTTTGATGCGTCCACACATCTCTATAAGACTCTTATCGATCGGTCGGTTGGTCGATCAGTTTGTCAGTCGGTCGGCAGTTCCCAGTCATGTTAAACACCGGAAAATGGAAGGAAGAGGTTTATGCTTTAAACACTAGCTTCTATTATGTTATACGAGATATCATGTCATCAATAGATGTCCTTAGCTAATGGTTCAAGTACATAATGTCCATTGCAAATGGTCCTTAGACAAAACATCGAAAATGCAAAAGCGTCCAATGCAATAAGGTCTATTAATGTAAAGACGTCCAATGCAATAAGGTCTATTAATGTAAAGACGTCCAATGCAATTAGTTCCAATTAAAAAAAAAAAAAGAATGCGCAGAAGACAATGTCAAAAGACGTGTTTGCATTATCAGACCTTACTGCATTGAGCCTTTTTGAATTAGCCATGTTTGCATTAGTCCTTTTTGCCTTGGACGCCATTGCATTGGGCGTCTTTACATTGGACTCCAGGTTGTTCCTTGGGTCTATTATAGATTGTACATTTTATAAATTGTACGTTTTTGGATTGGAACATTTTGACTTTTATCCTTTGTTGTTAATAACTGAAATCGTCTGCAAGAATGGCTGAAATCGACTGAACCTTTCAATTTCCAGCTAATTTTGTTTCTAAAAATGTTATATATATATATATATATATATATATATATATATATATATATATATATATATATATATATATATATATATATGTTCCTATTTATTTATCTATCTGTTTTTTTTCTGTATCTATCTATCTATCTATCTATCTATCTATCTATCGATCTAATCTATCTATGCTTGTTCATTTCCATACCTATACATCAATCTATCTGTTCATATCTATCTATCTATCTGCCTACTTATATCTATCTGTCTATCTATCTATTAATCTATCTATGTTCATATCTGTCTATCTGCCTGCTCATATCTGTCTATCTGCCTGCTCATATCTATCTCTGTCCATATCTATCTATCCATAAGATCAACGATACATATATATATATATATATATATATATATATATATATATATATATATATATATATATATATGTTCCTATTTATTTATCTATCTGTTTTTTTCTGTATCTATCTATCTATCTATTCATCTATCTATCTATCTATCTATCTATCTATCTATCTATCTATGCTTGTTCATTTCCATACCTATACATCAATCTATCTGTTCATATCTATCTATCTATCTGCCTACTTATATCTATCTGTCTATCTATCTATTAATCTATCTATGTTCATATCTGTCTATCTGCCTGCTCATATCTATCTCTGTCCATATCTATCTATCCATAAGATCAACGATACATATATATATATATATATATATATATATATATATATATATATATATATATATAAAAAACTGAGTTAAAATAAACCTTACATTCAGACTCGAGAACAAATTATTGATAAAAATTGTTCAGTTACTTTAATTCAAAATTGTTAATTGCTTTTTTTAGCCAGATTTTTGCATGTACCATCCCAACCTTCCTCTTCCTCTTCCTCCCACCACAGCTAGTAATCCTAATACCACTTCGTTTAGAAACCCTTTGGGAATGGAAATCACAGCTATGGACGAATGGGTGGTGGATGTATCGTTGATCTTATGGCTCTTGTTTAATCTTTGGTCGAAATCTGTCAAATATTTGGCAATGTGTTAATACATGTATGCATATATCTTGTAACATCATGTGTCTATATACATAGCTATATATATATATAAACAAACATGAAAGATGCATATATAAGTAAATACTTAATTTCTTTATGTATACATATTCATAAACGCACGCACACAACATATATTTATATATATATATATATATATATATATATATATATATATATATATATATATATATATATATATATATATATATATATACCTGAACATACAAATGAATAGATATGTACAGACCGAGGAAGATGGACGGATAGATAGATAGATCCCTATTGCCATCTTTGATTGCTAAGACAGTTTAATACAGGAACGTGTAGTTATATAACTGTCACTGATACAAGGGCTGTCCAGGGGGTACTAACGTTTTTTGTTTCGGCAAAGAACGATTTAATTTTTTCTCATCGGTAGGTAAATAAATTTTGTAAATATAAAACCCAAATAATTCCAAGTAATCATGAATTAACCTTAAAAACAAAGATTTATTATTTTGTATATCTGTCCGATAGATAGATAGATAGATAGATAGATAGATAGATAGATAGATAGATAGATAGATAGATAGAGAAAAAAAACAGATAGATAAATAGATAGGAACATATAGAAAGATAGACAGATAAATAGGAACATATGGATAGATAAAACAAAAAGATACATAGATAAATAGATAGATAAAAACAGATAGATGAAAACAGATAGATAGACTGGTAGGTAAGAACAGATAGATAGATGAATAGATAGAGAGATAGATAAGAACGGAGAGGCATATAAGAACAGACAGATAGATAGATAGCACTTGGTCGAGTAAATGTGTATTGTCTGAATACATGTATGCATACACAACACACACACACACACACACATGTAATATATATATGAGAGAGAGCGACTCATACGCACACATATATATGAGAGAGAGACACACACACACACACATATGGGACACACACACACACATACACACACTCACACGACGGGGTGGTCCTGTAGTTTATCGATGTGCACTGACTTACCACCTTGACATTTAGTTGCAAGGTAAGAGTCCTAGAAAAAATGTCTTCTTTAATTTTCCCGCCTTTTATTCTGTTCCCCCCACTCACAGTCACCCCACGCCTTCCCTCTTCTTTTTTCTATACATGGATATAACATTTCTATCTATAAAGGTAGCTGGAAATGGAAACGTATCCGATTTTGGCCATTTGTATCCATAAACTAAAAAATGACATACTTGGCTTCCAATGTCACAAATTCCAATTGTTCCGGACCGCTACATGTGAAATAGATTTGAGAGCGACAAGTGCCCAAGGCTGAATAATTCACTTCACTGTCGTTGTTTATGGCCTCAGGCATTTCCAAGCGGTTACCTACCGAAGTACTGACCTGGCTCGATGTTGCTTAACTTCAGTAATTGCACGAGAATTGCTATATCCAATTTGATTTGGTCGTATTTTTTTTCTCTTTCTTACTTTCTCATTTATTTTCTCTTCACTCTTTCTTTTTTCCTCTCAGTCTTTACCATCTTTACCCCTCTCTCTCTCTCTCTCTCTCTCTCTCACTCTCTCTCTCTCTCTGTATCTCCTTTTTCTTTCTTTCTTCATCTTGTCATCTTTCTCTTTCTCTTTTGTCCCCCTTTTCTGTTTCCCTGTCTGGTCTCGAATAACAGTTCTCTCTGTTTTCATTCTCCTTTTTTCTGTCTTTCTTACTCTTTTCCTCTTTCTTTCTTTTGCTCATTCTTTCTTTGTTTACTTTTCTCTCTCTCTCTCTCTCTCTCTCTCTCTCTGTTTCTCTCTCTCTCACACACACACATAATAATAGTTATCTCTCTGTTTTCACTCTCCCTTTTTTCTATCTTTCTTACTCTTTTCCTCTTTCGTTTTCTTGCTCTTTCTTTCTTTTTTACATCCCCCTCTCTCTCCCTCTCTCTTTCTCTCATACACACACACACAAACACACATACACCCATACTCACGCATGATAATTATCTCTCTGTTTATATTCTCCCTTTTTCTGTCTTTCTTACCCTTTTCCTCTTTCTTTTTCTGACTCTTTCTTTCTTCTCTACTTTCCGTTCTCTTTCTCTTTCTCTCTCTCTCTCTCACACACACACACACACACACACACACACACACACACACACACACGCACACACACACACACATCGACACATAATGGTTATCTCTCTATTTCCATTCACCTTTCTCTTTCTTACTTCCAATTCTTCTGGTTCCCTTTTCTCTCTCTCATTGTCAAATCCTCTTGAGTTTAGACTTTGTTTTTCCTCGCCTCACAACAATGACAATTTCAGACTCACGGTTAAGATTAAAAAGGGAAAAGTTTCAAATGATAGATTAAAAGGGAAGGGAAAAGAGATAGGCAGATCCAATTAATACGACGTCAATCAACGAAAGGAAGAAAGGGAGAGGAAAAAGGAGAAAGACCTAGAGAAAGAGTGAGGGGGAGAGAGGAGGGAAAAGGGGTACATAGAGAGAAAGAAAGAGAATAAAAGAAAATGTTAAGCTACAGATTCTAGTTTTCAGTTGATATCTGGATTGTCTCAAATTAAATCTAGAATTATCTAAATTCTCATGTCATTTATCTAGAAAAATATCTAGATACTATTTTATTCAGTCTCTGTCCATGAACAAAATTTTAACATCTTTGTCAGTTAAAGAAAAGTATTTTTACATGAGTCGAAATATCCTAAAACATAAGCTTCTATCAGAGAGGGGTTTGAAACGAAGAAGTCTTGTTATTTACTTCTCCTACAATATCTATTGTACTGTCTTTTCTTCTCTCCTTTTCTTCTCTCTCTTGTTGTTGAGGAGATGAGAGGCGGGCCAAGTGGGTAACGACGCAGATGATGGAACTAGCAAGCCAAGTTCAAACACTAACTAAGGCAGTTCGTGTTTACCTCGTATAAAGGAAAGTAACGTTCTGTGCACACGATTCTAGTTACCTAAAATGATGTTGTAATTAATAATTTTACAAAAACAGATCTGGTTCGTCATGCAGTAGTAAACACCACGTGACTAACGTGTTTTAGAATCGTGCGTAGTCAGGGGTGAGCAATTAAAAAAATTGGGAAATGAAGTGATCAATAAATAACTTCTCTTGGCTTTTGTTAGCCTGGGATCACTGAAAATAAGTCCGGATTTTCGGAAAGGAAAGCATGATTGCCTTCGGAAACAAACTAAGGGACCAATTTAGCACAAACTTACATTGCAAATACTCTCCTCACACACACACACACACACACTAAAAATCTATTTTGGGAGAAGATTTTATTCTTCTTGGGTCATTCTTTCTTTATATAATGAGGAGTGAATGTTCAATTTTTCAGCAAACTAGCTCCACTAATACGGCCTGCATGAACCATATATACATACATAGCCAGCCAGAAGAACCGACTTAAAAACTAAAGAAACCTATTTCGAGAGTTTTAGTGACAGTTGACGTTTTCTAATAAAATGCTAACTATAATAACGACGATAAATGTTTGGGGTGATTCCCTTCAACCTGGATGCTGAATTGTATTCGTTTCATTACAAAAACGTTACTTTGCAAAGAAAAGGACAAAAGCTGACAGAACTGAAGAGGAATAGGAGCTCGAATGAGGCTAGCGTATGATGCAATTATTTCAACTGCAAGATATTAGTATATTCTTGTCCTTTGATTAATACTGAAGCATGAAACATGGAACTTAATCAAGAGACATACATACAACCTGAGAAGTATGCAACCTGCGCATGAGAGAATCATGCTCAACCTTACATGGAGAGACCACTAGACAGCAGAGTATATAAGGGAGAAAACGGGTATCCGTGACATCATAGAAACTATTGAAAAACTCCAATGGCCATGGGCTGGCCATGTTGCAAGAATGATAGACAACTGATGGACAACACATCTCACAACATGGATCCCCAAAGATCACATGAGAAACCGAGGCCGACAGAACACAAAATGGAGAGATGAACTAGACAAATTCAGGATATACTGGCTCTGCGACGCCCATGATAGAGAATTGTGGCAAATCCTGGGGAAGGTCTATGTCCAACAACGGACGTTAAAAGACAGATGATGATGATGATGATGATGATGATGATCCTTAGAGCCTCGTTCTTTATGAAACATACGGTGTAATCCAATCAGGATTTTTTCGGTTAACCTATGTGGAAGCTATTCATCGAAGTGACTAACATAACTAAACTGGTACAAATGATTTTCAACGCTTCATTTATATAGCTTCAGTATTTCGGCTTTCTCCGACGTTGATTATTCTCATGCCCGGTTTGATTGCTATCAACTATTCTACCCGACCGTAGAGTATCATTCACCTAAAATTCTCAGGGACAAAACTGCGCAAACTATTTTTGAGACATTCGATTATTCGCATCGCCTTCTCCATAAATGGCAAAAATCTAATCTTTCCTTTTTTTTTTTTTTTTTTTTTTCTTTTCTTCGGATAAAAAAGCACAATATCTCTAAAATGTTCCTTTTTTTCTTCTATCTTTATTGTTAGGATCAATAAACAAAAATACAAAATATATACACGCACGCATATATATATATATATATATATATATATATATATATATATATATATATATATATATATATATGCATGTGTGTGTGAACAATGTAAAGTGAGACAGACTCTTGAGTAAGAGCGTATGGAGACTTAGTTTATTAATTTGTTAATTCATGAATGGATTAATTGGTGTCATATACATGTTTCAGGAGGTGTTCTCATTTTTAGTAGCGTGTGGGATTGCTTTTCAGTGATCAAAAAGTTTCCGTAGAAAATTAATTTACCATCAGGTGCTTTGCTTTGGAAGCAAAAATTGGAATCAAGGAAGAGATTTCCTTTTCAGGCGTTTAAAGTGGGCCGATTTAGAGTGAAAGTAATTGTGAGTGTCCGTGGGTTTAGTGTAGAGGGTGATTTGGGGGTTTCTCTCTCACTATCTATGTATATGCAGTTGTCTAGGAAAGCTATGGAGTCAGTAGATATGACATAATCAAATTCAATCGAATCGTGTGTAGAGTTTATGTGCGCGAAGAATTTTTCTAGTTCGGCTTCATCTCATGTGTATATAAAGAGAATGCCTACTATATATCTAGCGTAGAAGATACAGTCTGTGTCTATCTCCGGGTATATACGCATATATATATATATATATATATATATATATATATATATATATATATATATATATATATATATATATATATATATACATATATATATATATATATATATGTATATATATATATATATATATATTTATATATATATATATATATATATATATACATATATATATATATATATATATATATATATATATATATATATGCATGTGTGTGTGTATGTATGTGTTTGCACACTGACAAATCATATGGTTATAGTCTGACGATCGCACCGTAGACTGTAGCAGTGTTAAACTTGGAGTCACGATGAATGAACTAATGAAGAACTAACATCTCTATCTGTGATATTGAACACTCTTCACTCATATATAAATCAACCCTCAAAAAGTAATAATGATAAGATAGATAGATAGATAGATAGATAGATAGATAGATAGATAGATAGATAGATAGATAGATGAGAACATAGATATAGATAGATAAATAGATAGGTAAAAACAGATAGATAAGAACAGATAGATAGATGAATAGATAGAGAAATAGATAAGAAGCGATATATATATATGTATATGTGTATATATATATATATATATATATATATATACATATATATGTGTGTGTGTGTGTGTGTGTGTGTGTATGTGTGTGTGTGTGTTTTCTTGTTTTACATGCCTGGGATCGTATGCAAGGGGTAAAGAAATATAAAAGACCGAAAGAAAAGAAAGGGTGAATTGAGGGACAAAGAGGAGGAAGAATCTTTTGAAAAAAAAAAAAGGAAATAGGAAAGAAGGAAGAAAGGTTGATCAATAGAAGGAAAAAGACAAATATAAAGAATGAAAGAACAGAAGAAAGAAAGAAAGAAAGAAAGAAAGAAAGAAAGAAAGAAAGATTAAAAGAAAGAAAAGGAGCGAAAGAAAGAAAAAACTAAGGAAATAAGAAACTAGATAAAAAGGGTGATCAAAAGAAGGAAAAGGAGAAATAGAAAGAAAGAAAGAGCGAAAGAAAGAAGCTACAAAGAAAATAAGAAAAAAAGAAAGAAGATCAAAATAAGGGAAAAGAATAAATGGAAAAGCAAAGAAAGAAAGAAAGAAAGAGAGAAAGAAAGAATAAAACTCTGTTAAAATCAAATAGGAAGAACGAAAGAGAGAAAAAGACGAACTGAAAGTAAAAAAAGAAAAGAGAGAAATAAACAAATGAAAGATTGAAAGAGAAAAGCAGAAGAAAAGAGAGAAAAGAAAAATGTTTGGTCACTCACTTAATAGAAACCGTCCTATGATCAATGTCTCTGGGCAGCATGTCGTGTTTCAGGGGTGATCAATTCAAAATTTGAAAAAGGGGTGATCAATGAATAAATCATCTCTCTTGCCTTTAGTTTAGCATGATCACTAAATAAGGACTGAATTTTTTCAAAATAAAAGCTTGACAGCTGTTGGACACAAATTAAGGGGCCAATTTATCATGAACTTACATTGAAAATTGAACCTCGTACTAATAACTTTTTAAAGGGGGTAATTTTTAGAGAATATAAAAAGTTTTTTCTTCTCCTCATGATAGGGAGCAAATGCTTAAGTTCTACTGCTATCGGTATGACCTACACGCGTGATTCATACTTACATACATACGCATAACAGTCTTTTATGCGAATCAGTATGTTTCATTGTATAATTGTATAGCAAGTAAGTCGACCTAGACATGAACTTCAGCAAAACAAAAGTTATGAGAATAAAATCAAAATCGAAGACGCAGCATTGGAGAAAGTAGACCACTACATCTACCTAGGACAACGAATCTCCTTAAAATCCGTAAAAAAAGAATATATCAAGCAAAGAATCCCTCTAGGATGGCAAGTTCAACCTTCAAAAACAAAAAGATCACATTCGTCCAAGAAATAAGGGTATAAAACCAATGCATCCTCCCGATAGTCCCTTATGGAACTGAAACATGGAAGCTAATCAAGAGACGGACTCACAGACTGAGAAGCATTCAACGTACACATGAGAAAATCATACTCAACCTCGCACGGAGAGATCACAAGACAGTACAATATATCTGTGAGAAAACAGGAGTCTGAGACATCATAAAATCCATTAGAAAACTCAAATGGCAATGGGGCTGGTCATATTGCAAGAATGGCAGACAACTGATGGACATCACGACTCACTATATGGATCCCCAGAGATCACATGTGCAACCGAGGCCGGAAGAATACAAGATTGAGAGACGAACTAGACAAATTCAGAAAGTACTGGCCTCATGAGGCCCATGATAAAGAGGTGTGGCGAATCTTTAGGAGGGTCTATGTCCAACCACGAACGTTGAAAGACTGATATCGATGATGATGAAGATGGTTGTATGTATCTCTGCATTGTCTAATTCCTTTTATGGCCTAAAAGTTTCAATATATTTGTCCATGTAAAATATATCAACACAGCTAATATATAATAACGTCGCAGAAAAGCTGGACGTTTGAAACTAAAAGGAAAGAAAAGAGTGTGTAAGTGACTGAAAGAAATGCTTAATGTCGAGTTGAGACTCCAGATAGATAAATTATGATACTTGAATTATCAAAAAGGAATTACTTAATAAAATAGCTACATGCATCGTGATGCCAATCCATACATAAATAAGCGCATCATTTTATACGCTTGTATATTAATAGCCAACCATCCAGACCAGCTTGAAGACTGAAGAAACCAACGTTTACAGTTTAGTGACAATGTTGTTTGACGGTTTCTAAAAAAGAAAAAAAATGAGGAAAATGGGAAGGAAGACGTAAGAAAGAGAAGAGGTGAAAAGGAGACGAAAAAAGTTATGTGCACTTTAGTGACATAACAGATTTCAAATAAACACTAAATCCTGAGGGGACACACTTGAAATGTAAATCCACTGCAAGGAATAGTGCCTGTTTTTCTCCTTCTTGTTCTGGCTACCCCTTTCTCTGTTTGCCATATTTTGTACAAGATGAGCCTACTATTCGACCCTGTCAATGTTTCTTGCGCAACGAATAACCCTTTGTGATACTCAAATCAAGATGCGGTTTATTCTCATAATAATGCAAAGCTTTTGTTACTGAACCCGGATCGCTTTCTCTTGCCTTAAAAGAATTGTTAACGTCACAAACGGTAAACAGTGGCGTGTTTATTTTGAGTTTTGAAAATGGCTGCCTTGGACTTTTATTACTTTCAACACAAAAGAGTTCTCAGTGAATCTCTAACTCTCATTCATCAATAAAACGCACTTGGGTGCCTTGTCGTGGTGCAGTCAGTGGCAGATTAACAATTAGGCTGAGTGGAATTAAGCCTACGTATCTGGGAGGGAGGGAGCGAGTGAGATATAAGAAAAAATGGTTCAATGGAGTGTACATGTAAGTATTTGGGATTTGATTCATATGACTTTATGACATTACTTGTTAATCATCAGGAAAAATCACGGATGTATTTGAATTTCAATGAAAAAGAGGGATCAGTTTGAAAAAAAAAGCACTGAATGGTTGGATATAATATAAACCTTTGGGCTCCTACTTATGTACATAAAATGGACCTTTATTATAATGTATGCATACCTTCAAAGTCCTGTTTATAAAAATGCGATACTAGACAAATTTCATAAAAATCATCCAGAATCATCTGGATTTCATTCATATTAATCTAAATTTATATCTAGCACTTTGAAGCGTATTTACAGACAGACGAAAGGACAGACATCCTGTTAATTATAATCAGATTATTTGTTTATTTATTACATTCTTTACATCTTTATTTGTATTCGAGCATTATTTGGGAAGTAATCATTACATTACAAATTATTCACAAGGTTATTATTAAGGTTTTAGAAGTGCGATATTTTTTTATTTGGAGCGAATTACTGAAACCCCATAGGTTTAATTATTCACTTACGAATTTTCATTCGACAGGACATTTTGAGGAAGGGATTGACCTCGTTAAGAGAGGTAGTACAGTATTAACAATGACCCTCACAACTTTAAAAAGTGGGGTTTAAATTTAACCACGACTATTCAAAGTGTTAACAAAAGGAAAATTCAATTAAAACCAAACTGTTTATGACCAGCAACCTTCCTGCCGGGAGAATACATAATTATCTAAACAAAGTGGACGTACAGGCCTCCAATTTGCAGAGCAAGAGGGCTTACAGAACTAATTTGCCGGTGAAGCAGGCGTGCAGGCCTCTAATTTGCCAGCAAAGTGAGCGTGCAGGCCTCTGATTTGCCGACGAATCGGGTATACAGGCGTCTAGTTTTTTTTTTACAGTTGGCGCACAGGTCTCTAAATTGCCGACAAAATGGGCGTGCAAACCTCTTGATTGCTGACCAGGTGGGTGTACTGACCTCTAGTTTGCCGACAAAGTGGGCATACTGGCCTCTCCCTTCGGTACCCCCTGCCCACCCCTTTTATCTAGGCATCCATGGCATGTCAACGCACAACAAATTATGGAATGTTTCAAATAGCAGTCAGATGTCCTCCAGGTCTGGTTGGTCACTCAATAGAAACCATAACGTGTCCAACGTCCTTTCGCAGTATGCCATGTCAGGGATGATCCAATAATAAAAATAGGAAAAAAGGATGATCCATGAATGAGTTGAATAAGACATTTATAAACCGGTGTTTTTTTCTTTAAAATAACAAAACTTCTTTAGTGATCAATTGATATAGCAATAACTATGAATGAAGACAAAAACTGGAGATCGATTTAGCAAAAAATTACACAGCAAATAGTACCCCCCCCCACACACACACACACACTCACGTGCGCGCAAACAATTTTGCTCTTATTGAAAACATGCATGAAATTCCTAACATACAATAGTACATACCATAACATCAATTTTCAGATGTGCAGGTAAGTCAGAGGTCAAGGACTGTGAAAATTTGAATTCAAGATGGCCGCCAGTCGAACGGCTCTAATGTTCAAAAGCATTCAATTTCGAAATCAAACTGCGTAGAAAAACATTTGAGGTCACATTTCAAACTAAGTTGGGAATGACCATTCGGTCATATTTTTTAATTTTTCATCAGAACCCAGGGAAATGCATTTAAGCCAACGTCAAACTAAACAGTCTCTTGCTAATCGGCAGCTCATCGCTCATGTTACTTGCAATATCTCGCTGAAATATCACAGTACGCGTACAACTGATGTGAAAAAACATGTTACCAATTTTTACAAAAAAGAATTTATGTCATCATTTGCTGTAATTTCTCATACTTATCCCATAGTCGAGTGCATTTATGACAAAAACACTTTACTCCCTAGAAAGGGTTTCTCAATGGGTTTTTGTGGTTTCAGTCGCGCTCAATGACATAATAAAAGTCTAACACTGTCTGACCACAGGAAAGGTATAAATTTCAAGATGGCCTCTAAATCTTTCAAATGCCTATTACTCATTCATTATTCACCCTATGCAATTTATCAACGGTTTGTATTAAAATTGAAATTCTACCACAGTCTGACCACAGAAAAGGTATCATTTTTCAAGATGATGTCCAAGTTGATGGCCAGATTAGTTGGTAATGAAAAATCCGCTCCACCCCCGAAAAAATCTCAAAAAAATGGTTTCTCAATGGTCTTTCGTAGTATGCTGGCGGCGGTATACTAAATAACAAACTAAAAGTCTACAACAGTCTGACCACTGGAAAGGTATAGTTTTCAAGTTCAAAATAGTTGCTGCATTCTTATAAAGCCGTTGGTGTGTCAAATCTGACTTCCCTCCGTATCTACCAAATTGAAGTTACGGTATGTACAAACTATGTTTGAAATTTCATGCTTTTTTTTTCAAAAAGTGCACAATCATCCTGGTTATCCACGGCACTAAAGAGTACATGCTGGAGATTCCAGCCGTCTAGCTACTTTGGTATGGCCTATATTCATATAGACATAGCCAGCCAACCAAAACCTATTTCGACAGTCTTGGTGACGGTTTTGTCTGAAGGTTTCTAACGTGTGTTCAATAACTTATACCGAAGGGGTAGTGAAAACAACATCAAAATGGCTTATGTTTAGTCATAATTATTTGATTTCTGCTTTCGTCATTGACAGATAAACAAAAACATTGAATAAATATAGATTTTTTCAGCGAAGGTATTATTTACCTGATTTTATTTGTAACATTTTGACACAAGCATATACCCGTAAAAAATGACTGGCTTATTAACGTACGGATGGGTAAATTAGCCAATGATATCAATGAACAAATAAACAGAAAAGAAATTTGCATATATGCTTATTATATGTTCAGATTAGCACATGCCCGTAAAAATGTCAGGATTATTTACGTATGGATCGGCAATAAGGAGCCTAGAGCAATTTTATTAAGTATTTTTTTAAGTAATTCAAGTATCCTAATTTTAAGGTTTTTTCAAGACTCAACTCAACTCAAGTTGTTTTAATGTGAGATTAGATATGAAGTCTTAAAAGTTTTTATATTGTGTAACTTTCATTCTTATTTCATGAAAGAAAGGTATATCAACAAATCGGATCATTCTATTTGAACCAAAACAGACTAACAGGGAAGAAATTTGGATACATGTTCATTATATGTATGAATTCTTTGTCAACGCTTTATTTCAAGCTGTATAAAACGTTCCAATTTTTGTTATGAATTCGCCATCTTCGTAACGCATAGTTTTGGTCATCAGTTTTATAAGCGATAGCCACGATTGCGTTATTGCAAATTTTCCGTCATCGTGATTCACGAGCGTTTGTTTCATAGTTTTTGCATCTCTCATTTTTCTCTTTTCGTAATTATGTTGTATGCTTAGTGTTTTTATGTAACTGTTCATATATGCTGTGACAATACTTACTATGTTCAGTTGTCTGTGAGCTTGACCAATATTCTTTCATACTGTTTTATTTGCATTTGATACCTCTTGTTAATATTTTATTTTTGATTTCACCAATGTAAATTGATCCAGAAAAAGAAAGAAAAAGAAAGTAGAGTAAAAAGTGTATACAACTAACCTATACACTCCATACGTATATTTAATTAAGTCATCCACAGACAGCTGTTCCGTTGTATTACAACTCTTCGGTGTGGCTATAGAGTATCCATTATCCATCCAGTACCACGAGGTAGGATCGAAACCTTAGTTTTAGACCCAGACGCAGACATTTTACGCCTGCCCACCGCAGAACTGGAGGTCAGTAAGGTTGAATTTAAGCGATGTTTTTACATATGCACTATCCCCCATCCACCACAATGCTCTATTCCAGAGTTAGGAGAGCATTGCTATATAGCTTATGATAAACGAGTTACCTTTTCTTAAAGAATGCTCAACCCTGGATAAAGGAGCGTTACCAATGAATGGTAAGTATTTCAAACAATATTTTTCATTTTATTTTTGTTCAGGACGTTTTGATAGGTATCAACTTGAAAAATCAATCAAAAATCAAATATCTTTTAATATCGTGTCTGATAACACATTAAAACGACTTGAGTTGAAACTTGAAAAAAACTTAGAATTAGTATACTTGATTACAAATTTTCGGATGTTCAAATTGACTATTTCTATGTTCTATTGCCATGATTTTGACTATTTCCCTTTCATGATGTTTTGTTGGTGTTCGACACTTATTGTTGATATTTCCTTTTTGGTTTCACTAATGTAAACTACTTAACAAATAGTATACTTGGTGAATAGTTACACTAACAAGAATATAAAGAAGAAAATTATGTAAATATGTAGTGAGTGTAGAAAAGTATGTGATACATTACAAAA